>JAJEOX010000072.1:0-2500 GCA_020740385.1 Mylabris phalerata | reverse complement strand
ATTACATACATACATACATACTTACATTACATACATACATAATGTGTCATACATACATACATACATACATACATACATACATACACTACATACATACATACATACATACAATAACATCACATACATACAATACATACAAGTACATCACATACATACATACATACATACATTACATTACATTAACATACATATAATACCATAACAATACATACATACATACAATACACTATCATACATACATACATACATACATTACATACATACATACATACATACATACATACTACATACATACATACATACATACAAACATACATACATACAATACATACATACATACATACATACATACCATAACATTACATACATACATACATACATACATACATACATACATACATACATACATACATACATCATTACATACATACATACATACATACATACATACATACATACATACATACATACATACATACATACATACATACATACATACATGACATACATACATACAATACATTACATACAGACATACATAAATACATACATAACATAACATACCATACATAACATACATACATACATACATACATACATACATACATACTATACATAACATACATACATACATACATAAATACATAACATACATACTTTACATACATACATACATATCACTAACATACATACATACATACATACATACATACATACATACATACATACATACATACATACATACGCATACATACATACATACATACATTACATAACATACATACATACATAATACATACATACATACATACATACATACATACATACATACCATACATACATACATACATACATACCATACATACATACATACATACATACATACATACAATACATACATACATACATACATAACATACATACATACATACATACACACGGACACGGACACGGACACGGACACGGAAACGGACACGGACACGGACACGGACACGGACACGGACACGGACACGGACACGGACACGGACACGGACACTGGACACGGACACTGGACACGGACACGGACACGGTCACGGACACGGACACGGACGACGGACACGGACACGGACACGGACACGGACACGGACACAGGATCACGGACACGGTACTACGGACACGGACACGGACACGGACACGGACAAGGACACGGTCACGGACACGGACACAGGTACACGGACTCGGACTACGGACACGGACACGGACCACGGGACACGGACACGGACACGGACACGGTCCACGGACACGGACACGGACACGGACACGGACACGGACACGGACACGGAATCGACGGACACGGACACCGGACACGGATCACGGACTCTGGACCACGGTACACGGACGTACGGACACGGACACGGACACGGACACGGGACACGGGACTCGGACACGGACACGGACCACGGACACGGACACGGTACACGGACACGGACACGGACACCGGACACGGACACCGGCACACGGACATCGGACACGGACACGGACACGGTCACGGACACGGACCACGGACACGGACACGGGACACGGACACGGACACGGGACACGGTACACGGGACACGGACACGGACAGGGACAACGGTGACACGGACACGGACACGGACACGGACACGGCACACGGACTACGGACACGGACACGGACACGGACAAGGACTACGGACACGGGAACACGGACACGGGACACGGACACGGGACACGGACACCGAACACTGGACACGGACACGGGACACGGACACGGACACGGACACGGACACGGACACGGACACCTCCAAAAACGTAAAGATCTGGTGAAAATCTCGAATTCGGAAATTTGTTTGCGTTCCGAAGCTAATAAACTTCCCATACCCTCTGGTCGTGGGAAGTTAAAAATCATACCAACTTCTTGTTCTGTTAGTATGTCGTATTGCGCAGACTGGGTCACTGATTATAATATTGGTCCAATGATGTTTAAATTTTTTTGTATCAGATGATTACAGGTTCTGTCACAGTTTCTGGGAGCAAACATTTTTAAGAATTATTTTTTATGCCTTGAACATTTACAAAAAACCTTAACTCCGTCGCCGACATATTTTCTCTTTGGACTATTGATGGAATTAATTTGCGGTTTCTGTATTGTTTATTTTTCGTAGGAATCTTTTAGTATGATTTTGTAAAAGTTGGAACTGTTTGCCAGTGATATTTTTTTTTGAATTTACTCATCCAATGTTGCAAAATGTCTTTTTAAATGAGTGTGGAAATTGAAGAAAATCCAAGGTGTTTTGTCAGTGGGATTGTTTTTTAGCAATGTTGTCCGAATTTATAATAGTTAATCCCATCAAATAAAACATGTAATTTTGCTAAAGACGCATTACCCAATGTTCATCAAAAGTCGTATTAATTCTAATATCAATCAAATTTTATTGTCTTTACTGCATCCCATATTTTTGTCGTTACCTGATTTTGTGCCCATCGTGATTTTAACGCTTTA
>JAJEOX010000071.1:0-149117 GCA_020740385.1 Mylabris phalerata | reverse complement strand
ACTCGAGCCCGAAAACCGTATTTTGAATCATGTTGTTCAACTGTAATTTGGAACCATGGATTCAAAAGACGTCGTGAGATTTTACGAAGTAAAATAAGTTTTAATTCGTAGAACTTCGTGAGACCAAACAACGTTGAATTTATTTCGTTGCATCGGGTAAACGGCGGGAGTAACGATGGCTCTCATATTACATCGAGTCTTTTGAGATATTTACTGTTTAGTCAAGAGTGTAGGGGCATCACTCGAGCCTAAAAACCTTATTTGAATCATGTTTTCAATTGTAATTTGAAACAATGGATTCAAAGGACGTCGTGAGATTTTACGAAGTAAAATAATTTTAATTCGTAGAACTTCGTAAGACCACTCAAAGTTGAATTAATTTCGTTGCATCGGGTAAACGGCGGGAGTAACGATGGCTGTCTTATTACATCGAGTCTTCTGAGAAGTTAACTGTTTAATCTAAAGTGTACGAGCCACACTCTAGCCTGAAAACCCTATTTTGAATCATGTTGTCCAATTGTAATCTGAAACTATGTATTCAAAGGACGCCATGGGATTTTACGGACTCAAATAAATTTTGATTCGTAGAACTTCGTGAGACCACACAAAGTTGAAATAATTTCGTTGCATCGGGTAAACGGCGAGAGTAACGATTACTCTGATATTACATCTAGTCTTTTGAGATTCTTACTGTTTATTCTAGAGTGTACGGGCCACACTCTAGCCTGAAAACCTTATTTAGAATGATGTTGTACAATTGCAATTTGAAACTGTGGATTCGAACAACGTCGTGAGATTTTAGGATGTAAAATAAATCTTAATTCGTCAAACTTCGTAAAAGCACTCAGAGTTGAATTAATTTCGTTGCATCGGGTAATCGGCGGGAGTAACGATGGCTACCTTATTACATCGAGCCTTCTGAGAAGGTAACTGATTAATATACAATGTACGGGCCACACTCGAGCCCGAAAACCGTATTTTGAATCATGTTGTTCAACTGTAATTTGGAACCATGGATTCAAAAGACGTCGTGAGATTTTACGAAGTAAAATAAGTTTTAATTCGTAGAACTTCGTGAGACCAAACAACGTTGAATTTATTTCGTTGCATCGGGTAAACGGCGGGAGTAACGATGGCTCTCATATTACATCGAGTCTTTTGAGATATTTACTGTTTAGTCAAGAGTGTACGGGCATCACTCTAGCCTAAAAACCTTATTTGGATCATGTTTTCAATTGTAATTTGAAACAATGGATTCAAAGGACGTCGTGAGATTTTACGAAGTAAAATAATTTTAATTCGTAGAACTTCGTAAGACCACTCAAAGTTGAAATAATTTCGTTGCATCGGGTAAACGGCGAGAGTAACGATTACTCTGATATTACATCTAGTCTTTTGAGATTCTTACTGTTTATTCTAGAGTGTACGGGCCACACTCTAGCCTGAAAACCTTATTTAGAATCATGTTGTTCAATTGTAATTTGAAACAATGGATTCAAAGGACGTCGTGAGATTTTACAAAGTAAAATAATTTTCAATTATTAGACCTTCGTAAGACAACACAAAGTTGAATTAAATTTGTTGCATCGGGTAAACGGCGGGAGTAACAATGGCTGTCTTATTACATCGAGTCTTCTGAGAATTTAACAGTTTAATCTAAAGTGTACGGGCCACACTCTAGCCTGAAAACCCTATTTTGAATCATGTTGTCCAATTGTAATCTGAAACTATGTATTCAAAGGACGCCATGGGATTTTACGGACTCAAATAAATTTTGATTCGTAGAACTTCGTGAGACCACACAAAGTTGAAATAATTTCGTTGCATCGGGTAAACGGCGAGAGTAACGATTACTCTGATATTACATCTAGTCTTTTGAGATTCTTACTGTTTATTCTAGAGTGTACGGGCCACACTCTAGCCTGAAAACCTTATTTAGAATGATGTTGTACAATTGCAATTTGAAACTGTGGATTCGAACAACGTCGTGAGATTTTAGGATGTAAAATAAATCTTAATTCGTCAAACTTCGTAAAAGCACTCAGAGTTGAATTAATTTCGTTGCATCGGGTAATCGGCGGGAATAACGATGGCTACCTTATTACATCGAGCCTTCTGAGAAGGTAACTGATTAATATACAATGTACGGGCCACACTCGAGCCCGAAAACCGTATTTTGAATCATGTTGTTCAACTGTAATTTGGAACCATGGATTCAAAAGACGTCGTGAGATTTTACGAAGTAAAATAAGTTTTAATTCGTAGAAGTGCGTGAGACCAACAACGTTGAATTTATTTCGTTGCATCGGGTAAACGGCGGGAGTAACGATGGCTCTCATATAACATCGAGTCTTTTGGGATATTTACTGTTTAGTCAAGAGTGTAGGGGCATCACTCTAGCCTAAAAACCTTATTTGGATCATGTTTTCAATTGTAATTTGAAACAATGGATTCAAAGGACGTCGTGAGATTTTACGAAGTAAAATAATTTTAATTCGTAGAACTTCGTAAGACCACTCAAAGTTGAATTAATTTCGTTGCATCGGGTAAACGGCGGGAGTAACGATGGCTGTCTTATTACATCGAGTCTTCTGAGAAGTTAACTGTTTAATCTAAAGTGTACGAGCCACACTCTAGCCTGAAAACCCTATTTTGAATCATGTTGTCCAATTGTAATCTGAAACTATGTATTCAAAGGACGCCATGGGATTTTACGGACTCAAATAAATTTTGATTCGTAGAACTTCGTGAGACCACACAAAGTTGAAATAATTTCGTTGCATCGGGTAAACGGCGAGAGTAACGATTACTCTGATATTACATCTAGTCTTTTGAGATTCTTACTGTTTATTCTAGAGTGTACGGGCCACACTCTAGCCTGAAAACCTTATTTAGAATGATGTTGTACAATTGCAATTTGAAACTGTGGATTCGAACAACGTCGTGAGATTTTAGGATGTAAAATAAATCTTAATTCGTCAAACTTCGTAAAAGCACTCAGAGTTGAATTAATTTCGTTGCATCGGGTAATCGGCGGGAGTAACGATGGCTACCTTATTACATCGAGCCTTCTGAGAAGGTAACTGATTAATATACAATGTACGGGCCACACTCGAGCCCGAAAACCGTATTTTGAATCATGTTGTTCAACTGTAATTTGGAACCATGGATTCAAAAGACGTCGTGAGATTTTACGAAGTAAAATAAGTTTTAATTCGTAGAAGTGCGTGAGACCAAACAACGTTGAATTTATTTCGTTGCATCGGGTAAACGGCGGGAGTAACGATGGCTCTCATATTACATCGAGTCTTTTGGATATTTACTGTTTATTCAAGAGTGTACGGGCATCACTCTAGCCTAAAAACCTTATTTGGATCATGTTTTCAATTGTAATTTGAAACAATGGATTCAAAGGACGTCGTGAGATTTTACGAAGTAAAATAATTTTAATTCGTAGAACTTCGTAAGACCACTCAAAGTTGAATTAATTTCGTTGCATCGGGTAAACGGCGGGAGTAACGATGGCTGTCTTATTACATCGAGTCTTCTGAGAAGTTAACTGTTTAATCTAAAGTGTACGAGCCACACTCTAGCCTGAAAACCCTATTTTGAATCATGTTGTCCAATTGTAATCTGAAACTATGTATTCAAAGGACGCCATGGGATTTTACGGACTCAAATAAATTTTGATTCGTAGAACTTCGTGAGACCACACAAAGTTGAAATAATTTCGTTGCATCGGGTAAACGGCGAGAGTAACGATTACTCTGATATTACATCTAGTCTTTTGAGATTCTTACTGTTTATTCTAGAGTGTACGGGCCACACTCTAGCCTGAAAACCTTATTAGAATCATGTTTTCAATTGTAATTTGAAACAATGGATTCAAAGGACGTCGTGAGATTTTACGAAGTAAAATAATTTTAATTCGTAGAACTTCGTGAGACCACTCAAAGTTGAATTAATTTCGTTGCATCGGGTAAACGGCGAGAGTAACGATTACTCTGATATTACATCTAGTCTTTTGAGATTCTTACTGTTTATTCTAGAGTGTACGGGCCACACTCTAGCCTGAAAACCTTTAATCATGTTGTTCAATTGTAATTTGAAACAATGGATTCAAAGGACGTCGTGAGATTTTACAAAGTAAAATAATTTTCAATTCGTAGACCTTCGTAAGACAACACAAAGTTGAATTAAATTTGTTGCATCGGGTAAACGGCGGGAGTAACAATGGCTGTCTTATTACATCGAGTCTTCTGAGAATTTAACAGTTTAATCTAAAGTGTACGGGCCACACTCTAGCCTGAAAACCCTATTTTGAATCATGTTGTCCAATTGTAATCTGAAACTATGTATTCAAAGGACGCCATGGGATTTTACGGACTCAAATAAATTTTGATTCGTAGAACTTCGTGAGACCACACAAAGTTGAAATAATTTCGTTGCATCGGGTAAACGGCGAGAGTAACGATTACTCTGATATTACATCTAGTCTTTTGAGATTCTTACTGTTTATTCTAGAGTGTACGGGCCACACTCTAGCCTGAAAACCTTATTTAGAATGATGTTGTACAATTGCAATTTGAAACTGTGGATTCGAACAACGTCGTGAGATTTTAGGATGTAAAATAAATCTTAATTCGTCAAACTTCGTAAAAGCACTCAGAGTTGAATTAATTTCGTTGCATCGGGTAATCGGCGGGAGTAACGATGGCTACTTTATTACATCGAGCCTTCTGAGAAGGTAACTGATTAATATACAATGTACGGGCCACACTCGAGCCCGAAAACGTATTTTGAATCATGTTGTTCAACTGTAATTTGGAACCATGGATTCAAAAGACGTCGTGAGATTTTACGAAGTAAAATAAGTTTTAATTCGTAGAAGTGCGTGAGACCAAACAACGTTGAATTTATTTCGTTGCATCGGGTAAACGGCGGGAGTAACGATGGCTCTCATATTACATCGAGTCTTTTGTGATATTTACTGTTTAGTCAAGAGTGTAGGGGCATCACTCTAGCCTAAAAACCTTATTTGGATCATGTTTTCAATTGTAATTTGAAACAATGGATTCAAAGGACGTCGTGAGATTTTACGAAGTAAAATAATTTTAATTCGTAGAACTTCGTAAGACCACTCAAAGTTGAATTAATTTCGTTGCATCGGGTAAACGGCGGGAGTAACGATGGCTGTCTTATTACATCGAGTCTTCTGAGAAGTTAACTGTTTAATCTAAAGTGTACGAGCCACACTCTAGCCTGAAAACCCTATTTTGAATCATGTTGTCCAATTGTAATCTGAAACTATGTATTCAAAGGACGCCATGGGATTTTACGGACTCAAATAAATTTTGATTCGTAGAACTTCGTGAGACCACACAAAGTTGAAATAATTTCGTTGCATCGGGTAAACGGCGAGAGTAACGATTACTCTGATATTACATCTAGTCTTTTGAGATTCTTACTGTTTATTCTAGAGTGTACGGGCCACACTCTAGCCTGAAAACCTTATTTAGAATGATGTTGTACAATTGCAATTTGAAACTGTGGATTCGAACAACGTCGTGAGATTTTAGGATGTAAAATAAATCTTAATTCGTCAAACTTCGTAAAAGCACTCAGAGTTGAATTAATTTCGTTGCATCGGGTAATCGGCGAGAGTAACGATGGCTACTTTATTACATCGAGCCTTCTGAGAAGGTAACTGATTAATATACAATGTACGGGCCACACTCGAGCCCGAAAACCGTATTTTGAATCATGTTGTTCAACTGTAATTTGGAACCATGGATTCAAAAGACGTCGTGAGATTTTACGAAGTAAAATAAGTTTTAATTCGTAGAAGTGCGTGAGACCAAACAACGTTGAATTTATTTCGTTGCATCGGGTAAACGGCGGGAGTAACGATGGCTCTCATATTACATCGAGTCTTTTGAGATATTTACTGTTTAGTCAAGAGTGTAGGGGCATCACTCTAGCCTAAAAACCTTATTTGGATCATGTTTTCAATTGTAATTTGAAACAATGGATTCAAAGGACGTCGTGAGATTTTACGAAGTAAAATAATTTTAATTCGTAGAACTTCGTAAGACCACTCAAAGTTGAATTAATTTCGTTGCATCGGGTAAACGGCGAGAGTAACGATTACTCTGATATTACATCTAGTCTTTTGAGATTCTTACTGTTTATTCTAGAGTGTACGGGCCACACTCTAGCCTGAAAACCTTATTTAGAATGATGTTGTACAATTGCAATTTGAAACTGTGGATTCGAACAACGTCGTGAGATTTTAGGATGTAAAATAAATCTTAATTCGTCAAACTTCGTAAAAGCACTCAGAGTTGAATTAATTTCGTTGCATCGGGTAATCGGCAGGAATAACGAAGGCTACCTTATTACATCGAGCCTTCTGAGAAGGTAACTGATTAATATACAATGTACGGGTCACACTCGAGCCCGAAAACCGTATTTTGAATCATGTTGTTCAACTGTAATTTGGAACAATGGATTCAAAGGACGTCGTGAGATTTTACGAAGTAAAATAATTTTAATTCGTAGAACTTCGTAAGACCACTCAAAGTTGAATTAATTTCGTTGCATCGGGTAAACGGCGAGAGTAACGATTACTCTGATATTACATCGAGTCTTTTGAGATTCTTACTGTTTAATCTAAAGTGTACGGGCCACACTCTAGCCTGAAAACCGTATTTTAATCATGTTGTTCAATTGTAATTTGAAACAATGGATTCAAAGGACGTCGTGAGATTTTACGAAGTAAAATAATTTTAATTCGTAGAACTTCGTGAGACCACACAAAGTTGAAATAATTTCGTTGCATCGGGTAAACGGCGAGAGTAACGATTACTCTGATATTACATCTAGTCTTTTGAGATTCTTACTGTTTATTCTAGAGTGTACGGGCCACACTCTAGCCTGAAAACCTTACAGAATCATGTTGTTCAATTGTAATTTGAAACAATGGATTCAAAGGACGTCGTGAGATTTTACAAAGTAAAATAATTTTCAATTATTAGACCTTCGTAAGACAACACAAAGTTGAATTAAATTTGTTGCATCGGGTAAACGGCGGGAGTAACAATGGCCGTCTTATTACATCGAGTCTTCTGAGAATTTAACAGTTTAATCTAAAATGTACGGGCCACACTCTAGCCTGAAAACCCTATTTTGAATCATGTTGTCCAATTGTAATCTGAAACTATGTATTCAAAGGACGCCATGGGATTTTACGGACTCAAATAAATTTTGATTCGTAGAACTTCGTGAGACCACACAAAGTTGAAATAATTTCGTTGCATCGGGTAAACGGCGAGAGTAACGATTACTCTGATATTACATCTAGTCTTTTGAGATTTTTACTGTTTATTCTAGAGTGTACGGGCCACACTCTAGCCTGAAAACCTTATTTAGAATGATGTTGTACAATTGCAATTTGAAACTGTGGATTCGAACAACGTCGTGAGATTTTAGGATGTAAAATAAATCTTAATTCGTCAAACTTCGTAAAAGCACTCAGAGTTGAATTAATTTCGTTGCATCGGGTAATCGGCGGGAGTAACGATGGCTACCTTATTACATCGAGCCTTCTGAGAAGGTAACTGATTAATATACAATGTACGGGCCACACTCGAGCCCGAAAACCGTATTTTGAATCATGTTGTTCAACTGTAATTTGGAACCATGGATTCAAAAGACGTCGTGAGATTTTACGAAGTAAAATAAGTTTTAATTCGTAGAAGTGCGTGAGACCAAACAACGTTGAATTTATTTCGTTGCATCGGGTAAACGGCGGGAGTAACGATGGCTCTCATATTACATCGAGTCTTTTGAGATATTTACTGTTTAGTCAAGAGTGTAGGGGCATCACTCTAGCCTAAAAACCTTATTTGGATCATGTTTTCAATTGTAATTTGAAACAATGGATTCAAAGGACGTCGTGAGATTTTACGAAGTAAAATAATTTTAATTCGTAGAACTTCGTAAGACCACTCAAAGTTGAATTAATTTCGTTGCATCGGGTAAACGGCGGGAGTAACGATGGCTGTCTTATTACATCGAGTCTTCTGAGAAGTTAACTGTTTAATCTAAAGTGTACGGGCCACACTCTAGCCTGAAAACCCTATTTTGAATCATGTTGTCCAATTGTAATCTGAAACTATGTATTCAAAGGACGCCATGGGATTTTACGGACTCAAATAAATTTTGATTCGTAGAACTTCGTGAGACCACACAAAGTTGAAATAATTTCGTTGCATCGGGTAAACGGCGAGAGTAACGATTACTCTGATATTACATCTAGTCTTTTGAGATTCTTACTGTTTATTCTAGAGTGTACGGGCCACACTCTAGCCTGAAAACCTTATTTAGAATGATGTTGTACAATTGCAATTTGAAACTGTGGATTCGAACAACGTCGTGAGATTTTAGGATGTAAAATAAATCTTAATTCGTCAAACTTCGTAAAAGCACTCAGAGTTGAATTAATTTCGTTGCATCGGGTAATCGGCGAGAGTAACGATGGCTACCTTATTACATCGAGCCTTCTGAGAAGGTAACTGATTAATATACAATGTACGGGCCACACTCGAGCCCGAAAACCGTATTTTGAATCATGTTGTTCAACTGTAATTTGGAACAATGGATTCAAAGGACGTCGTGAGATTTTACGAAGTAAAATAATTTTAATTCGTAGAACTTCGTAAGACCACACAAAGTTGAATTAAATTTGTTGCATCGGGTAAACGGCGGGAGTAACGATGGCTGTCTTATTACATCGAGTCTTCTGAGAATTTAACTGTTTAATCTAAAGTGTACGGGCCACACTCTAGCCTGAAAACCCTATTTTGAATCATGTTGTCCAATTGTAATCTGAAACTATGTATTCAAAGGACGCCATGGGATTTTACGGACTCAAATAAATTTTGATTCGTAGAACTTCGTGAGACCACACAAAGTTGAAATAATTTCGTTGCATCGGGTAAACGGCGAGAGTAACGATTACTCTGATATTACATCTAGTCTTTTGAGATTCTTACTGTTTATTCTAGAGTGTACGGGCCACACTCTAGCCTGAAAACCTTATTTAGAATGATGTTGTACAATTGCAATTTGAA
Source organism: Mylabris phalerata (assembly GCA_020740385.1). Lineage (NCBI taxonomy): Eukaryota > Metazoa > Arthropoda > Insecta > Coleoptera > Meloidae > Mylabris > Mylabris phalerata. The sequence continues at coordinate 139,983 of JAJEOX010000071.1, read as the reverse complement.
ACTGTGGATTCGAACAACGTCGTGAGATTTTAGGATGTAAAATAAATTTTAATTCGTCAAACTTCGTAAAAGCACTCAGAGTTGAATTAATTTCGATGCTTCGGGTATTCGGCGGGAGTAACGATGGCTACTTTATAACATCGAATTAATTTCGAAGGCTACCTTATTACATCGAGCCTTCTGAGAAGGTAACTGATTAATATACAATGTACGGGTCACACTCGAGCCCGAAAACCGTATTTTGAATCATGTTGTTCAACTGTAATTTGGAACAATGGATTCAAAGGACGTCGTGAGATTTTACGAAGTAAAATAATTTTAATTCGTAGAACTTCGTAAGACCACTCAAAGTTGAATTAATTTCGTTGCATCGGGTAAACGGCGGGAGTAACGATGGCTGTCTTATTACATCGAGTCTTCTGAGAAGTTAACTGTTTAATCTAAAGTGTACGAGCCACACTCTAGCCTGAAAACCCTATTTTGAATCATGTTGTCCAATTGTAATCTGAAACTATGTATTCAAAGGACGCCATGGGATTTTACGGACTCAAATAAATTTTGATTCGTAGAACTTCGTGAGACCACACAAAGTTGAAATAATTTCGTTGCATCGGGTAAACGGCGAGAGTAACGATTACTCTGATATTACATCTAGTCTTTTGAGATTCTTACTGTTTATTCTAGAGTGTACGGGCCACACTCTAGCCTGAAAACCTTATTTAGAATCATGTTGTTCAATTGTAATTTGAAACAATGGATTCAAAGGACGTCGTGAGATTTTACAAAGTAAAATAATTTTCAATTATGAGACCTTCGTAAGACAACACAAAGTTGAATTAAATTTGTTGCATCGGGTAAACGGCGGGAGTAACAATGGCCGTCTTATTACATCGAGTCTTCTGAGAATTTAACAGTTTAATCTAAAATGTACGGGCCACACTCTAGCCTGAAAACCCTATTTTGAATCATGTTGTCCAATTGTAATCTGAAACTATGTATTCAAAGGACGCCATGGGATTTTACGGACTCAAATAAATTTTGATTCGTAGAACTTCGTGAGACCACACAAAGTTGAAATAATTTCGTTGCATCGGGTAAACGGCGAGAGTAACGATTACTCTGATATTACATCAAGTCTTTTGAGATTTTTACAGTTTATTTTAGAGTGTAACGATTACTCTGATATTACATCTAGTCTTTTGAGATTTTCACTGTTTATTCTAGAGTGTACGGGCCACACTCTAGCCTGAAAACCTTATTTAGAATGATGTTGTACAATTGCAATTTGAAACTGTGGATTCGAACAACGTCGTGAGATTTTAGGATGTAAAATAAATCTTAATTCGTCAAACTTCGTAAAAGCACTCAGAGTTGAATTAATTTCGTTGCATCGGGTAATCGGCGGGAGTAACGAAGGCTACCTTATTACATCGAGCCTTCTGAGAAGGTAACTGATTAATATACAATGTACGGGCCACACTCGAGCCCGAAAACCGTATTTTGAATCATGTTGTTCAACTGTAATTTGGAACCATGGATTCAAAAGACGTCGTGAGATTTTACGAAGTAAAATAAGTTTTAATTCGTAGAAGTGCGTGAGACCAAACAACGTTGAATTTATTTCGTTGCATCGGGTAAACGGCGGGAGTAACGATGGCTCTCATATAACATCGAGTCTTTTGAGATATTTACTGTTTAGTCAAGAGTGTACGGGCATCACTCTAGCCTAAAAACCTTATTTGGATCATGTTTTCAATTGTAATTTGAAACAATGGATTCAAAGGACGTCGTGAGATTTTACGAAGTAAAATAATTTTAATTCGTAGAACTTCGTAAGACCACTCAAAGTTGAATTAATTTCGTTGCATCGGGTAAACGGCGGGAGTAACGATGGCTGTCTTATTACATCGAGTCTTCTGAGAATTTAACTGTTTAATCTAAAGTGTACGGGCCACACTCTAGCCTGAAAACCCTATTTTGAATCATGTTGTCCAATTGTAATCTGAAACTATGTATTCAAAGGACGCCATGGGATTTTACGGACTCAAATAAATTTTGATTCGTAGAACTTCGTGAGACCACACAAAGTTGAAATAATTTCGTTGCATCGGGTAAACGGCGAGAGTAACGATTACTCTGATATTACATCTAGTCTTTTGAGATTCTTACTGTTTATTCTAGAGTGTACGGGCCACACTCTAGCCTGAAAACCTTATTTAGAATGATGTTGTACAATTGCAATTTGAAACTGTGGATTCGAACAACGTCGTGAGATTTTAGGATGTAAAATAAATCTTAATTCGTCAAACTTCGTAAAAGCACTCAGAGTTGAATTAATTTCGTTGCATCGGGTAATCGGCGGGAGTAACGATGGCTACCTTATTACATCGAGCCTTCTGAGAAGGTAACTGATTAATATACAATGTACGGGCCACACTCGAGCCCGAAAACCGTATTTTGAATCATGTTGTTCAACTGTAATTTGGAACCATGGATTCAAAAGACGTCGTGAGATTTTACGAAGTAAAATAATTTTAATTCGTAGAACTTCGTAAGACCACTCAAAGTTGAATTTATTTCGTTGCATCGGGTAAACGGCGGGAGTAACGATGGCTGTCTTATTACATCGAGTCTTCTGAGAAGTTAACTGTTTAATCTAAAGTGTACGAGCCACACTCTAGCCTGAAAACCCTATTTTGAATCATGTTGTCCAATTGTAATCTGAAACTATGTATTCAAAGGACGCCATGGGATTTTACGGACTTAAATAAATTTTGATTCGTAGAACTTCGCGAGACCACACAAAGTTGAAATAATTTCGTTGCATCGGGTAAACGGCGAGAGTAACGATTACTCTGATATTACATCTAGTCTTTTGAGATTCTTACTGTTTATTCTAGAGTGTACGGGCCACACTCTAGCCTGAAAACCTTATTAGAATCATGTTGTTCAATTGTAATTTGAAACAATGGATTCAAAGGACGTCGTGAGATTTTACGAAGTAAAATAATTTTAATTCGTAGAACTTCGTAAGACCACTCAAAGTTGAATTAATTTCGTTGCATCGGGTAAACGGCGAGAGTAACGATTACTCTGATTTTACATCTAGTCTTTTGAGATTCTTACTGTTTATTCTAGAGTGTACGGGCCACACTCTAGCCTGAAAACCTTATAATCATGTTGTTCAATTGTAATTTGAAACAATGGATTCAAAGGACGTCGTGAGATTTTACAAAGTAAAATAATTTTCAATTATTAGACCTTCGTAAGACAACACAAAGTTGAATTAAATTTGTTGCATCGGGTAAACGGCGGGAGTAACAATGGCTGTCTTATTACATCGAGTCTTCTGAGAATTTAACAGTTTAATCTAAAGTGTACGGGCCACACTCTAGCCTGAAAACCCTATTTTGAATCATGTTGTCCAATTGTAATCTGAAACTATGTATTCAAAGGACGCCATGGGATTTTACGGACTCAAATAAATTTTGATTCGTAGAACTTCGTGAGACCACACAAAGTTGAAATAATTTCGTTGCATCGGGTAAACGGCGAGAGTAACGATTACTCTGATATTACATCTAGTCTTTTGAGATTCTTACTGTTTATTCTAGAGTGTACGGGCCACACTCTAGCCTGAAAACCTTATTTAGAATGATGTTGTACAATTGCAATTTGAAACTGTGGATTCGAACAACGTCGTGAGATTTTAGGATGTAAAATAAATTTTAATTCGTCAAACTTCGTAAAAGCACTCAGAGTTGAATTAATTTCGTTGCATCGGGTAATCGGCGGGAGTAACGATGGCTACTTTATTACATCGAGCCTTCTGAGAAGGTAACTGATTAATATACAATGTACGGGCCACACTCGAGCCCGAAAACCGTATTTTGAATCATGTTGTTCAACTGTAATTTGAAACAATGGATTCAAAGGACGTCGTGAGATTTTACGAAGTAAAATAATTTTAATTCGTAGAACTTCGTGAGACCACACAAAGTTGAATTTATTTCGTTGCATCGGGTAAACGGCGAGAGTAACGATTACTCTGATATTACATCTAGTCTTTTGAGATTCTTACTGTTTATTCTAGAGTGTACGGGCCACACTCTAGCCTGAAAACCTTATTAATCATGTTGTTCAATTGTAATTTGAAACAATGGATTCAAAGGACGTCGTGAGATTTTACAAAGTAAAATAATTTTCAATTATGAGACCTTCGTAAGACAACACAAAGTTGAATTAAATTTGTTGCATCGGGTAAACGGCGGGAGTAACAATGGCTGTCTTATTACATCGAGTCTTCTGAGAATTTAACAGTTTAATCTAAAGTGTACGGGCCACACTCTAGCCTGAAAACCCTATTTTGAATCATGTTGTCCAATTGTAATCTGAAACTATGTATTCAAAGGACGCCATGGGATTTTACGGACTCAAATAAATTTTGATTCGTAGAACTTCGTGAGACCACACAAAGTTGAAATAATTTCGTTGCATCGGGTAAACGGCGAGAGTAACGATTACTCTGATATTACATCTAGTCTTTTGAGATTCTTACTGTTTATTCTAGAGTGTACGGGCCACACTCTAGCCTGAAAACCTTATTTAGAATGATGTTGTACAATTGCAATTTGAAACTGTGGATTCGAACAACGTCGTGAGATTTTAGGATGTAAAATAAATTTTAATTCGTCAAACTTCGTAAAAGCACTCAGAGTTGAATTAATTTCGTTGCATCGGGTAATCGGCGGGAGTAACGATGGCTACTTTATTACATCGAGCCTTCTGAGAAGGTAACTGATTAATATACAATGTACGGGCCACACTCGAGCCCGAAAACGTATTTTGAATCATGTTGTTCAACTGTAATTTGGAACCATGGATTCAAAAGACGTCGTGAGATTTTACGAAGTAAAATAAGTTTAAATTCGTAGAAGTGCGTGAGACCAAACAACGTTGAATTTATTTCGTTGCATCGGGTAAACGGCGGGAGTAACGATGGCTCTCATATTACATCGAGTCTTTTATGATATTTACTGTTTAGTCAAGAGTGTAGAGGCACCACTCTAGCCTAAAAACCTTATTTGGATCATGTTTTCAATTGTAATTTGAAACAATGGATTCAAAGGACGTCGTGAGATTTTACGAAGTAAAATAATTTTAATTCGTAGAACTTCGTAAGACCACTCAAAGTTGAATTAATTTCGTTGCATCGGGTAAACGGCGAGAGTAACGATTACTCTGATATTACATCTAGTCTTTTGAGATTCTTACTGTTTATTCTAGAGTGTACGGGCCACACTCTAGCCTGAAAACCTTATTTAGAATGATGTTGTACAATTGCAATTTGAAACTGTGGATTCGAACAACGTCGTGAGATTTTAGGATGTAAAATAAATCTTAATTCGTCAAACTTCGTAAAAGCACTCAGAGTTGAATTAATTTCGTTGCATCGGGTAATCGGCAGGAATAACGAAGGCTACCTTATTACATCGAGCCTTCTGAGAAGGTAACTGATTAATATACAATGTACGGGTCACACTCGAGCCCGAAAACCGTATTTTGAATCATGTTGTTCAACTGTAATTTGGAACAATGGATTCAAAGGACGTCGTGAGATTTTACGAAGTAAAATAATTTTAATTCGTAGAACTTCGTAAGACCACTCAAAGTTGAATTAATTTCGTTGCATCGGGTAAACGGCGAGAGTAACGATTACTCTGATATTACATCGAGTCTTTTGAGATTCTTACTGTTTATTCTAGAGTGTACGGGCCACACTCTAGCCTGAAAACCCTATTTTAATCATGTTGTTCAATTGTAATTTGAAACAATGGATTCAAAGGACGTCGTGAGATTTTACGAAGTAAAATAATTTTAATTCGTAGAACTTCGTGAGACCACTCAAAGTTGAATTAATTTCGTTGCATCGGGTAAACGGCGAGAGTAACGATTACTCTGATTTTACATCTAGTCTTTTGAGATTCTTACTGTTTATTCTAGAGTGTACGGGCCACACTCTAGCCTGAAAACCTTATTATCATGTTGTTCAATTGTAATTTGAAACAATGGATTCAAAGGACGTCGTGAGATTTTACAAAGTAAAATAATTTTCAATTATGAGACCTTCGTAAGACAACACAAAGTTGAATTAAATTTGTTGCATCGGGTAAACGGCGGGAGTAACAATGGTCGTCTAATTATCTCGAGTCTTCTGAGAATTCAACAGTTTAATCTAAAATGTACGGCCCACACTCTAGCCTGAAAACCATATTTTGAATCATGTTGTCAGTAGTATGTTTATGTATGTTCCCCGCCGGAAGTGCCGGAGGACCGGAAGTGACGTCATTATCAATTTCATTTCCCGGATGTTGCGGTTTCCGGTTTCCTGTTTTGATAAGAGCGGAAGTTTGCGGTTTCCTGTTTCCTGTTTTGATAAGAGCGGAAGTTTGCGGTTTCCGGTTTCCTGTTTTGATAAGAGCGGAAGTTTGCGGTATATATGTCAAACAGAGGCGCCCCCTATCTGTAGCCCCCCTGAAGCGCCCCCTATCTGCAGCGCCCTAAACTTGGCGGGGAAATTTGAAAATAGTGTCAAAAGTAGGTGTTACCAACCTAAAATTTGACAGGCGGGAAATTTGAATTTTTTTCGGTGTTGACAGGTGAAATGGCGGGAGATTTGAATTCTCTTCGGTGTTGACAGGTGAGAAAAGGCGGGAAATTTGAATTCTCTTCGGCGTTGCTAGGTGAGAGAAGGCGGGAAATTTGAATTCTCTTCGCTGTTGACAGATAAGATGGCGGGACATTTGAAAAAGTTGTCAACAACAAACAAAGATGTTGTTAACAACAAACAAGATTAACCTTGTTTGTTGTTAACAAGTTGACCATAAATTTATTGCGCATGCGTTACGAAAATTAGAGGGAGATTTGAAATTCCATTTGAGATTAAAAGTAAATATCACTCTTTTGATTGAATTTTTTATTTATATCAAATTGTTTATAAAGTTATTCATTATAATCGTTTAATAATTAAAAATTTACATAATTAGACGTTGTTGAAATTATTAAAACCTAATTTGATGATGACAATGCAGATTCTGTTGACGAGGTACTTATTATTTTACCACACATCCATGGTTCTCTAATATAATAAAATTCAGAGAATTGATGACAGTTTCGGCAGATTCCATTGGCTAAGATTCGCAATCCATAACTATCTGAATCCCGTTGATCGTAGAAGGCACCCCTTCTTTCATCATGATCCCATTTGTACACCAGTTTTTTATGTTGACACAAACTGCACACTTTATATTCATAAATATCCATATTTAATTATAAAAATCTTTATCAAAATAGTACAATGTTCAAATATAAATTCAGAACAGCGACTGTAAGTACAACTACATTTTTCTGCTTATTTATACTTGAAAAGATAGCCTCTCAAGAGAAGTGGAGGTGGAATTTCACCTTGACAGCGATAAAAGTGGTTTTCGTACGCATCTTTTATCTTATCACTCAAATAAAAACGAAAAAAATTGAAAACTAATTAGGTTTTTGATATCTGTTTGATGTAAGATGTCTTCCATCGGAAAATGGTTTCCGCCGTAACAGTGGTTTTTGGTTTCCGCACGTATCATCCTTTATCTTATCATTTACAAAGTTTTTAAATTATATTCTTTACAATTCCGGTTAATTGATAATATTCGAATAATTTATCATGTACAATTATACAATATGCTCTGGTCTTATTAGGAAAATTCTCACTACTTTCAAATTCTAATTTAACATCGACTGTTGATGACTGAATGGCTTCGTTTTGTTTTGAACAATCAATGACGAAAATCGATCGAAGTGAGAAATTTGTATAGGTTGTTGTTGGAGTCGATGAATGATTGTTATTAAAATTACGATGAAAATCGATGAAAGCCTGATAAGCTTCAGTATATTCATTTTTTTCAAAATCAAAATTTTGATTTTCATATGGATAACACTGGGAGTTTAACCAAACACGAAGATTTGTCAATTTGACATGATCGAATTTACTGATTTCCTTCTTCGGATTGTCTTTGCGATCCGTTTGGAAGGCTACAATTACATATCTTGGTCGTTCAAGGTTAGTTGTTGTTTTAACGCTCCATATATCCTTTTTGGATTGTCTTAACGAGGGTAGTTCTAGAAATTCCCAATTTCTAAATCCAACCTGTATAGGGATGTTTTTATTCATTTGATCTAACAGGTATATCTTTGATTGATCACTCGGATATACATGTTTCAATTTTAAACATAAATCTTGAATTTTAACTGTTGCTGTTTTTGTTCCACTGCTGCGGTAACAATTATTATCAGATCGACTGCGTACCAAACGTATCTTGTGTTTGCCATTTATGATTGTCTTGTAATCGTAGAAGCAAGCAAATAGAAATGATAATGGGATTCGAAGATTAACAGACTTTTTATCAGATGCTAAAGTAACAATTGTACCACTATCAGGACTCCAACCAGCTGTCTCTAAAGCCCTCTCTTCATCATGATTGTAGCACAATAGACCTCTAATGGTTGTTGTTGTTCCTACATCTCGTACTTTTTCAATTTCTTTACCATTCAATTCGTATGTGATTGAATCGAATAGATATGAACCAAAATTGTTGCTTAATTCACAGTCACCTGTTGCGCTTGCATTTCCTACTTCCTCAAATTGACAAGTTAAATATAGGAATGATTCACAAAATGAGATAAAGATATCCTGTTGATTAACGTTGATTTCAATTTCATCATTATTTTGAAATGATGAAATTGTTGGATGATATGTATGGTACTCTTCTTTCTCGATACTATCGTCGAAGCTTAATTTTTTGTATATCTGTAGTTTTTCGGACATTGTAACCAAGAGATTTTAAAATCTGAATACTTGTTTGCGTTAATGACGATGACGTCAACGGTGATGACGACGACAACTGACTGATGGGATATGTCTGAGTGTGAGGTATTTTATTACAACCACCTCCACCCCCTCCACTATGAAAAACTAACCCCATTATTTTTCAATTCTAATCTGATAACGAGTTCTTCTCCTTGAAAATTTACCAAATTACCGTTTTGATCTAACACCCTGATAGTCAAATTGTCAATGAACTGTTTATTCAAAATCGGCAAATATATATGATTCTTTGGTTCAATATTGATAGCATATCCTGGATCTACAGCAGGTGCAAATTCATAAATAGTGTGCGATGGTTGACTGTTATAGAATGATCCTGTTGTTATATTACATTCAATACGAATTGATAGAACTTTGATTATCTCCACCGGTTGATCAGATGAATGAAGTTGATTTGAGGTTAGAATTTGTTTCGAAAATCCTAATAACGTTCCAATACCATCGTCTTTGGTGAAATCAATTTCATATTTACTCTTCAATTCACATTTCAACGTATTATTGTTTGGTTTCAATGAAATAATTTCAGATTTATCGATGACATTAGGTGGACTGAGTAGTTGTTGTAGGTAGTCTTCAATGTGTGTTATCTCATATGCACCAGTAGGAATTGTTATCTCCTTGTCTACACCATTGTCTTTGTAGTAGAACTTATTCTGTCCTTTTTCAATATTAGGTATTGTATAGTATGTATGAAAACCAATTAGAGCTAATGAATAACTACAGTTGGGATTCAAATTGATTGGAGGATAAAAGTCTGCAGATAAGATACTGCTACGTCCTTTCAGCGTGAAGGTTAAAGACATGACTGATTAAATTTTCAAACACCTTTATTATATAAGAATTCTAAACATAAATGTCCGCAGTTGTATGTATTGAATTTTTGTACATTGGTATAATTAAATAAAACATTTCTACATTTCAAATAATTGATTAATTCTTTTGGGGGTTTGAGATTTCCGTAACTATCAAAATATAACACCTTATTATTTTGCTTCAAATATGCAACCCAATGTGTTCCACTACCTTCTCGAGAATCTAAATTGACAATTCCTGATTCATATTTTCTAATTTTAGAGGGTAAGTCATCTCTCATGAAAACACCTCGAAAATTAGGAATTTTGAGTTGTCTAGCATACAATCGTAACTGATGATCTGTTAGGGGTTGAGAAGGTAGCTTTATTGGTAGTTTTTTGTCAAGTACAACCCCAACCCTCTTTTATGTTTCTTCAAATACAATCCACTACCCTTTTTACCCAAGGCAATGGCTTCCATTGAGCGATTATGTCGTTCAGCCTCTTCCAACCTTCTTCTGGCTGCTTTAGCATCACCTACTGCTTTTGCAACACCTGCTGCACCACCAGTTAATGCTCCCAATGCAGATAAACCGCCAAAGAGTAAAGGTAACCAACCACCGGATTTCTGAGGTATTGGAATAACTCGAGGTAGACGGATACGTTTACGCCCTCCTGCTTTTTTAACTGCTACACGGGCAGCTTTATTGATTGTTCCGATTGCATCAGATTCATTTACGATTCTCTTCAATGGATCGATAACACTTTGTCTAAATGCATATGTCTTGGTTTTTTGTCGTCGTCTTCGGCTTCGTCTGTTATGACCCAGTCCTAATTTCTGTTTAGCCTTCATGGTATTTGTTACCAAATAGGAAGCTATTTTTTCTCCTAATGTAGCGTCACGTGACATAACTCTTTCCCACGCCCTGTTTTCTAACACGTTATCCGCCCTATGTCGGTCTTCTAGACTTTTATTTTGTGAATACGCTATATCGTGTTGTTTACAGGCTCGATCTAGTTCGTTAATTCCCGGATCACCTCGTTCCAATCGTTCTGCTAGTTTCGTACCGGGACCACAATACTGATAACCAGGAATGTGTAGTTCAACAGGTAATTTGTTAATTAAAGTATTAACAAGTCCGTCACCTTTGAACGTCAACATCAAACTGATTGTAGGTCACCTGTATTCCTATATAAATATCCATCACCAGATGTTGCGTCATTACGATGAACGTTGTCAAACATAAACTATCTCTCAATGTAAATAATCATGATGTGTCAATGAGAACGAAAAAATGTCATCGACACAGTCCACTACTACCTGATACGTTGAGAACGATAATTTGTGGACCTAGCGGATGTGGTAAAACTAATGTGATAATCAGTCTTCTAATTGAACCGAATGGATTACGTTTCGAGAACGTCTATATCTTTTCAAAATCATTATTTCAACCAAAATATGAATTTCTGAAAAAAGTTCTTACCAAAGTTAAAGGACTAGGATACTTTCCATTCACAAATAATGATGAGATAATTCCTACATGTGATGCAAAGAATAATTCAATATTTATCTTTGACGATGTAGCCGTGTCAGGTGAACAGGAAAAAATCCGAGAATATTTCAGTATGGGTCGACACAAGTGTATAGATTGTTTTTATTTATGTCAAACTTATACACGTATACCGAAACAATTAATACGTGACAATGCAAATGTGGTTGTGGTTTTTAAACAGGATGAACATAATCTGAAGATGATTTATAATGAGAATGTAGGAAGTGATATGAATTTCGATCAATTTAAATGTATATGCAATGAATGTTGGAAAGATCAATATGGATTCTTGGTTATATTGAAAGATGAAAATTTACGTAATGGACGCTACAGAAAAGGATTTGATGGTTTCATCAAGCTATAAAAAGGTGGATCTACATATAAGATGAGCATTCTTTGTTTGAGCGTGACAATGTTAAGTCAACAACAGAAACAAGTTAAAAAGAAATTGATAGAAGCAGCTGATAATGTTAGAAAAAAATTTAAACAATTGAAAGCCGAACAATCGGATCAGGTGGAGTCAATCGGTAAATTTCTGGATCCGATTAAAAAACCACTTGATGAACTGGTGATGGAAAAAAAGAAGAAGAAAAAGGAAAAGGAAGAACAATTACTACCACAAGTATTAATTAAAACAGAAGAAGAAGAAAATATACCACAATTTCCATATGTACCAAAAAGAGAATCAATTGCAAATAAATTCAAGGATAAAGACGAACCATTAGACGATGATGAGGAGGAGGAGGAGGAAGAAGTGTTTATGGACCAATCTAAAGTATCTGATAAGGCTTATGCTGATTACATCAGTCAATACCCTTCGATTGCACAACCATATATTGAAAAATTGATTGAAAAACATCGAACAATTACTTCTAAAATCAATTATGATGACACAACGGAAAAGATAACGATAGGCAATACAACTTTACATATTAACCCTAATGGTGATATTAGAGTATCCGATAAAGTATTTAAAGGTACAAAAGGACTGTGTGATCTCTTGTTCTTAAAAGACGTTTCCCAATGTGTCTATACAACTAAGGATCTTGAAGCCTATCGGAAAATTATTAATCTTACAAGTGCTTATCGCCAGAACAATGATCCGAACAATAAAATACAAGGAGATACATCAAGAAAATATAGAACCGTTATCAAACAAATTCTTAAACCGCAAAGTACCTCTTCCCCTTCTTCTTCTGTAAGTGGAAGGGGTGTTCAATATTTACGATACAATCGAAAACCAATTGAATATATTTACTGGGATGATCCAAATGAGTTAGTTGCTCGTTTGGCTTTGCTGTGTGCATCAGTTGGTGCTGGAAATAGTTCTCATCAAAACGAAATTATTGCTATTGACGAGGAACTACGAGAAGCTGGAATCATCTATTAGTACAATGACGTCATCATCATCATCATCTACATCATCATCGTCATCATTGTATGTAGATGTACAAGGTTTTCGAATACCAAGCAACAACAAATTCCTGCCAAAAGAACTAGCAACCTATGATGGATACAAGATTAGTCATTTTATTTTCAATCCTCCATATCGTTTCAATGCATTACCATTGGAATATAAGAAACAAGTATACTGGTTAACAAACAACCATCATGGATTGAAATGGGAAGATGGTTTTGTGGATTCAAAGGAATTCGCTAAAATAATTAATAAGGTGACCTCAGGATATAATGATATTTATGTGAAGGGTTTGGAAAAGAAAAAATTTATTGAAAATTTTATTTATAATTCATCGACAGTTCATGAATTACCCGAACAACCACGCCTACATAAATCAAAGTCCACCTCTATATTTCACACATTACCCAATTGTATGTGCGCCTTAACAAACGTCATAGTTTTGTATGAAAATTTTCATGATGATAATGAAAATCAATAAATAATTGTATAAATATATTGTTTTATTTATAATCCTGTTCAGTATCACTATGAGCATCGACAAATTCGGACGTGCTTGGAAGAGACAATTCAGTGACAATGATAATAAAGATGCTGGAACTCATATTTGGCGTAGTCTGTATAACTATTCTAGTGACGGCCATCTTGATTTGAAAAATCATCGAATATGTAACTTACTTGATGGAGCAGATTTGAATGATTCAACTACTAAAGGTTATGTTGATAAAATGAAAAAGACTATGGAAGGTCAAATTGATGGTATTATTAAAACTTCAAAAGACAACATTGAAAAATTAGATAAAATAATAGAAAAGAACAAAGTTCAGACAGATAAACATATTCAAATGTTAAATGGAAAAATTCTACATAACTTCAATGAAAACAACCGGATAATTGAAGAACTCTATCAATTAGATATACCAGCTATTAAAGATCAGATAAATAAATTTATGGCTGCACTAGTTGACATTAATGATAATCTTACAAAAGGAGATAAATTGTTTAATAGTAAATTTACCACATTTGATAAGAAATTAAATGACATGGATGACGTAATGAAAAAGATAACAAATCAAGTGGAAATCATTGAAAGGTTAAATAAAACGTATAATCAAAATTTTATTGATATTAACATACAGATCAACACAATTACAGGACAATTAAAACAATTTGAAGAAGAAAATAAGCTATTTCAGTTAACAATTGATAAAGAAATTGAATCAATCCAAAAACAAAACTTAAAAAACCTGGAAGATATTATCGTATTAAATGATCAAAGGAAATCTGAAGTTGATAGAAGCTTGAAAAATACACAATCGTATCAAACTGAAATATCAATAATTCATGAAAAGATTAGGAATGTTGATGAAAAATTTGAAAATTTGAATAAATTATATCTAACAAATATAAATGTTGCTAAAGATCAAATTGAAAACAATTCACAACAACTTCAAAAATTAGATACATCTACGGATAACGTTAAAAACGCATTGAAAGGTGTTATTAAAGAGAAGATCCAAAAATATCAACATTTTGAACGACTATTGTCAAGTAATACCTCACAAATTGATTTATTAACGAAAAGAATTGATAAACTCGAACAGTCTCATACAAGTTCTCATACAAAACATATCACACCTACGCCAGTAGCAACAACATCGAATTCTCCGTTATCAATAATAAATTCAATATTTAGCAGAGAAAGTCATCAATGTCCACCTGGTGAAGTCAGTGATAGTTTAGGTAGATGTCGAGAAGCTTATAAAAAATAATGTCATCAAAAGAACAAGTTGTTAATGAAATATATAGACCGGCTCGTAAGAATTTCCGTCGACGTCGTACCATTATTAAAGGTCTAGATGAACTTTGGCAAATGGACTTGGCGGATCTTAGTAAACATTCAAGAGACAACAGGGGATACAAGTATATTTTGGTGGTGATTGATTGCTTTTCGAAATTCCTTTGGACCCAACCATTGAAATCTAAATCTGCTAATGACGTAACATCCGCAATGGAAAAAATACTACTAAAAAATCGTCATCCTAAGAATCTCCAGTCTGATCAAGGGAAAGAATTTTTCAATAGTCAATTTGATGCTTTAATGAAAAAGTTTGGAATTAATCATTATCATACATATAGTGTGAAGAAAGTTTCAATAGCTGAACGTGTAATTCGAACTTTGAAGAATAAATTATATAAATTGTTTACAATAAATGCGTCATATAACTGGATTAACGTACTTGATGACGTCACTGGAGACTATAATAATACAATACATAGAACAATAAAGATGAGACCTAACGAAGTGAATAAAGATAATGAGCAAGAGATTCTGCGCACATCTTATAGTAATTTGAAAAAATTCACTCCGGGAAAATTCAAAAAGAATGACCTTGTTCGTATCAGTAAGATGAAACATATGTTTGATAAAGGTTATACACCAAATTGGACAACGGAACTGTTTAAAGTTATCAAAGTTAATAATACCAATCCAGTGACTTATTTATTGGAAGATTTACATGGACAACCAATCAGTGGGTGTTTCTATGAAGAGGAATTACAAAAGACCTACTATCCCAGTATTTATTTGATTGAAAAGGTGTTACGTCGTAAAGGACGTAAACTATTTGTAAAGTGGTTAGGATTTGATAGTACTCATAATAGTTGGATTGATTTGAAAGACATTACATAAGAATGATTCATGTATTCATTTATTTTTATATAATTGTAATTGTAATTGTATTTATATTTACTGCGATAATATATTGTTTACATAAGAAAATATATAAACGGATAATCAATATTTTCAAAGATGATCCAGGAGAGGGGGTAGATGAATGAAAAGTTTGTGGGGGTGATAGTATATAAGGCGTAAATTTTTGTAAATTACTCAGTATTTGTTAAGGAGACAGTAGATTTATTTCACACTAATATTGTGTGTGCAGTGTGATATGTATAGATTGAAATACTACATTAACGAAGCTAAATTGCTGCTTTCGGAAGATAAAGTTCATCGAAGAGATAAGTTCTATATAAGGAGGCTATTAGAAAAGCTTTCACCTTATGAAGATATGCAAGAGGTTCTAAATGAATATGGTAAACATTTTATAGATTGTGTTTGGTCGAACAGTGACACAACTAACGGACCTGATACTTGTAATTGTTCTTATACCCGAAACAGATTGAACTCTTTGAGAAATTTAGTAAATCAAATAAAAAAATTTCATAGTAGTGATAGTGGTGATAGTGATTTAGATTACTATGTCGCAGAGTTCAGTGATTTTGAAGAATGCTGTTGACACAGAAAATGCAGTTTCCTGCATTAGAAATCTAGTTAAAGTTAATCTATTGAAAATGGACCCATATCACCTCACCAATATTTGGTTAAAGTTACCTTCTTTCTATCAAAACGACGAAGATCTAAGAAACTTGATTATTTGTAGACAACATGAAATTAATTGTGAAGAAAATCAACATAATCATCCATTTAAAATGTATTGTATTGCTTGTCAATTGTATAATAATTTAAATGATTTATCATCTATTTTTAATGAATTAGGATATTTGTAACGAATTTGTAATATAAATTTGTTTTTTATTAAAATATACTCTTTTAAATCAATGTTTTGTTTTATTCTTAGCTCAGATAATTTTTATCTGTGGTTATCCTATCTATTCCTTTTCCCATCCAAATACCTCATGTGTTTTTACGTAAAAATTATCTGTGGTTATCCTACCCGTTTCTCTATATAAAAGTGAAAAAATTCTCATCACACTTCAGTATTGCTATAGTTAACCGTCTAAAAATGGCTGAATTTCAACAAGAAACACCCTGTATGTGTCAGGTAAGTTTATATAATTTTATATATTTTTTATAGCTCTTTCAACCTTCAGCTATATTGATTGATTGATTGATTGATATTTTTGATTATTTTAGCAATTTAGGTATTTGGATATTTAAGCTATCTTTCATATAAATTTTTTGAGCAGGAGCAGTCAATAAAAGACTTTATAAGGTTACATTTAATGGATCAAGAACATATAATAGAACAAAAAAGACAAATAGAAGTTTTAGAGACTCAAATCAGATCGCTGGAGCTTCTGACGTCATTACATAGTGAAGAATTGAACATTTTGCGATATAATCAACAACAACAACAACAAGAGCAGGAACAGGATCAAGAGGAATGTGTTATTCTTGAAAATAATTAATTATCAATAAAAGACGTGTTTATTCATTGAATAAATTTATTAGTTTTTAATAAAACAAAAATAATCACATGTATTTAATTTATTTCTTCTTCTTCTTCTTCTTCTCCCTCTATCCGATAGTGACCCCAAGCAAACGTTGATACACCATCTTTTCGAATATACCTTTTATCGTCGAGGTGACTAAGGGCTACCTTGGTTAAATTTTGAGTATAGATGTTGTGTAAGTTAGATTTGAAAATTGCCATGGTTCCATAAAAGATTTTCTTTCGATATAAACATTCTCGATAGTCACTCAAATTTAAATTATTAACAACAATCTTCTTCACACCCTTGGCTTTTTTAATTAATTTTCCATCGATCACATCAATAGAGTACATCTTCGACCTCAGACCAATAAATTCCTTCATAATTTTTCCGTTGTTTTCGTCCTTCATTAGACCGACAATTTTCTTATTTTTCAATGGGATATTATATACATTATCTTTTGAGTATTCCGAAGTGTCAAAATAGTTGTCAATATCTTCTTTAATATCGTTGTAAAAATCATCAGTTGTAATTGTGTAAATTAACGAGTCAGTGTCCATATAATTCAATAGCAATGTATCACTGTATTTAGGTTTCATATATTGATAATGGAAATTGTACATCAGCCATTTCGATAATTCTAATACAGTGAATCCAATATAAATTGGCTTATTATAACAGGTCTTAACTCGATTTAACTGGATTGCCACCATGTTGGAAGTGAAATGAGCTGCACTGTGGAAATGTGGTTTTGCGATCAGTGCACGTGCACCCAGTCTCTTCCCTCGACTTTCCCATTCTGTAACGATCTTTACATCTTTCCTCTTATCCACATTCTCCATGGTTTTTCCATAAACGGCGTTATTAAGTAATTTAAAGAAATTTTTCTCGAATGTATTTTTAGCGATGGTTCTATGATGTGTATTTAAGTCGATATATTTCTTTAACCAACACGATTGTTTGAATTCTAAACAACGATGGATTTTCTTGATTTTTAAACCATGTCTCAAGCATTGTTGAAGATTTTTATAATGAATAATGTATTTAGTTTTGTCGGTTAAGTCGGTGATTAATTTAGAAAATTTCGAATTTTTAGTTGTTTTATTCTCCGCACAAAACGGTAGATCATTATGTTCGTCGTGTAGATGTTCGGGATACTCCAAATCAACTTCAAAGAAATACCCAATTTCTGAATCTTCTGGAATGTTCATTATATCGACGGATTCGATGTCGTCAACCCATTGGAAACCACCATAGGGTTGTGGTTGTGACATGGCCCAACCATATAAATTGTTAGCATCCAAGTACATTAAATAAGTACTTGGTTTTGATCGATCATAGCTTTCCATGTACTTGTTATTAGCAACTGAATGTCGATGAGAACACTGGGTTATGCCACCTCTTATACCTCGTCGAATAAATGAGTGCATATTGATGTCGGTTAGGAGCTCGATCTTAATTCCAGTGTATTTCAACATAGCGTCCCACGATAGTCCGGGAGCAGTGTAGTAGTGACAGGGATCCAAGTTATAAATTTTTCGACACACTTTTCTAAAATTCTCGAATATATCGGTTAACAACAACACATCGGTGATTAAATACAATTTCATATAGTCCGATAGATTTCGACAATTGAATTGTTGCCATACACACTGAGCATGCGCATAATCCTCATCACTACATGACTTATCTGTAAGTCGACTAACAAATTTCGCTTTGGGTGGTAACGATGTTTCATTTAATCGATTCCATGAATTTAAATATTCATACGGGAACACACCCTTTCTAATAATCAGTTTAAATTGATCTTCATTATTAAACATCCTCTTCACTGTATGGAAATCTTCCGGTGATAAATTTTGAGCTAGACTATCCAAGCTCGATGACATGAATCTGAAGGAATCCAAAAATCTCAATTCAACTGTGTCGGTTTCATTGACTGGAATTCTTTTCGATAACGACACATACAATTCCTTGTTTAGAGGGATCAAATTAATATCACCCTCGACTTTTTCAAGTGATTTCACAAACAAATGACAGTCATAGCCGGAGAAATTGTGGAACAGAATAGGAATGAATTTCGGTATACGATATTGTAGATTACATTTTTGATGGGCTGGACCTCTGTATTTACCAGTGAAGTGACAATGATCGGCCACTTTATCATCCACTATTATCTGATTACAAATGTGACAAATGTTCGTTTCCATATGAAATTTCTTTTGGTCATCATTCATCACCATCGGCTTAGGATTCATCAAAACTTCATTATAAATACGTCGAATATCGTTCACCAATGATTTAACGAAATGGTCAGCACAATCTGCACCTTCATATACGTATAATTTGTTTTGATTTTCATCAAATGAACATTTGATGAAATACGAAAAAGCACATGGAATATGCTCTTGTACATTTGTTGTTGAAGATGTACTTGGATTTGGAGCACAAGTATCGATGTTTTGTAGTATACATTCAGAGTCAGCATAAATGACAAAGGGCACTTCCAATTGTCTTTCATAATTTTTGAATTCTACTACAGAATTTTCAGATGTTGGCATAACAGTTACAATTCGATTACACTCTTCTTTATGAATCATCAGTTGACTCTCCGAATGAAAATGAATTAAGCAAAAATTACAAACGAAAATTTTTTCCTTGTGTTGGGTGACTGTAGTTCTTATCAATCTGGATATATTTTTAATCCACACATAGTGACTCCGTTCTTCTTTTTCTATCAATAATAAGTTAATATGCACATTCTTCTCGGATTTTGTGTGATATAGTGGACCGACAATTTCATCGTTTTCCAAACCAAATAGATTAACGCTTAGATTTTGGTTTAGTTCCTCAAATTTACCAATATCTTTTGATTTAAGAGGAAATTCTATGTTACCAAATTCGAGTTTTATTCCATTTTTTAAAACTATATTTGATGCTGTTATATCTTCAACGCAATAGGATGATGGTCGGTATGAATGGCTATCAATTGGAGGACATAAAGCAGATATTATAGCCCATTTAAAGCAAAATTCATCATCGTTTTTAACGTTGACACAAGCGTTCTTGTTTTGTATTTTTTCAGGTAGTCTAATGTACTGACTACCTCCTTTAACAGGTTGATATTTATTTATGTTGATTTCTAAATGTGTAATTCCGGCCAACGCCCAACCACTATCTCTTTCTTGGAACTCTGTTGTTTTAGTTTTAAGTTTTTCAATCATCAAGTTATAATTCGATACAATTTCGTCTTCATTTTGAACTGACATCATTTTTGAATTAAAACTTTTTACAGAATATTCTTCTATATCTTCCGCCATTTTCACATAATCGGCGAACAATTCTAGATTGAATTTGATTGATTTATATCTTATAAGTTCCTGTTGAAGTTCAGGAATTACGACATCCTTGGAAGATTTTAAGAATTTTTCAACATCTAAATTTGTTAAATCTTCATTTTCAAAAATTAGCGTCTTAATTCTTCCTTGGAAGGTACTTTTAACCACCTTCAATTTTGGCGTATACAATTCCGCCGTTTTCAATCGATGTTCCAATGTACGTAAATGACAAAGTAATTTATCAGCAGGAATATCTGCTGAACACAAGTTGCACCTTTGCTTTACAGGCTCAGGTTTGTTACATTCTAAAATGGAAAATAACAGTTAGTTGAAGCTAATTAGCAGGTGTAGTAATTTTCTTACCTTGTATTGAATGAACACGTTCTATATGTCGTTTTAAGCAGTATGTTCTTGAAAACGATTTGAAACAAATATTACACACTACTTGTGTTTTAGGCATTTTTACGCGTGTGTGACACTATGAAATGCTATCAGCGAACTATGTGTGTTGCGATAAGCAGCTGGCTTTTTATATGTTCCTGATGAGTAGGAAACCGGAAACCGCAAACTTCCGTCTTATCAAAACAGGAAACCGGAAACCGCAAACTTCCGTCCTTATCATTTTCTTCTTATCAAAACAGGAAACCGGAAACCGCAAACTTCCGCTCTTATCATTTTCTTCTTATCAAAACAGGAAACCGGAAACCGCAAAATCCGGGAATTGAAACTGATAATGTTATCACGTTATAGCTTGATGATAAGCTAGTTTAGTATAAAAGGAGGTCTAGTGTCTTCCAATTATCATTCATTGTCTTACAACGCTTCAAGTTACATTCTCATAATGGCAAGTGTACCTTCAACAATTGTGGTGTATAGTGAAGATAAAAAGAATTTATCAATTGGAGTGTTGTATGTTGTATTAAAACAAATTTTCCAGTAAGTATTTTCTTAATATTTTATTTAAAAATAATTGAAATTTATATTTTAGATATGGTGTAAAAGAAATTAAAAAATGCGATGATAAAATTCTAATTTCCTTAAACTATACTCCTAAGACGACAACTTTACAAAAGAAATTCGGAGATCTTCCAGTAAAATACATGAGAATGAAGATAGACGGGGAAGAAGAATTCAATATAATTGATAAAACTCTTCAACAATATAGATTCAACATCGGCGATAAACAAGCTATAGAAGCGCCGTATATCCCTGAATCGCAACCATTTTTTTAATTACTTGTAATATGAGTTTTTAATAAAATATCAATTAGAGGAATAATTTTTATATTTTAACCTTTAAACTATTTTAAAATTTCCCACCAACATTTGTAACGCATGCGCAATAAATTTATGGTCAACTTGTTAACAACAAACAAGGTTAATCTTGTTTGTTGTTAACAACATCTTTGTTTGTTGTTGACAACATCTTTGTTTGTTGTTGACAACTTTTTCAAATGTCCCGCCATCTTATCTGTCAACAGCGAAGAGAATTCAAATTTCCCGCCTTCTCTTACCTGGCAAAGTCGAAAAGAATTCAAATTTCCCGCCTTTTCTCACCTGTCAACACCGAAGAGAATTCAAATCTCCCGCCTTTTCTCACCTGTCAACACCGAAGAGAATTCAAATCTCCCGCCTTTTCTCACCTGTCAGCACAGAAGAGAATTCAAATCTCCCGCCTTCTCTGACCTGTCAAATTTTAGGTTGGTAACACCAACTTTCAGGTTGGCACTATTTTCAAATTTCCCGCCAAAAGCCCTTATCAAAGGAAACAGGAAACCGCAAACTTCCGCTCTTATCAAAACAGGAAACCGGAAACCGCAAACTTCCGCTCTTATCAAAACAGGAAACAGGAAACCGCAACATCCGGGAAATGAAATTGATAATGACGTCACTTCCTGCACCGGCACTTCCGGCGGGGACCCCCCATATTTTACTACTCAGGTGTAATACTGTTCGGGTTCTGGTATCCATAACCAAAGTTTCAAAAAAATTTCTTCCAAGGGTTCATAGTCAAATGAAGGGTTATCAAGTAGTAATCCATGATTAGGTATCTTTACCAAAAAGTCTTCAAACCCATCATCACACTCATGCACTTGACTTTCAATTTGTTCCCACTTCACCTCACTGTATTTATTCAAAAGTTCAAAAAAAATTATTGATGGTAATTGTTTATGTGATTTTTCAAGTGAAAAGTCATCAAGTGAAATATTCTTGATGAATGTTTTTAAAGATAACTCGTATAATGTAGACATTTTGAATGAATCTTTTCATAATAAAGAAGACCTTATATATCAATTTTCTTGTGGTTTTTTTGATATCTGTTTGACGTAAGATGTCTTCCATAGGAAAATGGTTTTCCGCTGTGATAATGATAATAGTGGCTTTTGATTCCTCACGATACATCCTTTATCTTATCATTTACAAAATTCTTCAAATTATATTTTTTACAATTCCGGTTAATTGATAATATTCGAATAATTTATCATGTATAACTATACAATATGCTCTGGTCTTATTAGGAAAATTCTCACTACTTTTAAATTCTAATTTAACATCGTCTGTTGATGACTGAATGGCTTCGTTTTGTTTTGAACAATCAATGACGAAAATCGATCTAAGGGAGAAATTTGTATATGTTGTTGTTGGAGTCGATGAATGATTGTTATTAAAATTACGATGAAAATCAATAAAAGCCTGATAAGCTTCTGTATATTCATTTTTTTCAAAATCAAAATTTTGATTTTCATATGGATAACATTGAGAGTTTAACCAAACACGAAGGTAAGTCAATTTGACATGATCGAATTTACTGATTTCCTTCTTCGGATTGTCTTTGCGATCCGTTTGGAAGGCTACAATGACATATCATGGTCGTTCAAGGTTAGTTGTTGTTTTAACGCTCCATATATCCTTTTTGGATTGTCTTAACGAGGGTAGTTCTAGAAATTCCCAATTTCTAAATCCAATCTGTATAGGAGTGTTTTTATTCATTTGATCTAGAAGGTATATCTTTGATTGATCACTCGGATATACATGTTTCAATTTTAAACTTAAATCTTGAATTTTAACTGTTGCTATTTTTGTTCCACTGCTACGGTAACAATTATTATCAGACCGACTGCGGACCAAACGTATCTTGTGTTTGCCATTTATGATTGTCTTGTAATCGTAGAAGCAAGCAAATAGAAATGATAATGGAATTCGCATATTAACGGACTTTTTATCAGATGCTAGAGTAACAATTGCACCACTTTCGGGACTCCAACCAGCAGTCTCTAAAGCCCTCTCCTCGTCATGATTGTAACACAATAAATGATTGTAACACAATGAACCCCTAATTGTTATTGTTGTTCCGACATCCCGTACTTTTTCAATTTCTTTACCATTTAATTCGTATGTGACCGAATCGAATAGATATGAACCAAAATTGTTGCTTAATTCACAGTCACCTGTTGCGGTTGCATTTCCTACTTCCTCAAATTGACAAGGTAAATATAGGAATGATTCACAAAATGAGATAAAGATATCCTGTTGATTAACGTTGATTTCAATTTCATCATTATTTTGAAATGATGAAATTGTTGGATGATATATATGATATTCTTCTTTCTCGATACTATCGTCGAAGTTTAATTTTTTGTATATCTGTAGTTTTTCGGACATTGTAACCAAGAGATTTTAAAATCTGAATACTTGTTGGCGTTAATGACGAAGACGTCAACGGTGATGATATCGACAACTGACTGATGGGATATGTCTGAGTGTGAGGTATTTTTTTACAACCACCCCCACCCCCTCCACTATGAAAAACTTACCCCATTATTTTTCAATTCTAATCTGATAACAAGCTCTTCTCCTTGAAAATTTACCAAATTACCGTTTTGATCTAACACCCTGATGGTCAAATTGTCAATGAACTGTTTATTAAAAATCGGTAAATATATATATGGTTTTTTGGTTCAATATTTATAGCATAACCAGGATCTACAGCAGGTGCAAATTCATAAATTGTGTGCGATGGCTGACTGTTATAGAATGAACCTGTTGTAATATTACATTCTATACGAATTGATAGAACTTTGATTATTTCCACCGGTTGATCAGATGAATGAACTTGATTTGAGGTTAGAATTTGTTTCGAAAATCCTAATAACGTTCCAATACCATCGTCTTTGGTGAAATCAATCTCAAATTTACTCTTCAATTCACACTTTAACGTATTAATGTTTGGTTTCAATGAAATAATTTCAGATTTATCAATAACATTAGGTGGACTGAGTAGCTGTTGTAGGTAGTCTTCAATGTGTGTTATCTCATATGCACCAGTCGGAATTGTTATCTCCTTGTCTACACCATTGTCTTTGGACAGAATTTATTCTGTCCTTTTTCAATATTAAGTATTGTATTGTATGTATGAAAACCAATTAGAGCTAGTGAATAACTAAAGTTTGGATTCAAATTGATTGGAGGATAAAAGTCTGCAGATAAGACACTGCTACGCCCTTTCAGTGTGAAGATTAAAGACATGACTGATAAAAATTTTCAAACACCTTTATTATATAAGAATTCTAAACATAAATGTCCACTGTTAAATGTATTAAATTTTTGTACATTGGTGTAATTAAAGAAAACATTTCTATATTTCAAATAATTGATTAATTCTTTTGGGGGTTTGAAATTTCCGTAACTATCAAAATATAACACCTTATTATTTTGCTTCAAATATGCTACCCAATGTGTTCCACTACCTTCTCGAGAATCTAAATTGAAAATTCCTGATTCGTATTTTCTAATCTTAGAGGGTAAGTCGTCTCTCATGAATCAGGTACAACCCCAAACCTCTTTTATGTTTCTTCAAATACAATCCACTACCTTTTTTACCCAAGGCAATGGCTTCCATTGAGCGATTATGTCGTTCAGCCTCCTCCAACTTTCTTCTTGCTGCTTAAGCGTCGATTACTGCTTTTGCAACACCGGCTGCACCACTTGTTAATGCTCCCAATGCAGATAAAGCGCCAAAGAGTAAGGGTAACCAACCACCGGATTTCTGTGGTATAGGAATAACTCGAGGTAGACGGATACGTTTACGCCCTCCTGCTTTTTTAACAGCTACACGAACAGCTTTAATGATTGTTCCAATTGCATCAGATTCGCAGACGATTCTCTCCAATGGATCGATAACACTTTGTCTAAATGCATATGTTTTTGTTTTTTGTCGTCGTCTTCGACTTCGTCTGTTATGCCCCGGTCCTAATTTTTGTTTAGCCTTCAAGGTATTTGTTACCTAATAGGAAGCTAATTTTTCTCCTAATGTAGCGTCACGTGACGTAACTCTTTCCCACGCCCTGTTTTCTAACATGTTATCGGCTCTATGTCGCTCTTCTAGATTTTTATTTTGTGAATAGGCTATATCGTGTTGTTTACAGGCTCGATCTAATTCGTTAATTCCCGGATCACCTCGTTTTAATCGTTCTGCTAATTTTGTATCGGTACCACAGTACTGATAACCGGGAATGTGTAGTACAATTGGTAATTTGTTAATTAGCGAATTAACAAGTCCGTCACCTTTGAACGTCAACATCAAACTGAAAATATGTCACCTGTATTCTTGTATAAATAGACACAGACAGATGTGGCGTCATTACGATGAACGTTGTCAAACATAAACTATCTCTTAAGGTAAATAATCATGATGTGTCAACGAGAACGAAAAAATGTCATCGACACAGTCCACTACTTCCCGATACGATGAGAACGATAATTTGTGGACCTAGCGGATGTGGTAAAACTAATGTCATTATCAGTCTTCTCATTGAACCGAATGGATTACGTTTCGAGAACATCTATATCTTTTCAAAATCACTATTTCAACCGAAATATGAATTTCTGAAAAACGTTCTTACCAAAGTTAAAGGACTAAGATACTTTCCATTCACAAATAATGATGAGATAATTCCTACATGTGATGCAAAGAATAATTCAATATTTATCTTTGACGATGTAGCTGTGTCAGGTGAACAGGAAAAAATCCGAGAATATTTTAGTATGGGTCGACACAAGTGTATAGATTGTTTTTATTTGTGTCAAACATATACGCGTATACCGAAACAATTAATACGTGACAATACAAATGTGGTTGTGGTTTTTAAACAGGATGAACATAATCTAAAGATGATTTATAATGAGAATGTAGGAAGTGATATGAATTTCGATCAATTTAAATGTATATGCAATGAATGTTGGAAAGATCAATATGGATTCTTGGTCATATTGAAAGATAAAAGTTTACTTAATGGACGCTATAGAAAAGGATTTGATCGTTTCATCAAGCTATAAAAAGGAGAATCTACACATAAGACGGGCATTCTTTCCTTGGGTGTGACAATGTTAAGTCAACAACAGAAACAAGTTAAGAAGAAATTGATTGAAGCAGCTGATAATGTTAGAAAAAAATTTAAACAATTGAAAGCCGAACAATCGAATCAGGTGGAGTCAATCGGTAAATTATTTGAGCCGATTAAAAAACCACTTGATGAACTGGTTATGGAAAAAAGAAGAAAAAAAAGGAACAACCGCAATTATTAATTAAAACAGAAGAAGAAGAAGAAAATATACCACAACTTCCATATGTACCGAAACGAGAATCCATTGCAATTAAATTCAAGGACAAAGAAGAACCATTAGACGATGATGAAGAGGAGGAGGAAGAAGTATTTATGGATTAATCAAAAGTGTCTGACAAGGCTTATGCTGATTACATCAATCAATAACCTTCAATTGCACAACCATATATTGAAAAATTGATTGAAAAACATCGAACAATCACTTCTAAAATCAATTACGATGGTACAACGGAAAAGATAACGTTAGGCAATACAACTTTACATATTAACCCTATTGGTGATATTAGAGTATCTAATGAAGTGTTCAAGGGAACACAAGGATTGTATGATCTCGTGTTCTTAAAAGATGTTTCCCAATGTGTCAATACAACCAAAGATCTAGAAGCCTATCAGAGAATTATCAATCTTACAAGTGCTTATCGCCAGAACAATGATCCGAACAATAAAATACAAGGAGATACATCAAGCAAATATCGAACCGTTATCAAACATCTACTTAAACCGCAAAGTGTCTCTTCCCCCTCCTCTTCTGTAAGTGGAAGGGGTGTTCAATATTTACGATATAATCGAAAACCTATTGAATATATTTACTGGGATGATCCAAATGAGTTAGTTGCTCGTTTGGCTTTATTGAGTGCATCAGCTGGAGCAGGAAATAATTCACATCAAAACGAAATTGTCGCGATAAAGGAGAAACTACGAGAAGCAGGAATCATTTATTAGTATGACGTCATCATCAACATCATTGTTATCATTGTTATCATTGTATGTAGATGTACGGGGTTTTCGAATACCAAGCAACAATAAATTCCTGCCAAAAGAACTAGCAACTTATGATGGATTCAAGATAAGTCATTTTATTTTCAATCCTCCTTATTGTTTCAATGCATTACCATTGGAATATAAGAAACAAGTATACTGGTTGACAAACAACCATCATGGATTGAAATGGGAGGATGGTTTTGTGGATCCAAAGGAGTTTGCCAGAATAGTTAATAAAGTGACCTCTGGATATAGTGACATTTATGTTAAGGGTTTGGAAAAAAAGAAATTTATCGAAAACTTTATTTATAATTCATCGACAGTTCATGAATTACCCGAACAACCACGCCTACATAAATCAAAATCGACCTGTATATTTCACACATTACCAAATTGTATGTGCGCCTTAACAAACGTTATCGTTTTATATGAAAATTTTCATGATGATAATGAAAATCAATAAATAATTGTATAAATATATTGTTTTATTTATAATCCTGTTCAGTATCATTATGAGCATCGACAAATTCGGACGTGCTTGGAAGAGACAATTCAGTGACAATGATAATAAAGATGGTGGAACTCATATTTGGCGTACTTTGTATAACTATACTAGTGACGGCCATCTTGAATTGAAAAATCATCGAATATGTAACTTACTTGATGGAGCAGATTCGAATGATTCAATTACCAAAGGTTATGTTGATAAGATGAGAAAGACAATGGAAGGTCAAATTGATGGTATTATTGAAACTTCAAAAGACAATATTGAAAAATTGGATAAAATAATAGAAAAGGACAAAGTTCAGACCGATAAACATATACAAATGTTAAATGGAAAAATTCTACATAACTTCAATGAATACAACCGGAAAATTCAAGAAATTTATCAATTAGACTTACCGGCAATTAAAGATCAGATAAATAAATTAATGACTGCACTTGTTGACATTAATGATAATCTTACAAAGGGAGATAAATTGTTTAATAGTAAATTTACCACATTTGATAAGAAATTAAATGACTTGAATGACGTAATGAAAAAGATAACAAATCAAGTGGAAAGCATTGAAAGGTTAAATGAAACGTATAATCAAAATTTTATTGATGTTAATATACAGATCAACACTATTGCAGGACAATTAAAACAATTTAAAGAAGAAAATAAGTTATTTCAATTAACAATTGACAAAGACATTGAATCAATCCAAAAACAAAACCTAAAAAACATGGAAGATATTATCGTACTAAATGATCAAAGGAAATCTGAAGTGGATAGGGACTTGAAAAATATACAATCGTATCAATCTGAAATATCAATGATTCATGAAAGAATTAGGGATGTAGTTGAAAAATTTGAAAATTTGAATAAATTATATCTAACAAATATAAATGTTGTTAAAGAGCAAATTGAAAACAATTCACAACAACTTCAAAAATTGGATACATCAATGAATGACATTGGAAACGCATTGAAAGCTGTTATTAGAGAGAAAGTCCTAAAATATCAAAATTTCGACCGACTATTGTCAAATAATACAACGTAAATTGATTTACTAACCGAAAGAATTAACAAACTCGAACAGTCTGATACAAGTTCTCATATAAAACATATCACACCTACACCAGTAGCAACGACAACATCGAATTCTCCGTTATCTATAATAAATTCAATATTTAGCTGAGAAAGCCATCAATGCCCACCTGGTGAAGTCAGTGATAGTTTAGGTAGATGTCGAGAAGCTTATAAAAAATAATGTCATCAAAAGAACAAGTTGTTAATGAAATATATAAACCGGCCCGGAAGAATTTCCGTCGACATCGTACAATTATTAAAGGCTTAGATGAACTTTGGCAAATGGACTTGGCAGATCTTAGTAAACATTCAAGAGACAACAAGGGATACAAGTATATATTGGTGGTGATTGATTGCTTTTCAAAATTCCTTTGGACTCAACCATTGAAATCTAAATCTGCTAGTGACGTAACATCCGCAATGGAAAAAATACTACTACAAAATCGTCATCCTAAGAATCTTCAGTCTGATCAAGGAAAAGAGTTCTTCAAAAGTCAATTTGATGCTCTAATGAAAAAGTTAAGAATTAATCATTATCATACATATAGTGTGAAGAAAGCTTCAATTGCTGAACGTGTAATTCGAACTTTAAAGAATAAATTATATAAATTGTTTACAATAAATGCATCATATAACTGGATAAAAATACTTGATGACGTCACTAAAGACTACAATAATACAATACATAGAACAATAAAGATGAAACCTAACGAAGTAAATAAAGATAACGAGCAAGAGATTTTGCACACATCTTATAGTAATTTGAAAAAATTCACACCTGGAAAATTCAAAAAGAATGACCTTGTCCGTATCAGTAAGATGAAACATATGTTCGATAAAGGTTATACACCAAATTGGACAACGGAATTGTTTAAAATTATCAAAGTTAATAATACCAATCCAGTAACTTATTTATTGGAAGATTTACATTGACAACCAATCAGTGGGTGTTTCTATGAAGAGGAATTTCAAAAGATCTACTATCATAGTATTTATTTGATTGAAAAGGTGTTACGTCGTAAAGGACGTAAACTATTTGTAAAGTGGTTAGGATTTGATAGTGTTCATAATAGTTGGATTGATTTGAAAGACATTACATAAGAATGATTCATGTATTCATTTATTTTTATATAATTGTAATTGTAATTGTATTTATATTTACCGCAATAATATATTGTTTACATAAGAAAATATACAAATGAATAATCAATATTTTTAATTAATTATGGAGGGAGAGGGAGTATATAAATGATGTAAAAACATCCTCTAGTATCAAAACATATATATTACACTGACAAGTACAATTTATGAGAAATTGCTTGGTTGAGCGATAGCCATCGATGGTGTTTTTCGGTATACCAACGGGCTGCTATATTTTTTCAAAAATGATTCCTTCTTTGAATTTAACGAATTCACCAAAAAAGTTGAAAGATCCGGTCCTTTCAACTTAAACTTATTCAAAATCTCTTGTCCAAATATAAGTATTTTTCAACAAATTCGGAATCTACTCTCATCTCTTTCTACATATAATGAAAATGAAGATGATCCAGAAGAGGGGATTGATGAATAATAAGTTTGTGGTGGGAGATGGTATATAAGGCCTAAATTTTTGTAAAGTACCCAGTATTTGTTTAGCAGACAGTGGATTTATTTCACACTAATATTGTGAGTTCAGTGTGACATATATGGATTGAAATACTACATTAACGAAGCCAAATTGCTTCTTTCGGATGATAAAGTTAATAGAAGAGATAAGTTCTATATAAGAAGGTTATTAGAAAGGCTTTCACCTTATGAAGATATGCAAGAGGTCTTAAATGAATATGCTAAACATTTCATAGATTGTTTGGTCGAACTGTGACGCAACTACCGGACCTGATACTTGTAATTGTTCTTATACACGAAACAGATTGAACTCTTTTCCTCATCTAAATATCTCATTTAATTTTTGTGTTCTATTTTACGTAAAGAGTTATCTGTGGTTATCCTGTGTAGTTTCTATATAAAAGTGCCAAAAATCCTAATTGCACATCAGTTGTTTAGTATTGCTGTAGTTTTTAAATTACAATGGCTGAATTTCAACAAGAAAATAACTGCATGTGTCAGGTGAGTTCAAATAGTCTTAATACTGTGATTCTGACACATTTGAATTAAATTTGTTGATTGGTTGATTAATTGTTATAATCCAATTTTAGCAATTTTGGTATTTAGAAAGGTATATAGGGCACCTTTCCTACAAATTATTAGAACAAGAGAAATCCATAAACGATTTTGGGACTTTGCATCTGATGGATCAACAACATATAATAGATCAGAAAAACAAGTTTGAAATTCTGGAGGTATGAAAAAGATCATTAGAATTATTAACCGATTTACATAGTGAAGAGTTGAATAGGTTAAGACAACAGAACCATTATCATGAACATCTACAACAACAGCAGGTTCAGGATCAACCTATGGAACAGGAAAAGGATCAGGAATGAAAACAACTAATTCTTTTTATGTTAAATCGATTTATTATTTTTCAATAAAACACAAAAAATTAATAATCAAATTTATTTTTTATTTTCATTTATTTCTTCTTCTTCCTCTATACGATAGTGACCCCAGGCCAATGTTGATACTCCATCTTGTCGGATATAGCTTTTGTCATCGAAATGGCTAAGGGCTATTTTGGTTAAATTTTGAGTATAAATATTATGTAAGTTGGATTTGAAAATTGCCATGGTTCCATAGAAAATTTTCTTCTTATATAAACATTCCCGATAATCACTCAAATTTAAATTATTAACAACAACCTTCTTCACGCCCTTGGCTTTTTTAATTAATTTTCCATCGATCACATCAATTGAGAACATCTTCGATCTCAAACCGATAAATTCCTTCATTTTCTTTCCGTTGTTTTCATCCTTCATCAGACCGACAATTTTTTTATTTTTCAATAGAATATTATACACATTATCTTTTGTGTACTCTGAAGTATCGAAATAACTGTCAATATCTTCTTTAATATCGTTATAAAAGTCATCAGTTGTAATTGTGTAAATTAACGAATCGGTGTCCATATAATTCAGTCGTAATTTATCACTGTATTTAGGTCTCATGTATTCATAATGGAAATTGTACATCAGCCATTGTGATAATTCTAATGCAGTGAATCCAATATAAATTGGCTTATTATAGCAGGTCTTAACTCGATTTAACGGGATTGCCACCATGTTGGGTGTGAAATGAGCTGCACTGTGGAAATGTGGTTTTGCAATTAGTGCACGTGCACCCAATCTCTTTCCTCGACTTTCCCATTCTGTAACGATCTTTACATCCTTCCTTTTATCTACATTCTCCATGGTTTTTCCATAAACGGCGTTATTAAGTAATTCAAAGAAATTTTTCTCGAATGTATTTTTAGCGATGGTTCTATGATGTGTATTTAAGTCAATATATTTCTTTAACCAACATGACTGTTTGTATTGTAAACAACGATGGATTTTCTTAATTTTCAGCCCATGTTTCAAACATTGTTGTAGATTTTTATAATGAATTATATATTTAGTTTTGTCGGTTAAGTCGGTGATTAATTTACAAAGTTTCGAATTTTTAATTGTTTTATTCTCCGCACAAAACGGCAGATCATTATGTTCGTCGTGTAGATGTTTAGGATACTCCAAATCAACTTCAAAGAAGTAACCAATTTCTGAATCTTCTGGAATATTCATTATATCGATCGATTCGATGTCATCAACCCATTGGAAACCACCATAGGGTTGAGGCTGTGACATGGCCCAACCATACAAATGGTAAGCATCCAAGTACATTAAATAAGTACTTGGTTTTGATGAATCATAAGTTTCCATATACTTGTTATTGGCAATTGAATGTCGATGAGAACACTGGGTTATGCCACCTCTTATACCTCGTCGAATAAATGAGTGCATATTGATGTCGGTTAGAAGCTCGATCTTAATTCCAGTGTACTTTAACATAGCGTCCCACGATAGACCGGGTGCAGTGTAGTAGTGACAGGGATCCAAGTTATAAATTTTTCGACAAACTTTTCTAAAATTCTCGAATATGTCTGTTAACAACAAGACATCGGTGATTAAATACAGTTTCATATAATCCGATAGATTTCGGCAACTGAATTGTTGCCATACACGCTGAGCATGCGCATAATCTTCGTCACTGCATGACTTATCTGAAAGTCGACTTATAAATTTCTCTTTGGGTGGTAATGCTGTTCCATTTAATCGATTCCATGAATTTAAAAATTCATACGGGAACACACCCTTTCTAACAATCAGTCTAAATTGATCTTCATTATTAAACATCTTTTTGACTGTATGGAAATCTTCCGGTGCTAAATTTTGAGCCAGACTATCCAAGCTCGACGACATGAATCTGAAGGAATCCAGAAATCTCAATTCAACTGTGTCGGTGTCATTAACTGGAATTCTTTTCGATAACGACACATATAATTCCTTGTTTAAGGGGATCAAATTAATATCACCCTCGACTTTTTCTAACGATTTTACAAACAAATGACAGTCATAGCCGGAGAAATTGTGGAACAGAATGGGAACGAATTTCGGTATACGATATTGTAGATTACATTTTTGATGAGCAGGACCTCTGTATTTACCAGTGAAGTGACAATGATCAGCCACTTTATCATCCACTATTATCTGATTACAAATGTGACAAATGTTCGTTTCCATATGAAATTTCTTTTGGTCATCAGTCATCACCATCGGTTTAGGATTCATCAAAACTTCATTATAAATACGTCGAATATCGTTCACCAATGATCTAACGAAGTGGTCAGCACAATCTGCACCTTCATATACGTATAATTTGTTTTGATTTTCATCAAATGAAGATTTAATGAAATAAGAAAAAGCACACGGAATGTGCTCTTGTACATTTGTTGTTGACGATGTACTTGCATTTGGAGCGCAAGTATCGTTGTTTTGTAATATACATTCAGAGTCAGCATAAATGATAAAGGGCACTTCCAATTGTCTTTCGTAATTTTTGAATTCAACTATAGAGTTCTCAGATGTTGGCATAACAGTAACAATCCGATTACACTCTTCTTTATGCACCATCAATTGCTGCTCCGAATGAAAATGGATCAAACAGAAATTACAGATGAAAATTTGATGATCATTTCTTGTAATTTGTTTGCTTATCAATCTAGATATATTTTTGATCCACACATAGTGGCTTCGTTCTTCTTTTTCTATCAATAATAAATTAATATGCACATTCTTCTCTGATTTTGTGTAATATAGTGGATCAACAACTTCGTAATTTTCCAAACCAAATAGATTGACACTTATACTTGGGTATAATTCTTCAAATTTACCGATATCTTTCGATTTAAGAAGAAATTTCATGTTGCCAAATTCGAGTTTTATTCCATTTTCCAAAATTATTGTACTTGCTGTTATATCTTCGATATTATACGACTTTGTTCGATCTGAATGAATATCAACAGGATAAAAGGCAGAAATTATAGCCCATTTAAAGCAAAACTTATCATCGTTTTTAACGTTGACACAAGCGTTCTTGTTTTGTGTTTTTTCTGGAAGTCTGATGTACTGACTACCTCCTTTAACTGGTTGATATTTATTGATGTTGATTTCCAAATGCGTAATTCCGGCCAACGCCCAACCACTATCTCTTTCTTGGAACTCAGTTGTTTTTGTTTTAATTTTTTCCATCATTAAGTCATAATTCGATTCAATTTTGTCTTCATTTTGAATCGACATCATTTTCGAATTAAAATTTTTTACAGAAAATTCTTCTGTATCTTCCACCATTTTCACATAATCAGCAAACAGTTCTAAATGGATTTTAATTGATTTATGTCTCATAAGTTCTTGTTGAAGTTCTGGAATTACGACATCCTTGGAAGATATTAGAAATTTTTCAACATCTAAATTTGCTAAATCTTCATTTTCAAAAATCAGCGTCTTAATTCTTCCTTGGAAGGTACTCTTAACCACCTTCAATTTTGGCGTATACAATTCTACCGTTTTCAATCGATGTTCTAATGTACGTAAATGATAAATCCATTTATCAGCAGGAATATCTGCCGAACATAAATTACACCTTTGCTTTACAGGCTCAGGTCTGTTACATTCAAAAATTGAAAACATAAGTTGGTTAAACCTAATTAACAGGTGTAGTAATTTTCTTACCTGGTATTGAATGTACTCGTTTTATATGACGTTCTAAATTGTATCTTTTTGCGAACGATTTAAAACAAATATTACAAACTTCTTGTGCTTTAGGCATTTTTGCGCGTGTGTGACACTATGAAACACTATTAACGAACCATGTGCGTGACGGCACGCAGCTGGCAGCTGGTCCTGATGAACCGGAAACCGGAAATCACAAAGTCCTTATCACCGGAAGCTATAAAGCCCTTATCAAGTTCTTACAGGAAACAGGAACCGCAAACTTCCGCCCTAATCAATTTCTTAAGAAACTTAACAATAAACTGAACTGTTGGTTAAATATTTCTTCCGTTTCTATAGGAAGATTTTTGCTGCTCTTGCAAAATTTGCATAAAATTTATAACGTGGATTAATTTTGTGGAGTAAGGAACGAAGCAAGCATTTCCGTTAAGGAGTCTAAAATTTCAATGTAAGACGATACAGGATGCATAAATTGACCTTAGAAAAGTTCAACCAACTGCACTATGTGACATACACACACATACACACACACGCACACGCACACACACACACACACACACACACACACACACACACACACACACACACACACACACACACACACACACACACACACACACGCAATCCAATAGCAAACACCGGGTTTTATGGTTTCCGTGAAACGTTGTGACTTGCTGATAAGCTAGTTTGGTATAAAAGAAGGTCCAGTGTCTTCAAATTATCATTCATTGTCTTACAACGCTTCAAGTAACATTCTCATAATGGCAAGTGTATCTTCAACAATTGTTGTGTATAGTGAAAATAAAAAAGATTTATCTATTGAAGTGTTATATGTTGTATTGAAACAAATTTTCCAGTAAGTATTATCTTAACTAATTATTTTAAAATAATTGAAATGAATTTTCTAGATATGGTGTAAAAGAAATAAAGAAATGTGAAGATAAAATTCTAATTTCTCTAACCTATACTCCGAAGACGACTACTTTACAAAAGAAATTCGGAAATCTTCCAATTAAATACATGAGAATGAAAATTGACGGTGAAGAAGAATTCAACATTATCGATAATACTCTACAAAAATATAGATTCAACATCGGCGATATACAAGCCATAGAAGCGCCGGAAATCCCTGAAATTCTCTCACAACCATTTTTCTAATTACTTGCAACTTAAATTTTTAATAAAATTTCAATCAGAAGTATAATATTTATTTTAACCTTAATACAATTTTACTTGTAACGCATGCGCAATTTGACCACAACTTGCTAACAATAAACAAGGCTAATCTTGTTTGTTGTTAACAACTTTCCCGCCATATGTTGTTTACAACCTTGTTTGTTGTCTACAACTTTTCCCGCCATCTGTCAAATTTAAGTTGGCAAAACTGTGGAGAATTTTGGTTGACAGCATTTTCCCGCCATGTTTAGGGGGCTACAGATAGGGGGCGCCACTTAGGGCTACATTTAGGACCCTATGCAACCACATATGCACACCCCTTGACGTTAGACAACTACCTATACACATCTGACATATAGGCAACTATCTATACATGCCCCTGGCAGTTAGGCGACCAGATATACATGCCCCTGGCAGTTGGGCGACCAGATATACAGGTCATTGACCCTGCTCCGGCACTTCCGGTCGGGAACCGGCATATTTATACTACTTGTATTTTAAAAAATTTTTCTCAGGTGCAACTGAAGATGGGAGTTTAGCTCCCGAAACTAGTTTTGCGAAAATAAATACTGTAATAAGAAGTTGACTTAATTATTTTATTTTATTTTTTATTAAACAACATCTTTCAATTTCTTTTCTTTTGTCTAAATTTTCCATTGTTTTACCATAAACAGCATTGTTTAACAATTTAAAAAAAGTTCTTCTCGAAGGTATTCTTAGTAATTGTACGATGATGAGTATTTAGATTGATGTATTGTTTTAACCTATACGACTGTTTGAATGATAAACCGCGATGAATTTTTTTAATTTTCAACACATGTTTAAGGCATTGATGTAAATTTCTATAATGGATTATATATCTAGTTTTATCAGTTAGATCTGTAATTAGTTTACAAAATTTTGAACGTTGTGTAATTTTATTCTCTGGACAAAACGGAAAGTCGTTATGTTTATCGTGAAAATGATTTGGATATTCTAAGTCAATTTCAAAAATATAACCAGTATCAGATTCTTCGGGAATTTCCATTATATCAATTGTTTCAACATTTTCGAGCCATTGGAAACCACCATAAGGTAATTGTTGTGACATCGCCCATCCATATAAATTATTCGCATCCAAATACGTTAGATATGAACTTGGTTTGGACGAATCATAATTTTCCATATATTTATTATTTGCTACAGAATGTCGATGTGAACATTGTGTAATGCCACCTCGTATACCTCTACGGATAAATGAATGCATATTGATGTCAGTTAATAATTCAGTCTTCACTCCAGTAAATTTCAACATGGCATCCCATGATAAACCAGGTGCAATGTAGTAATGGCAGGGATCCAAATTATATATTTTTCGACATACTTTTCGAAAATTTTCAAATATGTCCGTCAACAACAAAACATCCGTAATCAAAAATAATTTCAAATAATCCCATAAATTTTCACAATTAAATTGTTGCCATTCTCGTTGTGCATGTTCATAATCTTCATCACTACAAGATTTCATTAAAAATCGACTGTTGAAATGTTCTTTTGATGGTAATCTTGATTTTTCTAAACGCTCCCAACAATTAAAATACTCATACGGTAGAACACCTTTTCTTTTCAACAATTTGAATTGTTCATAATCATTGAAAACCATCTTGACAGTTTGAAAATCTTCAGGTGATACATTTTGTGCTAGACTATCTAGACTAGATGACATAAATCTGAATGAGTCTAGAAATCGCAAATCAACTGTATCTTTTTCACTAACAGGAATTCGTTTTGATAAAGAAACATACAGTTCTTTGTTTAGTGGTATTAAATTAATATCACCCTCAACTTTTTCCTATGATTTCACAAATAAATGACCATCATATCCAGAGAAATTATGGAAGAATATTGAGAAATATTTTGGTACACGATAACGAAGATTACATTTCTGATGTGCTGGCCCCCTGTATTTTCCAGTCAGATGACAATGATCCATTACTTTATCATCGTTATCGATTATTTTATTGCAAATATGGCAGATGTTAGTTTCAAAATGTGTTTCCAGTTGTTCATCGTTTAGATTTTCCATTTCTTTTGGATTCATGATAATTTCATCATAAATTCGTTGTATATCTTGTACTAATGATTTCACAAATTGATCTGCACAGTCTTCACCTTTATAAACTTGCAATTTATCCAAATTAGGATCGAACGAACATTTGATATAATAAGCAAAAGCACATGGGATGTGTTCTTGAAAATTTGTTGTTGAAGAAGTGGAAGGATTCGGTGAACATGTATCGATATCTTGTAAAATACATTCAAAATCGGCATAGATTACAAATGGAACTGCCATTTGACGTTCACAGTTTTTAAATTCCACCATAGAATTTTCAGGTGTTGGCATGATCGTTACTATTCGATTGCACTCGTTTTTATGAATTGAAAATTGATCTTCTGAATGAAAATGTAACAAACAAAAATTGCAAACAAAAATTTTACTTTTATGTTTGGTAATGGTAGTTCTTATTAATCTTGATATATTCTTAATCCAAACGTAATGACTTCGCTCATCCTTTTCCAACAATAATAAATTGATATGTTTGTTTTTTTCCAATTTAGTGCAATACAACGGACCAATTATTTGATTGTTTTCGAATCCAAATACATTAACACTGAGTTGTGGATTCAAGTCTTCAAATATTTTGATGTCTTTCACTTTCAACGGGAAATCTAAATTACCAAATTCTAGTTTGATACCATTTTTCAAAATAATAGTATCCAATTTAATGTCTTCAATATCATATGATCGCGGTCTATCTGTATGATTATCGACAGGGTATAAAGCAGAAATAATCGACCATTTAAAACAAAATTCATCGTCATTTTTAACATTAATACAGGCATGTTTATTTTGGATTTTTTCAGGTAACTGTAAATATTGACTTGCTCCCCTCAATGGTTTATATTGATTTATATTGATTTCTAAATGAGTTATTCCAGTTAATGCCCAGCCACTATCTCGTTCTTGAAACTCATTCATTTTTGTTTGTATTTTTGCCAACATTAATTGATAACTTGATTGGATCTCATCTTCATTCAGTACCAACATCATTTTTGTGTTGAAACTTTTAACAGAATGTTGTTCTGTTTCAACATAGTGTTGTTCTTCTGATTTTTTTTTCATTTGTACATAATCAGCAAATAGTTCCAGGTTAAATTTAAATAATTTATGTTGTAGTAATTGTTGTTTAAGTTCAGATATTACATCCTGATCTGATGATTTAAAAAAATCTTCTATATTCAAATTAGACAAGTCACAATTTTCATAAATATACGTTTTAATTCTTTCTTGAAAACTACTTTTAACTACTTTCAATTTAGACGAATACGTTTCGGCGGATGTCAATCGATGGCTTAAAATGCGTATATTACACAACCATTTATCAACAGGAATATCTGCTGAACATAGATGACACCTTTCAGTTTCAATTACAGGTTTCTTGTATACTAAAAAATTGAAAACAATAAGTTGAAAAGACCACCTGCAAGATTTGATAAGATTTACCTGCTGCCGCTGACGAATGGACTCGTTTTGTGTATCGATCTAATGAATCTTTTGCAAACGATTTACCACAAATACTACACGACACTTGTGTTTTAGACACTTTTTCTCTGATATTGTTCAATACTTTCAACGAAATAAACAATCAACTGCAGTAAACTTATTTTTTCACAAACAATAATACCATAAAGTCACTTGATTATAAAATCAACAGCAAACTGTGTTTAATGTTATAAATTGAATTTCGATAATCTTCTACTGAATCCTACTGAATCTCCTCTCCGCACTTCTTGAGAATATTACACGGAAGTCAAATAAAATCCAATAAAAATGTCTAGACAGTCCCCTTTCTGGGTCTCTTTTGGATATTAGAAAATCTACATTATAAAATATCGATAATGTTTGGGAAAATGTTATCCCCTTTCTACACACTTCTTCTTTATTTGTCTATCACCTAATTATTAGCAGGAAAGTCAAATCAAATCAACAAGAACGTCTATGTTTATCTATGTCTCATCTAGTCTATACACTTGAAGAGACGCTATTTGATCAAAACAAGGTCAAATCAAATCAACAAGAATGTTTATGTTTATGTTATTTCATCTAGTCTAAAATCATCCTCCTTCCCCACTTTTTTTGTTATGAATAAGTAACAAATAATAATCGACGTTAGTTACTTAATTACAGCAGTGAGATACAGATCGTATTTCAAATAGGCAACAGTACCATCAACTTTAGTGATTTATACCAACGATAAAATCAATTTACCTACGAAAATGCTACATGTAATTGTGAAACAAATTTTCCAGTAAGTAAATTTTCAAATTTTATTCAAACAATTATTGCATTAAATAAATAAAATTTGAGATATGGTGTAAAATCGATCACTGTTAAGGGAGATCGAATTATGTTGGCGTTAAATTATACACCCAAGAGGATTACTTTAATAAAAAAATTCGGGAATTTACCTGTAAAGTACATGAAGGTGAATGTTGAAACATCAGAAAAATTCGATATATTAGAGAAGGTCGTAAAAAGATTCAAATTCAACATGTTAGAAGAAGAAGAACAAGAAGAGGTTAACAAAATGGCATTTGAACTGAATCAACAAAAACAACAACCGATTGAAAGTGAAAGCCAACAAATTAATTAATAATAAAAAAATCAAACGTTTAATGTAGTTTATTAGAGTACATAAAGAAAAAAATACAATTTATTTTTCTTTTCTATTATCTTCGTTATCATTATCATAATCATCGACAACGTTATCATATTCGTTAAGTTTATACTTTTCCACTATTTCCTTAGGAAGATGATGCTTTATGCCACGAACAAATTCTCTTGCATCACAATTTTCAATTAAATCGGAAATTGTAGCTTCTAAATTTTTTTCACCATTTAAATATAATTCGCAGACTTTTTCAGCTTTTTTATATTCTTCTGATTTTTTATTTAAATATTCAGGATCCAATGGCTCCGAACTTCGACAATATACCTTTTCATGTTCAACATCAAAAAGTAAATCACTGAACTCCTGTTTCAAATAATCGATTGATGAACGAGTATCAACCCTTTCTGGGTAACAAGAATATGCCATCCACATTCAAAAAAATATATACATATTGAATGAAATTTAATATATACATATTGAATGAAATTTAATATATACATATTGAATGAAATTTAAGCACAAAAAACAACACCTGTACAACAATTTTTACGACAATAATTATTCATATTCAAAAAATTCGTAAC
This sequence comes from Mylabris phalerata, assembly GCA_020740385.1. Taxonomy (NCBI): domain Eukaryota; kingdom Metazoa; phylum Arthropoda; class Insecta; order Coleoptera; family Meloidae; genus Mylabris; species Mylabris phalerata. Next base: position 98,078 of record JAJEOX010000071.1, on the reverse strand, counting down.
TTAAAAACTACGGATGCGCAATTTTCCGATAGAATACATGCGCAGTAATCTAGACTAGCCTAGCCTAGCCTAGCCCAGTCTAGACTTGACACAAGGATAGAAAGTATTTCAAATTTCCCGCCAAAAAAAATTGCGGTTGGCAAACCTGTTTGTCATTAAATTTTGGGTTGGTAACAGTGTGTGTTTCCAAATGTCAAATAGATGACGCGCTACATTTAAATGACACATCTGTCAATTTTTTTAAATTTCCCATCAATTTTTCAAATGTCAATCAGATGGCGCGTGCGGTACCTATTTAAATGACACTTCTGTAAAATTTTCAAATTTCCCACCAATTTTTCAAATGTCAATATATTTGGGGTGACGGGGCTAATTTTCAAATTTCCCGTTTTATTTTTCATATAGGGGGCGCGCGACTACATCTGTCAAATTTTCAAATTTCCCGAATAGGGGCGAAACTACATCTGTCAAAATTCAAATTTCCCGCCAATCAGGGGCTGCAAATAGTTAAACGAGATGTGGCAACCCGCAATACACATCCGGCAAAACAAGAGTTGCCAACACTAGGCTAAAATTCAAATTTTCCGCCAATTTCGCCATTTCCGGTTAAACTTGAATTTGGCGCGCCTGGAGAGTAGGCAACCAAACGTACTCCCACCAGAACTTCCGATCCTGAAGCCCCATATTTATACTACGCCACTGTGAAGAGTTGAGGGAAATCCTCCGGTCGCCAATAGCCACGGCGGAAGCCAGGTAGCGGTTTACTAACGAATACAATAACGATCTCTTCAGTCGAAAAATAGCCACTGTGAAGAGTTGAGGGAAATCCTCCGGTCGCCAATAGCCACGGCGGAAGCGGATTTATTACGATTACAACAACGGTTTATTCCGGTCGCCAATAGCCACTGCGGAAGCGGATTTATTACGATTACAACAACGGTTTATTCCGGTCGCCAATAGCCACTGCGGAATTCAGGATGATCCCAGGTCGCCAATAGCCCCAGCTGGTAATTATTAGGAAGAGGTCAGGTTGGAAAAGGTGTCAGTACGACCGATCACGGCGGCTTATATTCTGTTGCCTTATCGCTCGAGTGCCCCTACTGCTCGGACTTGCGCGGTACCTCGTTAATTTTAGTATGCGGCTGCTGGTGACGCTGGACGGTTCGTTACAAATTCTACTTCGTCTTTCTGTCGCATTATTTTTGTTAATTCGTAGTACCTAAACTCTTCCCACAACGGATTTGTATAAAAAATATAGACATTTCGTTTTTTTTTTCGATACTTTATAAACTGGTGAATCTAATACAGGTGGTAGTTGATTTAAATCTCCTACAACAATGACCGAAATACCACCAAACGATTTGTTAACACCAAATATTTGCCTCAATCTTGTATTGACCATTCAAATTTCATCAATGATCAATAGTTTCAAGTGAAATAGTTTTTCTCCGATGGTGTTTGCCATATCGGCAGATAATTCTGGCATATTTCCTCCAAACTGAGCAATAGGTAAAGCGAACGCTGTATGCACAGTTACTCCTTGAATCAGAAATGCGGCTTTTCCCGATGGAGCACACAGTAGAACATATTTGTGTCCTTTTTCATCACCGGGTAAATTATCAAAATAATGCGTTATTAGCTGGAAAATGGTGCTGATGACCATACTTTTTCCAACACCAGCCGATCCACTCAAAAACAGTTTTAATGGTATTCTACCAGTTTTAAAACAATTTAAAACGTGCATCATAAATTGTTTTTGTTCCGGATTTAGTCTTCGCATTAAATCAAACATTTCACCTTCAGATATTCTTTGTGGAGATGTGAATCTGTTGGCATTGGATTTCTCGTTATTTTCAATTTTCAATTCCATCTTGTTGCAAAATGTCAATTTGGACATCTGCAGGCATTTTGTTTTCAACACAACTATTTTCATCTTTTTCATTAAGGTTTTCCACATCTTTCAAACACTGTTCTATTGCTTCATCTTCAATCACACAATACTTTTTTCTGTTCATTTCAATAATGTTTCGATTATCAACATACTTTTCCAAAATATCAACATTTTCTAAATCTCTTTCCTCATTAGGCCATGGCAAAAACAACATCATTTGTTCTCTACAGTAATTTACACTATCTTGATCATATTTGTATGTACGATATCTAATAATTGGTGCTTTTTTCTCATCTTATTTGTATTTTCCATAGTAACTTCATTATCACTATTATCACCTTCTTGCCTTTCATGAGCGTCGATATTTTTCCTAATCTTATAATTTGCAACAAAATCTGCTAAACAAACATTCTCAAGATGACTTGTCCTTCAAATGTATTTTGACAAAATATTTTCAACAAATATATCTGTTGAATCCTCTGGCAACATTTCTAATTGTTTTTTGGATTTGAGCATTTTCACTCGTTCAGATCTCGGGCTCGTGTTGGTGTAATAACACGTTCTACTACTTGGGCGACATTAAATTACTATTCAAGAAAGTATTCGTAATTTTTCTAAATTTATCCTTGATACTGATATTACCAATGGTAACATTCTCTGCTGCCTTTCGTAAAAGTCTAGATAAACCTTTTTCTATTTTATTAACATAATTTACCATATACGACGCTACGCCGTTCTCATCCACAATAAACTGCAAGCCAATATTTGACTTAAACAAAGGTAGAATATCTTTATTGTAACAGGTGACACCAACCTCTAAGCTAGTTCTTTTTAGAAAAACATGAGGACGTTGAAGATTTATTCTTAGTGCTTTTTTGTAAGTGTTCTCGTCAATTTCCAATTGTTGCAAAATGTCTTCAAAGCTAATTAATTTTGGATTTTTATACAAATCTTCTATCAATTTGTTAATTTTCTCCAGAGCAGTTTTCAGCTCTTCTTTTTGATATTCTTTTGGTAAAGGTTGTAAAATTGTTGTGTTCTTCATGACGGGCATTGGAAAATTGAATCTATATTTTCTTTCAACTCAATTTTTTTTATAACAAGTATGTGTATGTTTATGATACTGTAGTTTTACATACGGATCATCTTCATTTAGGCGACAACTTATGAATTAGTCTATAAAATTCTCACACTCCTGAATACTATTTGAATCTTCAGCATCATTAACAGGACAATTGTCAAGCCACAAAAAAATATGTTAGTGCGGAGATCCTCTCTGTTGAAATCATAACTGTCCAAAACTGTATGTTCACAAAAATGCTATTTTCCTGCTTCAAAAATACCATAAATTTGTTAACTTTATAATCAAAGTACGTAGCGCATGTAACGGGGTTATTTCTCACCAAATCAGTTTTTTTGTTATCGTCTAACAAAAATGCTTCTTCCAAATTTTTTTTTTATCATCCCTCAAATAAACTAATGTCTGAAGAAGCTCGGGCCACCAACTTTCAGCAGTTGTAAGCTTTAAAAAGAACGTTGGCTTACCTAGTTGTCTTATAGTTGCCATTAATTCTCTTTTGCGCATTTCCCAATAAGCAGGTGAAGATCGAATTTGTTTGAGAATCTTGTATCCATCGTCAAATTTCACAATTTCATCGATTACATTTTCATGCATTACCTGCCCAACAGAAATATCTTTTGTACGTTTGGTTTTTCTTAAACAAACATTGATATTTTCCAAACATTGTAAATCCATTTTTTCTTTGTCATGAAAAAAAGACGAGTTGGTATACAAGATCTGCGATCTCTTCTTCGTACTTCTGATTTTACTCTATCACTGTAACTAATAAAATTTTCAATATTAGACTTTTAACCGGCAAATATTTTTGGAAAACATAACTCCTCCAAATCATGAACGACAAGCCAGGGACTTGGTTTTTTATTCTGTCCTGGAGCAATAATTTTTACAGAATTCACTACTTCTAAATTTCTATCCATTAATAGAACTTCATCATCTATTTCATATAGAGATCTTTTGTTTTCATTTGTTATAATAAATTTCTCAAGTTGGGATATTTTTTTAAAATCCATATCACTTTGGCTTCCAAATGATTCGATACATTGAAGATCGTCTTTCGTCTTTGTATCGTTAATGTCTTCAACATCTCTTTTATCAACAACGAAATCAAAATTATAAATGTCTTTATCCGTATTACGTCGGAACATATACAAAAATTGTTTATCTATTTCAATATTGTAAGCTTTGTATAATGGCGTTGCTATCAAATACTGTAAAACTTCAAACACCTTCCTTTGACATATTGTCTCAAACATGTAGTCTGATTTATGCAAAACATGTCGCTTCAATTTCACTTGAATCGTAGCCATGTTATTGAAAGTTCTAGGCAAAATCTGAAAAGAGTTAAATATTTGTAAAAATCTTATAACCATCCATATTATGAAAGCAATCTTCAATAAAACGGAATAATCTATGATGTCTTAATTTTGTAGTAAAATCTTAATCTACACCTATACTAAATGAAGGTACCCATTCTATTAAATTTCTAAATACGATTAACAATAAAACGTTGAAACCCGACAATATAACTAATTTAATATTGCAACATTCTAAATTAAAATGAAGAAAAAAAGTAAAGGTGCTTCACTCGGTGCAGACGTTACCGCTTCACACCTGTATATCAAAATTTTATCAAAATCAGAGAGGGACAGTTGTGTCCCTTTCTTTGTCAGTCCACGTTGACTACTATACGCTGAAACCATATTTTTAGCAATAAGGACAATATAATCAACCATTCGTAGCTTCAACTCAACCTCACGACGCCACTATACAATAAAAACTCAATAGATTAATTGTAATATAATTTCTACAATTTCCGTACTAGTCAACATGGATTTAGAGGCACAGCGGACTTTTCCAAGGCGGCGATACCATTACTCTATTTATCGATTGAAATGCCTCATTTTAGTTATAACACAAGCAATTCTTATAAACGTTAATAATATAACCTGTAGGTATATGAAATGAACTATTAACTCACCTGGAGCATGTCATCGATGTCCACGGCGATGTTAACCACACTTCCTAACATGCTTAGTTGCGGGTTGATAGAATATGGTCTTAGTGGACGAATCTGCATAAAATTAATATATGGTGCAACCATTCTTTCTTCTAAAGAACTTAACTTCTTCAAGCAGTCAGGTACAACTGGAAACTTTAATCCGTTGCTCGTAGCTAGCTTAGGCATTTTACCTTTACTAATATATTTATAACAAGTATTACATACCTAACTAGATTCAATATTTTGTACAAGTGTATATATGTCATCTGAGACATTGGAACGAGAAAATGACCTTACTGAATGTTTAAAAAAAATTCCTTCACAACAACAACATGTAAATTTGGTAGTGCAACAACGGTCCCTAATAAATTGAAGATGCAACTTACAATTTGTATCTGATGATCTAATGAGATTGTTATATAAATTCTGTCAGAATTTGAAAAATTCGATAGTACGTTTCTCCATTTTTCTCAATTTGTCCCTCTGCTGTTTTATTTCCGAATACAACTCATCTTCCCTATTGTGTTTGTTTCTATCTTTATTCTTTGCCTTTTCTGACAGTCTATAATTGTCATCATCTCTTAGCTGCACATTTCTTAATTTATTCTTTTCATTTTCAGACGTTCTATAATTGTCATCATCTCTTAGCTGCACATTTCTTAATTTATTCTTTTCATTTTCAAACGTTCTATAATTGTCATCATCTCTTAGCTGCACATTTCTTAATTTATTCTTTTCATTTTCAGACATTTTATAATCGTCATTTCTTCTTAACTCTATATTTCTTAATTTATTATTTTCATTTTCAGAGGTTCTATAATCGTCATCTCTTCTTAATTCTATATTCCTTAATTTGTTCTTTTCATTTTCAATCGTTTTGTAATGCACATCGTTTCTCAGTTTTCTCATTATTTGAATTTTTTTTTCATTTTCTGAACTTCTGTACTCATTACATTTTCTCAAATCTTCTTTTCTTTGTTTATCATTTTCTTTCTCCTTTTGTCGGTACTTTCTTCTTTCTCTAAGTGTCCGTCGATATTCAGAATCTCATTCGCGACTTTTTTTTGTGTGTTTGTTTCCACAATATCCATATTTTTAGTACCAACCAACATTCTGTTAGAGCTTTTGACATTATTTATTTTATTATCATGATACTTTGCTTTCTTTGCTTTCTTTATTTGATCAGAAGACTTCCTTTCCACTCTCGACCCTATAAATGACTTTTATAAGTGATAATTTTTCACTTCATTTGAATAGATAACTATACAACCAATTTTTCCTATGTCATTCGGTCCGCAAAGAATCACTTTCCACCCTTGTAATAAAAGTTTTATGCAATTTTTACAAGAAGTGACATACAATTATGAATAATAATGGCAACACAAATTTTAATTAATTTTCAGTTTGCACTTATCGTTTGTCACATTTTGATTAATTTTGTTTTAATTAATAATTATAGCAAAACTTTACTATTAAAAAATATACTACACTCTTTTTGAAAAAACTTATTTTCTGGTCTTATAATGGAAAATACCGTCTTTAAATATTTTTGATTAAAATAAAAATTATTTTTTTTTGCACACATAAAATGTTATCTTACGACTAGCTAATCCCTAATCATATAAAATTGTGTGATAAATAAAAAAATTTAGTTTACTTACCGCCTATATGGATCGTAAAATTATTATGTATTAATTCATCCATTATAATAAATTAATAACACAAGAAAACACAGCGAAAATTTCAATGAACGCTTTCGCAAAAACAATGCGAAAATTGACACCGAAATTAAAACAACGAAATTACTTATAATTGATTCACTCATGGAATATAAGATTTTGTTTAAAAAAAATCTCATTAGTTTTAAATAAAGGCGCAAAATTTGAAAATAACCAATAACCAAGCAATACATCATAATATTAATCACTAGATAATTTTAAATATAAGGGAAAACTAATAAAAATTAAAAATTCAAAAAATTCTGATGATAAAAAGGTTGTTATAGGAACTGTTAATGCGGTTCGACGCAAAAAATTTTTGCCCATGCAATTGTGTAAAGAAAAATATACCTCTCTACTTAAAACGAGAAAGATATTACCATCTGAAAATTATCTGAGAAAAAAAATTATTTCAGCTAAACGCTGAAGGACAATTCAATTCTGTGAAATTTATTAGAAAATATAATATTTATACAACTAGAATTCTAATTTCAATTATTCAAACGCAGTATTTTTTGAAATATTCATGTTTCAAACAAACATTACAAAATCAACATTTTCAGAAAAAGTCAAAATTGCTGAATAAGTTATAATGTTAGATCATAGGTCAATTTACAACAAAAATTCAATTAAATTTTAGCATAGAATCTAAATACGCAATAAAAAAAATACACATTCCATTTAAAGCAAGTGTATTGACCAGGAATTGAACGCAAGGCTAAAAATGTCGTATATGCAACACTTACTTTACTTTTACTTTTTAAAGTCGTTTTATTGTTTTATAAATTTTACATCGCATATTTATAACGTTTACAATAATTATCTTTGTTGATTTATTATTTCTTAAGTTATTTTTTATTTTTGATACTTCTTTATCTGTTAATTATTGATTATTGGTTACATGTGTCATTATTTTATAGGGAAAATTAGTAAAAAAACCTATTTAACGTCTGATCTTATATACGTATATGCCTGATTATCGCCATGATATCTATTTTATAATGATTTATGAAGTTAATTAATTCTGGTATTTTTCAACTTATACCCCTACAGTTCCAAAAGGCTATTTTAATTGTATTACTCATTATCAATCTGATTGATTGTTTCAATTAGGGCTGTGAATTTCTCTCCCTATGTTTTACAATTCTTTAGTTGCATGTTTAATGATTTAACATATTGTAACATTTTTTTGATATTGATTAGTTTATTAAGATTGCTCACCTTGTTAATTAGTTCACTGATATTTTCCATTTGGTTTGTGCTGTTGTTTATGGTTATGGAGTTTTGTGGTTGAAATTGCTGTTGTTCTTGCTGTTCATGTGTATTGTGTTGTTGTTGGAGATGACTATGTGGATGTGGTTGTTGTTGGTGTTGTTGTTTCTGTAGGCGCTCTGTCCATACGTTCCTTTCAGGTGGAGGTGCTGGAGTGTACGTTGTTTTTGAACGGCTATTGTCTCTATTTTTATTTAGTTCCAATTTGGCTATATATATATATATATATATATATATATATATATATATATATATATTGGGCATTCCACGTTATTACTTAGATGGTTTCCATCACAGTTGTTACACTTTGGATTCCTTTGTTCTTTCATTGCACATTCCCAGGTGAGGTGTGAGCCCAGACACTTTAGGCATACTGCTAAGTTGAAACAGTTTGTTGCCGCGTGTCCCCATTGTTGGCATTTATGTCACTGCGTAAGTGCATTTCTATTTTTAAGCCTTTCCCAGGTTACCTTTATGTTCAGTAAACATGGGGCCATTGCTCTTATTTTGTTAAGATTCATTGTAGCGTCTGTTATGACCATATACAGTTGATTAATTATGGTTTGCATTTTAAATACATCTCGCACGGGAACCTGGTGGATTGTTGTTAATTCTGCTTTAATTTCTTGTATTATTTCGTTATCTTCTGCTATTGTCTCTACTCCCTTAATAACGAATGAGTACGTTTTTTCCGTCTTCAGCGTGTATGTGTGGAACAGTACTTCCTTTGATTGAAAAAATGCTTTTAGTTTCTTCCACTCATCCGCTTCTTTGGCTTTAATTACGACATTGTTACGTGTGTACTTTATGTGAAAGCCCGTCTTAAGTATTTCACTGCATGTATTTCTTAGGTTCTTAGTTTGTTGTGTTGTTTCCGGTTTACCATTCACAATTATTGGTGGTGGTTTAATAATAGTTTTCTCTTGCTTACCCGTCTTTGAATTGGTTTCCATTGGTTCATTATCTATTGTGTTTACTACATCTTGATTTTGAAGAACTTCGAATCTGTTGGGTGTGGTTATTTTACTATTTTCCAGTTTATTTTCACCAATGTTATCGTTTTTGGCGACGCTCTTCCTTTTTCTTTTTCTGGCATGTATAAATTCAACCAGATTTGTTTCTTCTTCCGTCATTAATGACGATATGTTGTTTCCAGCTTTTCCAACTTGGTTACTTAGCTTAAAGACTGTTACAACTTCTTCTAAATCCGAAATTTCAACTCTATCTTTTACAATGTTTATTTTACTTCTATTTTTTATTGAACACTTGTTTTTTGCTAAACTCCTATTAATTTTGTTTACTTTATAATTGGCTGCAGTGTTGACTTTATTTGGTTTCATTCACTAATTGATTATTTCGTAATCTCCCTGTATAACAACCCTTTTACCATCCGAATGGTATGGTAGTCGGCTGAAGACTGCGTATATGCAACACCGGGCAGTTTTCTCACTACAATATGAATAAACTTCAATTTTAGCTGTTTACGTTTTATAAATAGTAGCTGGTAAATATTTATCTTTAATTTTCTCACTTTGAAAAATATCGCACATGATAGTTACCTTTTCAAACATAGAAGAACATGCCCTTTTGATTGGAGATATCAATTTATATGTTATTTTGAATTTTTTTCAATCAACCCCCTCCTCCTTCAACCCCCGTGGTCAGATTAGCACCAAAAACTAATCAACTCGAACGGCCATCAAATAGTTTGTGCTGACCAAATTTAAACTTAATCGGTTAAACCGTTTTTGAGTAATCGTTGGAGAACCGACAGACTCACACGCACACACACACACACACACACACACACACACGCACACACACACACGCACACACACACACGCACACGCACACACGCACACACGCGCACACACACACACACGCACACGCACGCACGCACACGCACGCACACACACACACATGCGGGCACACACACACACACACACACACACACACGCATCAAGCAAAAACGTGTTCAGGGGACCTAAAAATGTAAAGATCTGGTGAAATCTCGAATTCGAAATTTTGGTCCGAATCTAATAACTTCCCTACCCTCTGGTCGGGGAAGTTAAAAACCAGTTGGTTTTTCCGCGATAACTCAGGCAATTTTCAAAATATCCAAAAATGCTCTGTATCTTGTATCCCGCCTTTGTATCAGCTTTCGAATGAGGGGTTGGTCAATGTTGTAAGATAAAAACTGTAGAAAAAACTTTGTTGTAGCGTACAGAAATTTTCTTAATTTTCCGGGAAACTTACGGTGGAATCGGAAAATTTCTTAAATATTTGGAAAGATCTTTTTATTTGCTATCTAACTGTACAAGAACTTTAGCAAAAAAATCAGAATTGGTCAAGTAATAAGAGAAAATATAAGAAATTATACAAAAATACGAAAAAAACATATTGTTAGATTTTTGTCTGTAATTCAAATTTATATCAATATTTTGAAAAACGGAAATCTCCATTAGGAGCTACAAGAAATGCCCTTTTCAAAAATTTATTTGCGGTTGTCGTAGTCTCAAAGAACGGGCGAGAAATCGCTTCACATTTTCGCCGGTAAAAACCATGGGATGGACTTTGGGCCTTTAATGGTTTAATGTAGCGCAATGTCTAACGTAAAAAATGAATCTATTACAGAGACCTGTAGTCTCGAGGCTGTTATCAGAGCTCTCTGAATACCATGTTTCTTATGATCACTTAGGGTGGGGATAAGGACGTTCTCGAAATTTATCACGAAGTTGGGCATCTATATCTATGGATTTAGGTGATTTGTTTGAAGCTAACGTCTCAGGACCTGAGAAAAGAGACGTAAGAGAATGTTTACACCTGCAGCAGTGACGACCCGTGAAAAACATACTCAACATAAGTAAATGAATAAAATATTTCGAGTGAAAGACGGTGCCATGTCCAGATTTTTTGAAACCATTTTAATTTCTCTTCACGATCTTGTGTGGAAATCTGTTAGATATATTAATACATTAAAATTTCTGCTTAATTATATTGATCAATACTTTTATATTTATCAATTACGACGCTACAGCTTTGTTTACATCGCTAGCAACATGGTCAACATTTGCTTAAACTTACCGATGATATGATCGCGTCGATGCCTTTTTAGACGTCCTTCGACACAAATATTAGATTTTGCCCATTTTTAATTAAAGTTTTAGACTATTTTTTTGCACCGTCACCTGCTTTAATAAAATATAACACACTTTTCAGTATTATAAATATGCCGGTTCCCGACCGGAAGTGCCGGAGCAGGGTCAATGACCTGTATATCTGGTCGCCTAACTGTCAGGGGCATATATAGATGGTTGCCTATATGTCAGATGAGTATAGGTAGTTGCCTAACTACAAGAGGTGTGCATATGTGGTTGCATGGGGTCCTAAATGTAGCCCGAAGTGGTGACCCCTATCTGTAGCCCCCTAAACATGGCGAGAAAATGCTATCAACCAAAATTCTCCACAGTTTTGCCAACTTAAATTTGACAGATGGCGGGAAAAGTTGTAGGCAACAAACAAGGTTGTAAACAACATATGGCGGGAAAGTTATTAACAACAAACAAGATTAGCCTTGTTTGTTGTTAGCAAGTTAACCTCAATTTGTGGTCAAATTGCGCATGCGTTACAAGTATTAGCAGCAGAAGTTAAAATTGTATTAAGGTTAAAACAAATATTATTCTTCTGATTGAAATTTTATTAAAAATTTAAATTGCAAGTAATTAAAAAAATGGTTGTGAGAGAATTTCAGGGATTTCCGGCGCTTCTATGGCTTGTATATCGCCGATGTTGAACTTATATTTTTGTAGAGTATTATCGATAATGTTGAATTCTTCTTCACCGTCAATTTTCATTCTCATGTATTTAATTGGAAGATTTCCGAATTTCTTTTGTAAAGTTGTCACGGTTTCCGCTCAAGAAGGAAATGTGGCGAAATATGCCAGCTAGTGATCAGCCGGAATGGGGTAGGTTGTATTTTAAAATGGTAATATATAAAAAAAACAAGGGCGCCACCAATTTTTGAATTTAACGGGCAAAATTGGAACCCGATGATAGAGAAACAAAATCGGAAGGTTGTTATTATTACATATATTTGCAATCAAACGAAGGAAACAAAAAAACAAAAAAAAAGAATTATAAAAAAAAAGGTGAAATAGTGATACAAAAAAAAAGATGTTATGCTAATCCCGTAAATGAAATCTAATTAATAATAAATTAATACGCGAAGGAAGTAAATTACAAAAAAGCAGAAGCAAAATAAACTAACGCTTGGTGCACCCAACGGTAGCCTTACACAGCTATATAACATAAGAATCTTTCTTGTATTCTTTCATCAACTAGACTTTAATATTTTAATCAAACAATAGTACTAATAAAGAAAATTAATAATAATGATTATAACGATGGTACAAGGGTAGCGGTTAGTTACCGTCCCGTTTCACAAATATATGAAGGTGATTCTATAATAATATTTTTGGCAAAAGAAATTTGCCACACTCCGATAGTTAATAAAAATTGGTGAGCACTTATCTGTCGTAGCTGATAAGACGAGCAGGAATGAGCTGATGGATCAGGAGCTTCGCGATGTTTTCCGACGGCTGATGAAATTTCCAAAATATACAAAATCCAAGCGACTGGTGCAACGAAGAATGACAACAGAAGGAAAGAAAGAAGAAAGAAGAAAAAAAAACCCCTGAAATACAAATATTTTTACGAAGATTGTAATGATCCGGCAATTAGTGAATTAATTAACAATTACCTCAATCTGAGGGGTTGAAGACCAAATGAACGGTTCACTTTACACGTGGCACACGTGTTGTACGTAATAATCCGACATAGTCGAAGTTTATCAAAAAAAATACCAACAATTGAGAACACGATGGTTCACCCAAATTCACGAAATTGAACAATTATTATAAAAGCACTACTGATTCTCAAGATGAGTTTGGATATAAATTACTATACCAAATTAGTAGCTTTTGCTAACACCAACGTACTGTGTACACACAAGACCGTTGAGAAAAGAGGTAGAATCGACGTCCGGTCCGGTATTTAAATGGTGGTGATAAGAGCAAATCGATAAGTCTCATACTAAATCAACTATACAAAGAAAAACTTAGAAATTTGAATCTTTTCATGACGAATTTCCGGCAACAGAAAGAAATCCTACCAACACTTCTCAGAGAAATTAGAATTCACTAAATGATGTTAAATCTGACGGATCGAACTGGTTAACGACGACGAAGAAAGAAAATAGTCAAACACGATAATCAACGCTTCCCAAAATATGGCAGAACAGGTTTAATGCAAAACCAAAACGTTACAAAGTAGTCGTCTTCGGAGTATAGGTTAGAGAAATTAGAATTTTATCTTCACATTTCTTTATTTCTTTTACACCATATTTAGAAAATTCATTTCAATTATTTTAAAATAATTAGTTAAGATAGTACTTACTGGAAAATTTGTTTCAATACAACATATAACACTTCAATAGATAAATCTTTTTTATTTTCACTATACACAACAATTGTTGAAGGTACACTTGCCATTATGAGAATGTTACTTGAAGCGTTGTAAGACAATGAATGATAATTTGAAGACACTGGACCTTCTTTTATACCAAACTAGCTTATCAGCAAGTCACAACGTTTCACGGAAACCATAAAACCCGGTGTTTGCTATTGGATTGCGTGTGTGTGTGTGTGTGTGTGTGTGTGTGTGTGTGTGTGTGTGTGTGTGTGTGTGTGTGTGCGTGTGCGTGTGTGTGTATGTGTGTGTATGTCACATAGTGCAGTTGGTTGAACTTTTCTAAGGTCAATTTATGCATCCTGTATCGTCTTACATTGAAATTTTAGACTCCTTAACGGAAATGCTTGCTTCGTTCCTTACTCCACAAAATAAATCCACGTTATAAATTTTATGCAAATTTTGCAAGAGCAGCAAAAATCTTCCTATAGAAACGGAAGAAATATTTAACCAACAGTTCAGTTTATTGTTAAGTTTCTTAAGAAATTGATTAGGGCGGAAGTTTGCGGTTCCTGTTTCCTGTAAGAACTTGATAAGGGCTTTATAGCTTCCGGTGATAAGGACTTTGTGATTTCCGGTTTCCGGTTCATCAGGACCAGCTGCCAGCTGCGTGCCGTCACGCACATGGTTCGTTAATAGTGTTTCATAGTGTCACACACGCGCAAAAATGCCTAAAGCACAAGAAGTTTGTAATATTTGTTTTAAATCGTTCGCAAAAAGATACAATTTAGAACGTCATATAAAACGAGTACATTCAATACCAGGTAAGAAAATTACTACACCTGTTAATTAGGTTTAACCAACTTATGTTTTCAATTTTTGAATGTAACAGACCTGAGCCTGTAAAGCAAAGGTGTAATTTATGTTCGGCAGATATTCCTGCTGATAAATGGATTTATCATTTACGTACATTAGAACATCGATTGAAAACGGTAGAATTGTATACGCCAAAATTGAAGGTGGTTAAGAGTACCTTCCAAGGAAGAATTAAGACGCTGATTTTTGAAAATGAAGATTTAGCAAATTTAGATGTTGAAAAATTTCTAATATCTTCCAAGGATGTCGTAATTCCAGAACTTCAACAGGAACTTATGAGACATAAATCAACTAAAATCCATTTAGAACTGTTTGCTGATTATGTGAAAATGGTGGAAGATACAGAAGAATTTTCTGTAAAAAATTTTAATTCGAAAATGATGTCGATTCAAAATGAAGACAAAATTGAATCGAATTATGACTTGATGATGGAAAAAATTAAAACAAAAACAACTGAGTTCCAAGAAAGAGATAGTGGTTGGGCGTTGGCCGGAATTACGCATTTGGAAATCAACATCAATAAATATCAACCAGTTAAAGGAGGTAGTCAGTACATCAGACTTCCAGAAAAAACACAAAACAAGAACGCTTGTGTCAACGTTAAAAACGATGATAAGTTTTGCTTTAAATGGGCTATAATTTCTGCCTTTTATCCTGTTGATATTCATTCAGATCGAACAAAGTCGTATAATATCGAAGATATAACAGCAAGTACAATAATTTTGGAAAATGGAATAAAACTCGAATTTGGCAACATGAAATTTCCTCTTAAATCGAAAGATATCGGTAAATTTGAAGAATTATACCCAAGTATAAGTGTCAATCTATTTGGTTTGGAAAATTACGAAGTTGTTGATCCACTATATTACACAAAATCAGAGAAGAATGTGCATATTAATTTATTATTGATAGAAAAAGAAGAACGAAGCCACTATGTGTGGATCAAAAATATATCTAGATTGATAAGCAAACAAATTACAAGAAATGATCATCAAATTTTCATCTGTAATTTCTGTTTGATCCATTTTCATTCGGAGCAGCAATTGATGGTGCATAAAGAAGAGTGTAATCGGATTGTTACTGTTATGCCAACATCTGAGAACTCTATAGTTGAATTCAAAAATTACGAAAGACAATTGGAAGTGCCCTTTATCATTTATGCTGACTCTGAATGTATATTACAAAACAACGATACTTGCGCTCCAAATGCAAGTACATCGTCAACAACAAATGTACAAGAGCACATTCCGTGTGCTTTTTCTTATTTCATTAAATCTTCATTTGATGAAAATCAAAACAAATTATACGTATATGAAGGTGCAGATTGTGCTGACCACTTCGTTAGATCATTGGTGAACGATATTCGACGTATTTATAATGAAGTTTTGATGAATCCTAAACCGATGGTGATGACTGATGACCAAAAGAAATTTCATATGGAAACGAACATTTGTCACATTTGTAATCAGATAATAGTGGATGATAAAGTGGCTGATCATTGTCACTTCACTGGTAAATACAGAGGTCCTGCTCATCAAAAATGTAATCTACAATATCGTATACCGAAATTCGTTCCCATTCTGTTCCACAATTTCTCCGGCTATGACTGTCATTTGTTTGTAAAATCGTTAGAAAAAGTCGAGGGTGATATTAATTTGATCCCCTTAAACAAGGAATTATATGTGTCGTTATCGAAAAGAATTCCAGTTAATGACACCGACACAGTTGAATTGAGATTTCTGGATTCCTTCAGATTCATGTCGTCGAGCTTGGATAGTCTGGCTCAAAATTTAGCACCGGAAGATTTCCATACAGTCAAAAAGATGTTTAATAATGAAGATCAATTTAGACTGATTGTTAGAAAGGGTGTGTTCCCGTATGAATTTTTAAATTCATGGAATCGATTAAATGGAACAGCATTACCACCCAAAGAGAAATTTATAAGTCGACTTTCAGATAAGTCATGCAGTGACGAAGATTATGCGCATGCTCAGCGTGTATGGCAACAATTCAGTTGCCGAAATCTATCGGATTATATGAAACTGTATTTAATCACCGATGTCTTGTTGTTAACAGACATATTCGAGAATTTTAGAAAAGTTTGTCGAAAAATTTATAACTTGGATCCCTGTCACTACTACACTGCACCCGGTCTATCGTGGGACGCTATGTTAAAGTACACTGGAATTAAGATCGAGCTTCTAACCGACATCAATATGCACTCATTTATTCGACGAGGTATAAGAGGTGGCATAACCCAGTGTTCTCATCGACATTCAATTGCCAATAACAAGTATATGGAAACTTATGATTCATCAAAACCAAGTACTTATTTAATGTACTTGGATGCTAACCATTTGTATGGTTGGGCCATGTCACAGCCTCAACCCTATGGTGGTTTCCAATGGGTTGATGACATCGAATCGATCGATATAATGAATATTCCAGAAGATTCAGAAATTGGTTACTTCTTTGAAGTTGATTTGGAGTATCCTAAACATCTACACGACGAACATAATGATCTGCCGTTTTGTGCGGAGAATAAAACAATTAAAAATTCGAAACTTTGTAAATTAATCACCGACTTAACCGACAAAACTAAATATATAATTCATTATAAAAATCTACAACAATGTTTGAAACATGGGCTGAAAATTAAGAAAATCCATCGTTGTTTACAATACAAACAGTCATGTTGGTTAAAGAAATATATTGACTTAAATACACATCATAGAACCATCGCTAAAAATACATTCGAGAAAAATTTCTTTGAATTACTTAATAACGCCGTTTATGGAAAAACCATGGAGAATGTAGATAAAAGGAAGGATGTAAAGATCGTTACAGAATGGGAAAGTCGAGGAAAGAGATTGGGTGCACGTGCACTAATTGCAAAACCACATTTCCACAGTGCAGCTCATTTCACACCCAACATGGTGGCAATCCCGTTAAATCGAGTTAAGACCTGCTATAATAAGCCAATTTATATTGGATTCACTGCATTAGAATTATCACAATGGCTGATGTACAATTTCCATTATGAATACATGAGACCTAAATACAGTGATAAATTACGACTGAATTATATGGACACCGATTCGTTAATTTACACAATTACAACTGATGACTTTTATAACGATATTAAAGAAGATATTGACAGTTATTTCGATACTTCAGAGTACACAAAAGATAATGTGTATAATATTCTATTGAAAAATAAAAAAATTGTCGGTCTGATGAAGGATGAAAACAACGGAAAGAAAATGAAGGAATTTATCGGTTTGAGATCGAAGATGTTCTCAATTGATGTGATCGATGGAAAATTAATTAAAAAAGCCAAGGGCGTGAAGAAGGTTGTTGTTAATAATTTAAATTTGAGTGATTATCGGGAATGTTTATATAAGAAGAAAATTTTCTATGGAACCATGGCAATTTTCAAATCCAACTTACATAATATTTATACTCAAAATTTAACCAAAATAGCCCTTAGCCATTTCGATGACAAAAGCTATATCCGACAAGATGGAGTATCAACATTGGCCTGGGGTCACTATCGTATAGAGGAAGAAGAAGAAATAAATGAAAATAAAAAATAAATTTGATTATTAATTTTTTGTGTTTTATTGAAAAATAATAAATCGATTTAACATAAAAAGAATTAGTTGTTTTCATTCCTGATCCTTTTCCTGTTCCATAGGTTGATCCTGAACCTGCTGTTGTTGTAGATGTTCATGATAATGGTTCTGTTGTCTTAACCTATTCAACTCTTCACTATGTAAATCGGTTAATAATTCTAATGATCTTTTTCATACCTCCAGAATTTCAAACTTGTTTTTCTGATCTATTATATGTTGTTGATCCATCAGATGCAAAGTCCCAAAATCGTTTATGGATTTCTCTTGTTCTAATAATTTGTAGGAAAGGTGCCCTATATACCTTTCTAAATACCAAAATTGCTAAAATTGGATTATAACAATTAATCAACCAATCAACAAATTTAATTCAAATGTGTCAGAATCACAGTATTAAGACTATTTGAACTCACCTGACACATGCAGTTATTTTCTTGTTGAAATTCAGCCATTGTAATTTAAAAACTACAGCAATACTAAACAACTGATGTGCAATTAGGATTTTTGGCACTTTTATATAGAAACTACACAGGATAACCACAGATAACTCTTTACGTAAAATAGAACACAAAAATTAAATGAGATATTTAGATGAGGAAAAGAGTTCAATCTGTTTCGTGTATAAGAACAATTACAAGTATCAGGTCCGGTAGTTGCGTCACAGTTCGACCAAACACAATCTATGAAATGTTTAGCATATTCATTTAGGACCTCTTGCATATCTTCATAAGGTGAAAGCCTTTCTAATAACCTTCTTATATAGAACTTATCTCTTCTATTAACTTTATCATCCGAAAGAAGCAATTTGGCTTCGTTAATGTAGTATTTCAATCCATATATGTCACACTGAACTCACAATATTAGTGTGAAATAAATCCACTGTCTGCTAAACAAATACTGGGTACTTTACAAAAATTTAGGCCTTATATACCATCTCCCACCACAAACTTATTATTCATCAATCCCCTCTTCTGGATCATCTTCATTTTCATTATATGTAGAAAGAGATGAGAGTAGATTCCGAATTTGTTGAAAAATACTTATATTTGGACAAGAGATTTTGAATAAGTTTAAGTTGAAAGGACCGGATCTTTCAACTTTTTTGGTGAATTCGTTAAATTCAAAGAAGGAATCATTTTTGAAAAAATATAGCAGCCCGTTGATATACCGAAAAACACCATCGATGGCTATCGCTCAACCAAGCAATTTCTCATAAATTTTACTTGTCAGTGTAATATATATGTTTTGATACTAGAGGATGTTTTTACATCATTTATATACTCCCTCTCCCTCCATAATTAATTAAAAATATTGATTATTCATTTGTATATTTTCTTATGTAAACAATATATTATTGCGGTAAATATAAATACAATTACAATTACAATTATATAAAAATAAATGAATACATGAATCATTCTTATGTAATGTCTTTCAAATCAATCCAACTATTATGAACACTATCAAATCCTAACCACTTTACAAATAGTTTACGTCCTTTACGACGTAACACCTTTTCAATCAAATAAATACTATGATAGTAGATCTTTTGAAATTCCTCTTCATAGAAACACCCACTGATTGGTTGTCAATGTAAATCTTCCAATAAATAAGTTACTGGATTGGTATTATTAACTTTGATAATTTTAAACAATTCCGTTGTCCAATTTGGTGTATAACCTTTATCGAACATATGTTTCATCTTACTGATACGGACAAGGTCATTCTTTTTGAATTTTCCAGGTGTGAATTTTTTCAAATTACTATAAGATGTGTGCAAAATCTCTTGCTCGTTATCTTTATTTACTTCGTTAGGTTTCATCTTTATTGTTCTATGTATTGTATTATTGTAGTCTTTAGTGACGTCATCAAGTATTTTTATCCAGTTATATGATGCATTTATTGTAAACAATTTATATAATTTATTCTTTAAAGTTCGAATTACACGTTCAGCAATTGAAGCTTTCTTCACACTATATGTATGATAATGATTAATTCTTAACTTTTTCATTAGAGCATCAAATTGACTTTTGAAGAACTCTTTTCCTTGATCAGACTGAAGATTCTTAGGATGACGATTTTGTAGTAGTATTTTTTCCATTGCGGATGTTACGTCACTAGCAGATTTAGATTTCAATGGTTGAGTCCAAAGGAATTTTGAAAAGCAATCAATCACCACCAATATATACTTGTATCCCTTGTTGTCTCTTGAATGTTTACTAAGATCTGCCAAGTCCATTTGCCAAAGTTCATCTAAGCCTTTAATAATTGTACGATGTCGACGGAAATTCTTCCGGGCCGGTTTATATATTTCATTAACAACTTGTTCTTTTGATGACATTATTTTTTATAAGCTTCTCGACATCTACCTAAACTATCACTGACTTCACCAGGTGGGCATTGATGGCTTTCTCAGCTAAATATTGAATTTATTATAGATAACGGAGAATTCGATGTTGTCGTTGCTACTGGTGTAGGTGTGATATGTTTTATATGAGAACTTGTATCAGACTGTTCGAGTTTGTTAATTCTTTCGGTTAGTAAATCAATTTGCGTTGTATTATTTGACAATAGTCGGTCGAAATTTTGATATTTTAGGACTTTCTCTCTAATAACAGCTTTCAATGCGTTTCCAATGTCATTCATTGATGTATCCAATTTTTGAAGTTGTTGTGAATTGTTTTCAATTTGCTCTTTAACAACATTTATATTTGTTAGATATAATTTATTCAAATTTTCAAATTTTTCAACTACATCCCTAATTCTTTCATGAATCATTGATATTTCAGATTGATACGATTGTATATTTTTCAAGTCCCTATCCACTTCAGATTTCCTTTGATCATTTAGTACGATAATATCTTCCATGTTTTTTAGGTTTTGTTTTTGGATTGATTCAATGTCTTTGTCAATTGTTAATTGAAATAACTTATTTTCTTCTTTAAATTGTTTTAATTGTCCTGCAATAGTGTTGATCTGTATATTAACATCAATAAAATTTTGATTATACGTTTCATTTAACCTTTCAATGCTTTCCACTTGATTTGTTATCTTTTTCATTACGTCATTCAAGTCATTTAATTTCTTATCAAATGTGGTAAATTTACTATTAAACAATTTATCTCCCTTTGTAAGATTATCATTAATGTCAACAAGTGCAGTCATTAATTTATTTATCTGATCTTTAATTGCCGGTAAGTCTAATTGATAAATTTCTTGAATTTTCCGGTTGTATTCATTGAAGTTATGTAGAATTTTTCCATTTAACATTTGTATATGTTTATCGGTCTGAACTTTGTCCTTTTCTATTATTTTATCTAATTTTTCAATATTGTCTTTTGAAGTTTCAATAATACCATCAATTTGACCTTCCATTGTCTTTCTCATCTTATCAACATAACCTTTGGTAATTGAATCATTCGAATCTGCTCCATCAAGTAAGTTACATATTCGATGATTTTTCAATTCAAGATGGCCGTCACTAGTATAGTTATACAAAGTACGCCAAATATGAGTTCCACCATCTTTATTATCATTGTCACTGAATTGTCTCTTCCAAGCACGTCCGAATTTGTCGATGCTCATAATGATACTGAACAGGATTATAAATAAAAACAATATATTTATACAATTATTTATTGATTTTCATTATCATCATGAAAATTTTCATATAAAACGATAACGTTTGTTAAGGCGCACATACAATTTGGTAATGTGTGAAATATACAGGTCGATTTTGATTTATGTAGGCGTGGTTGTTCGGGTAATTCATGAACTGTCGATGAATTATAAATAAAGTTTTCGATAAATTTCTTTTTTTCCAAACCCTTAACATAAATGTCACTATATCCAGAGGTCACTTTATTAACTATTCTGGCAAACTCCTTTGGATCCACAAAACCATCCTCCCATTTCAATCCATGATGGTTGTTTGTCAACCAGTATACTTGTTTCTTATATTCCAATGGTAATGCATTGAAACAATAAGGAGGATTGAAAATAAAATGACTTATCTTGAATCCATCATAAGTTGCTAGTTCTTTTGGCAGGAATTTATTGTTGCTTGGTATTCGAAAACCCCGTACATCTACATACAATGATAACAATGATAACAATGATGTTGATGATGACGTCATACTAATAAATGATTCCTGCTTCTCGTAGTTTCTAATTTATCGCGACAATTTCGTTTTGATGTGAATTATTTCCAGCTCCAGCTGATGCACTCAATAAAGCCAAACGAGAAACTAACTCATTTGGATCATCCCAGTAAATATATTCAATAGGTTTTCGATTATATCGTAAATATTGAACACCCGTTCCACTTACAGAAGATGAGGGGGAAGAGACACTTTGCGGTTTAAGTAGATGTTTGATAACGGTTCGATATTTGCTTGATGTATCTCCTTGTATTTTATTGTTCGGAACATTGTTCTGGCGATAAGCACTTGTAAGATTGATAATTCTCTGATAGGCTTCTAGATCTTTGGTTGTATTGACACATTGGGAAACATCTTTTAAGAACACGAGATCATACAATCCTTGTGTTCCCTTGAACACTTCATTAGATACTCTAATATCACCAATAGGGTTAATATGTAAAGTTGTATTGCCTAACGTTATCTTTTCCGTTGTACCATCGTAATTGATTTTAGAAGTGATTGTTCGATGTTTTTCAATCAATTTTTCAATATATGGTTTGTGCAATTGAAGGTTATTGATTGATGTAATCAGCATAAGCCTTGTCAGACACTTTTGATTAATCCATAAATACTTCTTCCTCCTCCTCTTCATCATCGTCTAATGGTTCTTCTTTGTCCTTGAATTTAATTGCAATGGATTCTCGTTTCGGTACATATGGAAGTTGTGGTATATTTTCTTCTTCTTCTCCTTTTTTAATTAATAATTGCGGTTGTTCCTTTTTTTTCTTCTTTTTTCCATAACCAGTTCATCAAGTGGTTTTTTAATCGGCTCAAATAATTTACCGATTGACTCCACCTGATTCGATTGTTCGGCTTTCAATTGTTTAAATTTTTTTCTAACATTATCAGCTGCTTCAATCAATTTCTTCTTAACTTGTTTCTGTTGTTGACTTAACATTGTCACACCCAAGGAAAGAATGCCCGTCTTATGTGTAGATTCTCCTTTTTATAGCTTGATGAAACGATCAAATCCTTTTCTATAGCGTCCATTAAGTAAACTTTTATCTTTCAATATGACCAAGAATCCATATTGATCTTTCCAACATTCATTGCATATACATTTAAATTGATCGAAATTCATATCACTTCCTACATTCTCATTATAAATCATCTTTAGATTATGTTCATCCTGTTTAAAAACCACAACCACATTTGTATTGTCACGTATTAATTGTTTCGGTATACGCGTATATGTTTGACACAAATAAAAACAATCTATACACTTGTGTCGACCCATACTAAAATATTCTCGGATTTTTTCCTGTTCACCTGACACAGCTACATCGTCAAAGATAAATATTGAATTATTCTTTGCATCACATGTAGGAATTATCTCATCATTATTTGTGAATGGAAAGTATCTTAGTCCTTTAACTTTGGTAAGAACGTTTTTCAGAAATTCATATTTCGGTTGAAATAGTGATTTTGAAAAGATATAGATGTTCTCGAAACGTAATCCATTCGGTTCAATGAGAAGACTGATAATGACATTAGTTTTACCACATCCGCTAGGTCCACAAATTATCGATCTCATCGTATCGGGAAGTAGTGGACTGTGTCGATGACATTTTTTCGTTCTCGTTGACACATCATGATTATTTACCTTAAGAGATAGTTTATGTTTGACAACGTTCATCGTAATGACGCCACATCTGTCTGTGTCTATTTATACAAGAATACAGGTGACATATTTTCAGTTTGATGTTGACGTTCAAAGGTGACGGACTTGTTAATTCGCTAATTAACAAATTACCAATTGTACTACACATTCCCGGTTATCAGTACTGTGGTACCGATACAAAATTAGCAGAACGATTAAAACGAGGTGATCCGGGAATTAACGAATTAGATCGAGCCTGTAAACAACACGATATAGCCTATTCACAAAATAAAAATCTAGAAGAGCGACATAGAGCCGATAACGTGTTAGAAAACAGGGGGTGGGAAAGAGTTATGTCACGTGACGCTACATTAGGAGAAAAATTAGCTTCCTATTAGGTAACAAATACCTTGAAGGCTAAACAAAAATTAGGACCGGGGCATAACAGACGAAGTCGAAGACGACGACAAAAAACAAAAACATATGCATTTAGACAAAGTGTTATCGATCCATTGGAGAGAATCGTCTGCGAATCTGATGCAATTGGAACAATCATTAAAGCTGTTCGTGTAGCTGTTAAAAAAGCAGGAGGGCGTAAACGTATCCGTCTACCTCGAGTTATTCCTATACCACAGAAATCCGGTGGTTGGTTACCCTTACTCTTTGGCGCTTTATCTGCATTGGGAGCATTAACAAGTGGTGCAGCCGGTGTTGCAAAAGCAGTAATCGACGCTTAAGCAGCAAGAAGAAAGTTGGAGGAGGCTGAACGACATAATCGCTCAATGGAAGCCATTGCCTTGGGTAAAAAAGGTAGTGGATTGTATTTGAAGAAACATAAAAGAGGTTTGGGGTTGTACCTGATTCATGAGAGACGACTTACCCTCTAAGATTAGAAAATACGAATCAGGAATTTTCAATTTAGATTCTCGAGAAGGTAGTGGAACACATTGGGTAGCATATTTGAAGCAAAATAATAAGGTGTTATATTTTGATATTTACGGAAATCTCAAACCCCCAAAAGAATTAATCAATTATTTGAAATGTAGAAATGTTTTATTTAATTACACCAATGTACAAAAATTTAATACATTTAACTCTGGACATTTATGTTTAGAATTCTTATATAATAAAAGTGTTTGAAAATTTTTATCAGTCTTGTCTTTAACCTTTACACTGAAAGGACGTAGCTGTGTCTTATCTGTGGACTTTTATCCTCCAATCAATTTGAATCCCAACTGTAGTTATTCATTAGCTCTAATTGGTTTTCATACATACAATACAAAACTTAATATTGAAAAAGGACAGAATAAGTTCTACTACAAAGACAATGGTGTAGACAAGGAGATTGCAATTCCTACTGGTGCATATGAGATAACACACATTGAAGACTACCTACAACAACTACTCAGTCCACCTAATGTTATCGATAAATCAGAAATTATTTCATTGAAACCAAACAATAATACGTTAAAGTGTGAATTGAAGAGTAAATATGGAATTAATTTCACCAAAGACTATGGAATGGGAACGTTATTAGGATTTTCGGGACAAATTCTAACCTCAAATCAATTTCATTCATCTGATCAACCGGTAAAAATAATCAAAGTTCTATCAATTCGTATTGAATGTAATCATTCTATAACAGTCAGCCATCGCATACAATTTATGAATTTGCACCTGCTGTAGATCCTGGTTATGCTATAAATATTGAACCAAAAAACCATATATATTTACCGGTTTTGAATAAACAGTTCATTGACAATTTGACCTTCAGGGTGTTAGATCAAAACGGTAATTTGGTAAATTTCCAAGGAGAAGAGCTTGTTATCAGATTAGAATTCAAAAATAATGAGGTTAGTTTTTCATATTGAAGGGGGTGGGGGTGGTTGTAATAAAATACCTCACACTCAGACATATCCCATCAGTCAGTTGTCGACATCATCGCCGTTGACGTCATCGTCATTAACGCAAACAAGTATTCAGATTTTAAAATCTCTTGGTTACAATGTCCGAAAAACTACAGATATACAAAAAATTAAACTTCGACGATAGTATCGAGAAAGAAGAATATCATACATATCATCCAACAATTTCATCATTTCAAAATAATGATGAAATTGAAATCAACGTTAATCAACAGGATATCTTTATCTCATTTTGTGAATCATTCCTATATTTAACTTGTCAATTTGAGGAAGTAGGAAATGCAACCGC
This sequence comes from Mylabris phalerata, assembly GCA_020740385.1. Classification (NCBI taxonomy): domain Eukaryota; kingdom Metazoa; phylum Arthropoda; class Insecta; order Coleoptera; family Meloidae; genus Mylabris; species Mylabris phalerata. The sequence continues at coordinate 72,127 of JAJEOX010000071.1, read as the reverse complement.
AACAGGTGACTGTGAATTAAGTAACAATTTTGGTTCATATCTATTCGATTCAATCACATACGAATTGAATGGTAAAGAAATTGAAAAAGTACGAGATGTAGGAACAACAACAACAATTAGAGGTTTATTATGCTACAATCACGATGAGGAGAGGTCTTTAGAGACAGCCGGTTGGAGTCCTGATAGTGGCACAATTGTTACTGTAGCATCTGATAAAAAGTCCGTTAATATGCGAATCCCATTATCATTTCTATTTGCTTACTTCTACGATTACAAGACAATCATAAATGGCAAGCACACGATACGTTTAGTGCGCAGTCGATCTGATAATAATTGTTATCGTAGCACTGGAAAAAAAACAGCAACAGTTAAAATTCAAGATTTATGTTTAAAATTGAAACATGTATATCCGAGTGATCAATCAAAGATATACCTTCTAGATCAAATGAATAAAAACACTCCTATACAGATTGGATTTAGAAATTGGGAATTTCTCGAACTACCCTCGTTAAGACAATCCAAAAAGGATATATGAAGCGTTAAAACAACAACTAACCTTGAACGACCAAGATATGTCATTGTAGCCTTCCAAACGGATTGCAAAGACAATCCAAAGAAGGAAATCAGTAAATTCGATCATGTCAAATTGACTAATCTTCGTGTTTGGTTAAACTCTCAGTGTTATCCATATGAAAATCAAAATTTTGATTTTGAAAAAAATGAATATACAGAAGCTTATCAGGCTTTGATTGATTTTCACCGTAATTTTAAAAATAATCATTCATCGACTCCAACAACAACATATACAAATTTCTCCCTTAGATCGATTTTCATCATTGATTGTTCGAAACAAAACTAAGCCATTCAGTCATCAACAGTCGACGTAAAGTTAGAATTTGAAAGTAGTGAGAATTTTCCTAATAAGACCAGAGCATATTGTATAATTGTACATGATAAATTATTCGAATATTATCAATTAACCAGAATTGTAAAAAATATAATTTGAAGAATTTTGTAAAAGATAAGATGATAAGAATGATACATGCGTAAACCAAAAACCTCAGTCACGGCGGAAAACCATTTTCCGATGGAAGACATCTTACATCAAACAGATATCAAGAAACCAATTAATTTTTAATTTTTTTCGTTTTTTAATTGATTGAAAATGATAAGATAAAGGATGCGTGCGGAAACTACTTTTGTCGTTGTCAAGGCGAAATTCCACCTCCACTTTTCTAGAGAGATAATCTTTTCAAGTATAAATAAACAGAAAAATGTAGTTGTACTTACAGTCGCTGTTCTGAATTTCTATTTGAACATTGTACAATTTTGATAAAGATTTTTATTATTAAATATGGATATTTATGAATATAAAGTGTGCAGTTTGTGTAAACATAAAAAACTGTTGTACAAATGGGGCTCAGATCAACGAAGAGGTGCTTTCTACGACGATCGGGATCCAGATAGTTATGGATTGCGAATCTTAGACAATGGAATCTGCCGAAATTGTCATCAATTCTCTAAATTTTATTATATTAGAAAACGATGGATGCGTGGTAAATTAATAAGTGCCTCGTCAACAGAATCTGGGTTATCATCATCAAATTAAGACTTAATAACTCCAACAATGTCTAATTATGTAAATATTTAATAATTAAACGATTATAATGAACAATTTTATAAAAATATAAGGTATCAATTAAAAAATTAATTAAAAGGTTAATTTTTATTTTTAATCTCAAATGGAATTTCAAATCACTCGCTAATATTCGTAACGCATGCACATTACAATCAAGAATTGTGGTTAACTTGTCGACAACAAACGAGGTAAATCTTGTTTGTTGTTGACAACTTTCCCGCCATCTGTTGTTTGTTGTCTACAATTTTCTCTCCATCTGTTAAATTAAAGTTGGCAACACTGTGGAGAATTTGGGTTGGTAGCACTTTCCCGCCATGTTTACAGGGCTACATGTTCAGGGTGCTACAGGTAGGGGGCCACCAACGCTACATTTAGGGGCACATGCAACCACCTATGCACGCCCCTGGAAGACGGGCAACCACATATACACACCTGATGGCTAGACAACCACCTATACACGCCTCTGACATCTAGGAAACCACCTATACACGCCACTTCCTGCTGCTCCGACACCTCCGCTCGGGAACATACATATTTATACTACTAATCGGGTGTGGTACTATGGACCTAGTTGGATAAATAATGATGAATGTGCATGGCCAAAAACAGATTTAAAAAAGAATGTATCTGTTCCTCAATTGAAATCAAGTATAGTTCTAAAAATATCTCCAAAACCGAATGAAGTTCTTACTAAATACTTTTTTGATTAACCAAATTGAAGCGCATAATTGCTTATTGTTTTAGATTTATTAATAATTGTTCAAAGCAAAATCCTAAATTAACAGGAGGATTATCAACCAGTGAACTTACAAGTAAACCTTACGAAGTCGAAACTCCCGATTTTGATGATTTTTTGGTATATAAGTACTCCATTCTATTCTAAGGGATGCGTGTTTGTCATTCGTGCCCATACGCAAGTTTAAGGGAGAAAATGGGGGTTGAAGTTACCCCTGCACAATCATTTTTTTAGCAATATCTCTAGAATGGTTCAATATTTTTTAATAATTCAAAAACTGAAAGATGGACATTTGTGAGGGCTATAACGTGGTAGAAACCAATTGTCAATATTGTTGTTGAGGGTGGAAATGACAGGCACTTATGTGCCGTTTTTTTTACGGTTTTTTGCAATTTTACACCCCATGGTAAAACATACCAATATGAAATTTTTTGAAATAGTAGAAAATTACAAAATAAAAGTTACCTGTTCGAGGGTATTTTATTATTTTCAATTGTTACCACCATAAATAATTATTAAGTGTTGTAACTTTAGGGGTGAATTTTGGGCTATGTATATTATTTTTTGAAATCGTATTTATGTGGGTTTTGAAGTTATTTGAAGAACCTTTCAAAATGATATATGAATGAGTACCCCAAACTACCCCTTAATGAATTATGCTAATATGACTTTATGAAAAAATATTTTATTACTATTCTACTCATAGTAATTATTTTATTTACCTTATCTAGTATATAATTATCCAATTTTTTATTTTAATTACTATTTCTACCAATTACAACCCCTTCCGAATTATGATAATATAAATTTATAGAAAAAATATTCTATTATTCTATTTACAATTATTCTAGAAATTCCCTACATTTTACATATTTCCATATACGTAACAACTTGCTTATGGTCAGCAGTTGTTATAGTAAAGATAGATTTGGAAGAAATGTTCAAAATGTTTCAAAGCAAAAGATTTTGCTTGCACCATCTGCAGGTTACATTCACAATCGTCACATGTACGGCTTGTATGATAGGCTTTTGAATGAAAAAATCTGTAGAAAAATCTGGTCTTTCATTTAGAAATTCACTCTGGTACCACGCATATTTGAATAATTCTGTATATCTTGGGGAAGAAAACTGATTATGGACTGATTGTAGTTTTAATTATGTTATCCCTTAAGTGAATATTACAATCATATCATGACAACAACACAGTGTTCGAGAACTGTTTTAAGGAATTTCTTCTATTGGCGAAAGCCATAAACTTCTAGAGCTTGAATAAGTACAGTAGACCCCTTTGGTAAATTCATAATTTCGACACATGTGATAGTGGGACTATTTCATACAAGCCTTTGCTTTCTGCCCAAACAGATTTTGTGTTGCTGTTTGGGATGAACACATTGGTAAAACACTCTTCAAATCGTCTTTCGCCAATTTACCAAATTTTGTTGCCATTATACATCATAATTCAGAAGGGGTTGTAATTGGTAGAAATAGTAATTAAAATAAAAAATTGGATAATTATATACTAGATAAGGTAAATAAAATATTACTATGAGTAGAATCACTAATAGAAATAAAATATTTTTTCATAAAGTCAGATTAGCATAATTCATTAAGGGTAGTTTGGGGTACTCATTCATATATCATTTGAAAGGTTCTTCAAATGTCTTCAAAACTCACGTAAATACGATTTCAAAAAATAATATACATAGCCAAAATTCATCACCCCTAAAGTTACAACACTTAATATTATTATTTATGGGGTAACAATTAAAAATAATAAAAAAACCCTCGAACAGGTAACTTTTATTTTGTAATTTTCTACTGTTACAAAAAATTTCGTATTGCTATGTTTTACCATGGGGTGTAAAAATTGCAAAAAACCGTAAAAAACGGCACATGAGTGCCTGTTATTTCCACCCCCAACAAGATATTGACAATTGGTTTCTACCACGTTATAGGCCTCACAAATGTCTATCTTTCAGTTTTTGAATTATCAAAAAATATTGAACCGTTCTAAAGATATTGCTAAAAAACTGATTTTGCAGAGGTAACTTCAACCCCCATTTTCTCCCTTAAACTTGCGTATGGGCACGAAATGACAAAACACGCATCCCTTAGAATAGAATGAAGTACTTATATACCAAAAATCATCAAAATCGGGAGTTTCGACTTCGTAAGGTTTACTTGTTAGTAAGGCTATGACGAGAATAATTTCATTAACGCAACGCGAATGTTTTGCTGAAGATATAAAAAACTTAAGAAATAACTCTAAGATTGCGAAATCAAGTGACCTGCGGTCTCTAAATCCGTTTTTGGACAGAAGTGGGTTAATTTGCGTAGGCGGGCGTCTAAAAAAATCATTATTAACTTTAATGAAAAACACTCTCTAGTTTTACCGAAAGGACATCACGTGACAGAACTGATTATTCGAGAAATTCATAGCCGATATTGTCATAGTGGAGTCCTGGCTACTTTAAATGCTGTAAGAGCAACATACTGGCCTATAAATGGGAAAGTTTTTATAAAACGGGTGTTGCGTCAATGTGTTCGTTGTTTCCGAGTAAAACCTGATGACAATCAAAACTATCTCATGGGAGATTTGCCTTATCATAGAGTTGTTCAGTCTAGACCTTTTATAAATGTCGGAATAGATTACTGTGGTCCGTTTTTCGTGAAAGAAAAGAAATTCAGAAATAAAAATAGGATCAAGAGTTATACTTGTCTCTTTGTCTGTTTTGCAACAAAAGCTTGTCATTTAGAGGTAGTGAGCGATATGACCAATGAATCATTTTTAGCAGGTTTAAAAAGATTTTTCGCCTGACGAGGAAAATCATTGAATATTTATTCTGATAACGGATCTAATTTTGTGGGAGCTAATAACGATTTAATTGAGTTAAAAAATCTGTTACAATCTGAAAAACATAATCGATTAGTTTCTGAATACCTTAGTAACTTGGATAAAAGCTGGCACTTTGCACCTGCACAATCACCTCATTTTGGGGGACTGTGGGAAGCCGCTGTGAAAGCATATAAACGCCATTTCTATCGCACAGTCATAAATACTCTATTTACATATGAAGAGTTTAATACACTAGCAGTCGAAATAGAAGCAATTCTAAATTCTCGTCCGATCACTGCCCTATCCACCGATCCTAATGACCTTCATGCCTTAACCCCTGCATACTTCCTTATAGGTGATTCATTAATGAGTACACCCGATCCGAATTTATTGAATCTTCCTGTGAATCGGTTATCAACTTGGCAACATATTCAAAGGATCAAACAGCACATATGGAGAAGATGGAATAAAGAATACCTCAATGCGTTGAATGTCCGGTCGAAATTGCAACAAAGTGGGTCAGAACAAATATCCGTTGGTACTTTAGTAGTGTTAAAGGAAGATAATACTCCCCCTTTGCATTGGATTATGGGAAGAATAATGGAAGTTCATCCTGGTTTTGATGGTACTGTGAGAGTAGTGACGGTGCCGACTTATAATCGTTGTGTAAAGCGCGTTGTCCCTCTACCAGTACAATAAAAGATTAAAGATTACAATTGTTTAAAATACGGAAAAATTTAGTATATTTGTTTGTTAAAAAAAAAGTGAAATTTTGAACTCATATCGTTCAAGGTGAGCGGCATGTTACGAAAGGATGCAGCTGTCTCTATTATGTCTGGTACAATAAATGAAATTCATCTGAAAAGACACCCTGTGCTGACCATTGGTCTGGCATTGGTCTATTATATAATTGACAGTCAGTCGTTGTAAGAAAGTCGAATTAAAAAGACGTTATAATAAACCTGTTAATTAAAGAAAGGCGCTATTTTGTCACCATCACCTAAACTAGGTGTTTTAGGGTAAAACCAAAACATCATTCAACAGACACTTAGCAAAAAATTGTCGAGATAAGCAAGTATGCAAAAATTTGAAAGGGACGGAATCTAAGAACCGGCCTAATAACTTCCGCGACACATTCCGGATAGTTAATCATGAATTAGAATAGTATATTAAAAACAAGTGTCAGAAGTCGACAATTAATGCACGAGTTCAAGTTTTTTAAAAAAACTAACTTACTATAAAAATCAAAATCGGGAATCAAGAGAAGTGGCTATCTCACAACCACCGAAAAATTCAAAAAGGAACTAACACCTCGTCAACCAAAACTCTGTTCACTGATCGGTGATTCCACACACACCCTTTTCAGTTCAACTTTTTTATAAACTCGATTCACGATTCAATTGCGAAATTTTGACAGAACGACAGAGCTGTCATTTGAGCGCGGAGTAAAACGTAGTACGGTAGTCCCTACAAAAACATGGAAAAATTCAAATCATATGGATTGAATTGTCGAGGGAATATACATTTCTTTTTTGTGGAAAAATCAAAATTTATATTATTTTAAAACATTTATTTATTAAAAAAACATTAACCGAAACACAAAACCCGCCCAAAAAACCGCTTGTAAACAAATATTCTGAGGTTATGTTTCAAAAATGACAGAAGAATGTAAACAATGTTGATTATTTATTTGAGGTTTCTGCAATTTACGATACCAAATAATTATAGTTTTGGAAATAATAAAACGACCCTGATAATCTTAATAACAACGCTCATACATATATTGCTTTAACTCTTTTACAAAGATTTAATATTGACTGACTTGAACAAAGGAATAATATTATTAACAACAGACATAAACAACTCGTATCTGCAGACGCTTAGTCAGCAGTCTCTCTTTTTCTGGATTTAGATGGTTGTTGCTTGAACATAAACGCTAATAATAATAATGATGATAGCATTATTCTTAACACCCCCCTTCAACAACCATTCCCATCATACCACGTAACTCTGTGAATTTTGATGAACCAAGTGCTTTTGTAAAAATATCAGCTAATTGTAAAGACGTGTGAATATAAGTTAATTCAATCATCAATCATTTGTCGAATAAAGTTATATTTGACATCAACGTGTTTCATTCTTTTACGTTCTCGCGGTTCCTCTGATATTCTTATGCAGGCTTGATTATCTTCATAAATGTTTATTGGACTATCAATTATTATATTCAAATCACCAAGTAAATTTCTTAACCATATAGCTTCACATGCAGCGTGTGATAAGGCGACATATTCAGCTTCTGTTGAAGACAAACTCACTGATTGTTGTTTTCTGGAACACCAAGAAACAGTACAACCATATACCTTGAATATGTACTCAGAAATTGATTTTCTATCTTCAACATCATTTGCTCAATCAGCGTCACCATAGCCAAATATTTCAGAACTTTCATTTTTCTGAAAAACTAATGATATATTAATGGTTTGTTTAATATACCTGAGTATTCTTTTCGCGTGGTTCCAGTGTATGTCACCATAATTGTTTTGAAATCGACTAAAATAGTTAACAGCCAAACTCAAATCAGGACGGCAGGATGTCATTGCATACGTCAAGCAACCAATTAGTTCACGATATGGTTTATTAATTGATATTTTATCGACTTCTTTTATTAATTTCAAATTTTGCTCAATTGGTGTTGAAATGCCATGACAATTTTCCATGTTGAATCGTTTTAAAACATTTACCGTGTACTGTTTTTGATTTAGTTTCAGCTTACCATTTGTAATGACTCGCTCAATGTTTATACCCAAGAGTTGTTATACTTCATTTAAATCTTTCATTTTAAATTCTTCCGATAGTTTCTCTTTGATTCCATTTATTTCATGTATATTGTTACCCACAATTAGGAGATCATCAACATATATCAATATATACAGAACTATACCATTTTCACATTTAACATACAAACAATAGTCGGCACTTGATCGTGTGAACTTCAATTGTCTTGTAATAAAATCATTAAATTTCTCATTCCACATACGAGAAGATTGTTTTAAACCATAGATTGACTTGTTTAATTTGCAGACAAAATTACCTTCTTCATAACCTTCGGGTTGTGACATGTATATTTCTTCTTTTAAATCTCCATTAAGAAACGCCTTTTTCACATCCATCTGGTGAATAATCAAATCATGATGATTTGCCACTGCCAATATTGCTTTTAATGTTGTCATTTTTGCTACTGGCGCATATGTCTTATTGTAATCTAACTTCTTTTGTTGATTAAAACCTTTCGCAACCAATCTGACTTTAAATTTTTCAATTTCGTTATATTTGTTTCGTTTTATTTTAAATACTCATTTGTTTTTAATTACGTTTTTATTTGGGGGTAATTCAACCAATGTCCAGGTATTCATTTCTTTCAACGACTTCAATTCTTCTTCAATTGCTTGTTTCCAGTTATTCCAATCCTCAGAATTTTTTGCTTCTTCGATGCTTTGAGGTGTGTTTTCTACAAAACTTTCTGCGCTTAAAGCAAATGCCATTGTAGAGAAGTCTTCACATACAAAATCTTCATAATATTTGGGTTGTTTTCTTTCTCTTTTGCTTCTTCTTAAACTAACATTATTGGAATTTTCCTTGTCTGAATTTGGTTTGTCGTTTTGATCAATGATTTCATTATTTCCTTCTGTATCATTTTCGTTGTTAACAACTAATTTCGGTTTTTCAATGATTATTTCCATTTTATCAACTCTTTCATCAAACGTTACATCCCTCGAAATAATTATTCGTTTATTTAGTGGATCCCAGAGTCGATATCCATTGGGAGCGTATCCCATCAAAATCATTCTTTTTGCTCTATCATCGAATTTACCTTTCTGTTGCTGTTTTTGAACATGTACGAAGGCAGCTGACCCAAGTACTCTAGATTTTGACATATTTGGTTTTGTTTTGTACCACAATTCTGCTGGTGTTTTATTTGATCGACTACTAGCATCATCAATGAATGCGTTTGTAGGACTTCTATTTGCCAGATATACTGAAGCTAGTACTATTTCGGACCAAAATTCTTTCGATATTCCACCTTCAACCAGCATTGTTCTCGATTTTTCCAATATTACTCTGTTGAATCTTTCTGCGACACCATTTTGTTGCGGTGTGTATGGAACAGTGTTTGCAACTCTTATACCATTTGATCTACAAAACTTTTTAAATTCTTTTGAAACATACTCACCACCATTATCTATACGTCGACGTGAAATTCTTAAATTGAATTGGGCGGTACAAATGGCATAATATTCTTTGAATTTTTCAAATACTTCAGCTTTTTCTTCTAACAAATAGCACATCGCAAAATGCGAATAATCATCCATGAAAGTAACAAAGTATTTCTTGTTGTCATACGAATTGGGTGAAATTGGACCAACAACATCTGAGTGAATCAATTCTAAAATTCTTGAAGATCTGCTTGTTTTAATGCTTTTGAAAGGTTTCCGTGTTTGTTTTCCAAATACACATGACTCACAAAAATCAAGGTTTATACCTGACGAAAACTTTTCCATGCCATCAACCATACCATTATTTGCCAATTTTAACATGTCAGCACTATTCAAATGAACAAACCGTCGATGCCATAACTCAAAATTATTAGTTTTACATAAATTTGCGCATTTATCAGATTTTAACTTGAATTTTAGTTCATACAATCTTCCATTCGTTGTTCCCACGGCACACACTTTATTGTCTTTTGATATTTCAACACGATTGTTCTCGAAAGTCACCTTCATTCCCGCTTTTTCTAGCTTTCCGATTGAAAACAGATTACACGTTAAATTTTTGACGTAAAGCACATTTTTGATTACGCAATCATGTTCAATCCCGCCAATAACACTACTACATTTGATGTTACCGATTTTTGTTGCTATTAACGTAACTCCGGTCTTCGCAACTGCAATCTTCTTTGGTGGATTTAACTGCTCAATCTCATCGAAATAACTTTCACTATTTATCACTTTCCATTTTTTTTTGATGATACACACAAAAAAAAACAACAATACACTGTCCTTTGTCTTTGAAACGAGCCTTATTCCGTTTTTATTATTATTCTTTCACGAATTATTAGTATCGGCCAAAAAACCTGGGCCCATAACCTGCTGATTATTTATTTGAGGTTTCTGCAATTTACGATACCAAATAATTATAGTTTTGGAAATAATAAAACGACCCTGATAATCTTAATAACAACGCTCATACATATATAGCTTTAACTCTTTTACAAAGATTTAATATTGACTGACTTGAACAAAGGAATAATATTATTAACAACAGACATAAACAACTCGTATCTGCAGACGCTTAGTCAGCAGTCTTTCTTTTTCTGGATTTAGATGGTCGTTGCTTGAACATAAACGCTAATAATAATAATGATGATAGCATTATTCTTAACAAACAAATGCATAGGATTTTATGCTTTCAGTGATACCAACAGTAGATATCATTCTTTCTTTATAAACTACCTTTACATCACCTGACCACCAACTACGTCACTAAAATATGACATACCAATCTGACGTTTTTATAATTCCCTGATTTTTGACACAACTATTAGGGAGTTTTGTTTTGTTAGGTTCGTGTCAAGATTCAATTAGGTCGCACATGAAGGGTATCGTTTCTGACATAGAAGCACATGCCCTTTCGATTGGTGATATTTAGATTTAGGATTTTGCTCCCCAGAAGGAGCAGTTTGGGGTCTAATTTTTGAAAAATTTGACAAGAGCGGCACATAAGTTTTGGTTTTGAATCAATTGTTTTATCCGTCAACAAACAACAACAAAGCAAGGCGCTCTACAGTGCCCGTCACCTTGTAGTCAAACCGCCCAAAACTCCTATTAATTGTCGAGTGATTGGCAACAAATTTTAAGGATTTATAGAGGGGTCCCTGGTGCACATTTTAGTGAAAGTTGGACCATGTAGTTTGTTTGGAAACATGAAAAAAAGGGATTTTTGTTGAAAATCTCAACATTTTCGCCAATTAGTTTTTTACATAAATGGACTCAAGATGACTTGAGGATTCTCGGAAAACTGTTTTTTTCGGTTTTCTGACACTGCATTCCGAAAAAAAATCGAAAAACGGGTTTCTCGTACATCGATCGTAAATGTGACCGGTTATTCGCCTCTCAGTTGTTCTATTCTTATCTTAATGGGTGTTCATGTTATCGTATTTAATAAAATAATACAAAACTCAAAATCAACTCCCATATACTAATAAATACAAAATTGTGATTACATATGTTTCGGGAATATTCCCATAATCAGATCTTTAAATTGTAACAATTAATTATTTGGTTTTTATATAATTCAATTCTTACCAAAAAGTTAATATTAATTAATTTGTGAAATAAAATAAAAATTGTAAAATATTTAAAAAATAAAAGATAAATTGAGAGAAATTCTATAAGTCAAATTTTAAATTTTTGAAAAATTTAAAATTGAAATCTGTCAATTCGTTTATTAAGTTGTAATTTGATTTTTTAAAAGATGTGATATAAAATTGGTCTATTAAGTCCAAATTTATGTTTCTGTTTTGAATATATAAAATTGAAAATTTATCAAAATTATGATTATAGGTGATGATATGTTTAGCAAAATTTGATTTATTCAAATTTAAACTTGAGATACATTTTAGATGTTCTTTTTTGCGAATATTGAAATTTCTAATAGTTTTGCCAACATAAAACATTCCACAAGTACAAGATAATTTATATATACCACTTTTTTCTAAATTTGAAATTAAATCTTTATTTGATGTTAAAATTTTAATATTTAATGATGGATTAAAAACTATATTTATGTTATAAGGTTTAAGAATTTTCTTAACAAATAATGAAATTTGTCCTAAATATGGTATGGAATGAAAATTATTTTTTAAATTTGAAATTTGTTCTAATTTTGTAATTGAACGTAAAAGAAATTTATATTTAAATTTATTAAAAAGTTTATCAATTAAAATTTTTGGATATTTATTAATATGAGCAATAAATTTAATAGTGTTTAATTCAAAATTAAAATTATTCTTGTTCATTGGAATAGAAAAAAGTCGATGGAAAAAGGAATTAAATGCAGCTAATTTATAATTAAATGGATGAAATGAGTCAAAAGGTATTACTGTTGAAGTTCTTGTAGGTTTTCTATAAATTGAAAAATCAAATTTAAGGTTATTAATTTTAATGTTAATAACAAGAAAAGAAATATTATTATTGCCTATTTCTAAAGTAAATTTTATATTTTTGTGTAAGGAATTAATAAAATTTAGAAAAACGTCAATTTCTTCATTTGAACCATTAAAAATACAAAATATATCATCAACATATCTTTTCCAAAAACGTATATGTTTAATAAATAAATTTTCTTTTGATAAATTTTGTTCAAATGAATCCATAAATAATTCAGCTAAAATTGGTGATAAGGGAGAACCCATTGCAAGTCCTGATTTTTGTATATAAATTTTATTATTAAATTGAAAGACATTTTGTGATAAAGTATGTTTTAAAAAAATTTATTATTTGTTTTTGAATATTTGATGGTAAAATTGAATTATTTAATTTATTACTAATAATTTTGACACATTCTAATGGTGGTATAGATGGAAAAAGATTTTTAACATCAAATGAAATTAATTTATCGTTAGGTAGTAATTGAAATTTATTTAAAGAATTAATTAATTCAATTGAATTTTTAATTGAAAATTTGTAAGTAAAATTTAAATTATTTTTTAAAATATTATTTAATTTATGGGCTAAAATACAACAAGCGGTATTTATAAAAGTGACTATTGGTCTAATTGGTATATATTATTTTTATGAATTTTTGGTAGTGAATATAATCGAGGAATAATTGGATTAGAAGGAATAATACATTTAGAATTTAATTTAAAGAAATTAAAAAATAATGAATTATTTTTTATAACATTTTTGGTTTTTTGAATAAAAGATGAAAATGGTGAATATGATAATAATTTGAAATCAGGTGAATTTAAAAAATCATTGGTTTTATCAATATATGACTTTTTATTCATAATAACTAAACATTTTTTATTCATAATTTAATGCATGTAAATTATTTATTAATTCATTTAGGACACTTCATTTTTCACCAAAGATACCTTTTTTATGTTGTGGATAAGGAATATTCCACGCTGAGCCCGTTAAATCGATTTGCGGACTAAAAAAATTTACCAGATCGACCGTTGAGAATCACTGGTTTAAAACTTGATACAAAACTACTGTTACCGACAAAGGCAGGCGAACGACTTTTGCATTTCAATTTTTTCACGGTCAAGCTCAGATCGTACCTTTTCTAATTTTTTTCGAAGTCTTAACGGCAAATTGGAAAAACCAAAATGTTACGAATGTATCGCATTAATTCAACACTTTTAATGTGTGAAAAACCCTCTTACCAATTGTTGCATATTCAAAAGTTAGATTTGATGTCACTCATTTCCCAATGAGCTACGTGGACCTAATTTTGCTAAAATGTTCTCTGAGAACCCCCATATAAATCCTTAAAATTGGTTTCCAATCACTCGACAATTAATAGGAGTTTTGGGCGGTTTGACTACAAGGTGACGAGCGGTGTATACATTTCTTTTTTGTGGAAAAATCAAAATTTATATTATTTTAAAGCATTTATATATTAAACAAGCACTAACCGAAACACTAAATCCGCTCAAAAAACCGCTTGAAAACAAATATTCTGAGGTTATGTTTCAAAAATTACAGAAGAATGTAAACAAACGCATAGAATTTTATGCCTTCAGTGATACCAACAGTAGATATTATTCTGTATTCGCACATGATGAGTATCGTTTCGGACATAAAAGCACATGCCCTTTCGATATCTGATTATGATATTTCGATGATATTTCGATATCAAATTAATATGTCATCTTAAATTTTTTCATTCAACCCCCTCCCCTTTCCACCCCCGTGGTTTGATTGACACCAAAAACGAATCAACTCGAGCGACCACTAAATAGTTTGTGTTGGCCAAATTTGAACTCAATCGGTGAAACCGTTTTTAAGTAATCGTTGGAGATGGAGAACCGACAAACGCACGCGCGCGCGCGCGCGCACACACACACACACACACACACACACGCACGCACGCACACACACACGCACACACACACGCACGCACACACACGCACGCACACACACGCACGCACGCACGCACACACACGCACGCACACACAGGCACGCACACACACACACACACATCATGCTAAAAACTTCAAAAACGTGTTCACGAACCTCAAAACTTAAAGATCTGGTGAAATCTCGAATTTGAAATTTTGGTCCGAAACTACCCCTACCCCTCTGGTCATGGAAGTTCTAAAATTTGGAGAGGAATATGACCAGAAACCATGTAAACCATTAGAAAATGAAATTAAATGTATTGTATGTTCACGTTCAAAAGATGTAGGATCTGGAATAGTTAATCATATAGCATATAGTAAAGAATGCACGTTTAGTTGAAAAAATTGATTATTTAGATGAATGATATGTCAAAAAATGTAATCAATAATAAAGAGGGTATAAAGTTTCTACAAATTCGTTTAGATAAGTCAGAAAATGCGTTGGGCAATTTGCAAAATTTTATGTTATCTAATAAAATTGAAATTGTACTTATTCAAGGACCATACACTATCAAGAATGTTGTAGCAGGTTTCTCATTAACATTTTCTGTGTTTCAAGCTAACAATATTGATGAAAGACCTAGGGCGGCAATTGTTATTTGCAATAAAGGTTTAAAAGGAAATTCTACTTCCACAATTTTCAAATAAAGATCAGGTTTGTGTTTCAGTTTCAGGCAAAGAGCTTGATAAATTGTTATTATCTGTTTATTTACAACCACAAATGAGTAATGAATCTTTACATTTAGAGCTTTCACAAATTCAAATAATTGTTAATCAAAACAACTATAAAAAGAGTAAACTTATAATTGCATGGGATTTTAACAGTAAATCTCCTGATTGGGGAAGTCATTATGATGATCCTAGGGGCAGAGAGGTTGCAAAATTTATTAAAGACCATTGCATAATTATTTTAAATGATGGAAATGATCCAACATTTGTATATCATCAAGGAAGTAGCTGCATTGATATTACACTTTGTTCTAATGATTTATTTAATCAAATTAGTGGGTGGAACATTGCTGATGAGGAATCGTTGTCTTATCATAAATATATTAGTTGGGAAATGATTATATGCTTGTTAGAGTTCAATAAAAAGGTGAGAAGATTTTGTGTTAAAAAAGCTAACTGGGTTAAATTTGATCAAATTCTATATAACTTGAGAAAAATTTTTCATAAATATAAAGATGTAGAAGAAAAATTTCAAATAAATGAATATGTATGGTTATTTAATGATGCTGTTGTTAAGGAATGTGAAATGTCTATGCCACGTAGAAAAACTTTTAAAAGTTCTGTTCCTTGGTGGACACCAGATTTAACAACTATGAGAAAAAAAGTAAATCACTTAAGGCCAAGGTTCCAAAGGTCAAATAATTTGGAAAGAAATTGTAGAGAAGTTGAATATAGATCAGCAGTTATAACCAACACTTTGTGTTCTCCCGTTGCTCAGTATCCAGGAGCGATGGATGGGTTCGAAGGGGGTTCTTTTGGAGTTTTAAAAATAGCTGTTAAAGGGCGCCACCACGATTTATAAAATTGAAAGAATCCCACAATCGTGGAATAGGATTCCGTTAAACAAAATAACGTTGAAATCAAACAATTTAATGATTAACAAAAAATAACAAATGGACGTGAAAGATACCACTCTAATAATGTGGTTTAATTGAGAGGTTTATTATACTAAATGAGTTCGAACTCGTTTAAATTTAGATAATTTATCAAATTAATGAAAATGATGTTTAAAATTTACTACAAGATTCTTTGATTATCAATCACACAGGCGATACGCACTACAAGGTCGCATACCTTAGATAAATCCTGTGTGACTGGACAATCTTAACAAAGAATTTGCAAAAGTTTAAATTAACGATGAAATATAATTAATAATCAAAGAAACTTTAAAAAATACAGATTTATATAATCGAATAGATAATGATTTTTGAAAAGCGAAATTCATATAAAAAATCATCAACAGTCTCGTAAGACGTATGCAACAATACGTAAATAGAAAATTTAAATAAAGATAAAACTTATCGTTTTCGATGCCACGGTACGATGATGTAATCCACGCCACTGGATGAGTGAAACGCACGGTAACAGGAACGACGAATGAAACGCCAATTACGTTGAATGCAGCCAAATACGCTACGGGATGAGCGATAGTACCCGTACTGGATGAATGACGCCAAAAACGGAATGAGTGTTCAGCAAAAACTCCGGATCTATTCCAGATCTCCAAATATACCCCTATACAATTGGATTAGAACCCCAAAAGAATGAATAGAAGAAGAAAATATTACCTTTCTCCGGGGTATTTAACGATATCGAAAATATTCCAAAAAGGAATCGGTACGGTAAATTCCCAATTATTAAATTGAAAAAAAAACGAAACGTAAACGAACGTCTGACCAATTTAACGTTTGAAAGGGAAGTGAACGCTACAAAATCAGGGTACTGAAAACGTGTTTTCCGAAAACGTGATTGCGCACAGCTCAAAAAGACACCGTGTTCATAAACGCCGTTGGTACTAGTAATTAAGGGCGAAAATAGAATAAGCACAATAGGCAACGCCGTTTTGGCTAACCGAGTACCGGAAATGAAAAAGGCAGGATACTGCAATACCGACAATTATCAGGTTGTTTAAAAATCATTATCACCTCAATTAAAAATCAAAACATCCCCAAACAGCGAAAGATGGTCGAAAGCAGAAAATGGGAAAGTAAGTAGACCAAATGAAATCAAACTTACGATAATCAAATGGTACCGTTGATTCTCCAGATACGTACAAAAATAAAAAGGAAAGAAAAAGGGTAGAGAGAGAGACCTTCAGTTTCGGGAGCCCAGAGCTTAAGAGGGAAGGAAGGAAAAGGGAAACTCCATTAAGCGGGGTTGCATCCCTACCCCTGAAGGTCTACTGCTGAAAGAAGTAGAAACAATAAAGAAAAGACAGGATAAAGGTACGGGACACTGCAGCAGAGACAGCGTGAAGGTGGTTATAGCACACCCTCAAGAAGCTTAAATGGCTATCAGAAATCAAGGTTTTGGATTGGTCGCAAGGACATCGAAAAGACGTCACCCTGCAACCAAGTGAACATGGCCTAAATCTGTTGGGATCTAGGACCTAATCCGGAAAAACGAAGAACGACACGAGATACATCAAGATGTCCAAGCATCCATCTAAAGCGGTAAGAGAAAAGAAACGGTACGGTACGGTAAATAGATGAACACTCGAAACATCCCGATATAAACGACATATCGCTCTTCTAGCAACGTCAGATGGTGACGTAAATGGTACCCAAGCAATTAGTAGGACCCTATGGCCTCCTACTCCAGCCAATGTCTCCCCAAAGGAAGAAAATCAAAGCTCAGAACAAAAACGGAAACGATAGTCAGGGAAATGGAACATTTTAATGTTACACAGTAAAAGAATATAAAAAAAAGATTGAAATTACAAGGATTAATAAATGTAGGGAATTTTGCGAAAGATCTTCTACAGATGACCCTTGGGGTTTAGCTTATAGAGTTATACGAGGGAAAAAAGTTGCAAGACAATTATCAGCAGTTAAAAGCTCTACTGATATTAAAAGTACTGTTGAATATTTATTTCAAGATTTCTTTCCTCTATATAATTTAAATTTGGACACTTCGGAACAAACAAAAAATTAGAGAAAATTTCTATTGTTTACCTGATACTGATGAAGATAAGGCACTTACTTTAAAAGAAATTGAAAACGTATCTAAACGAATGAGTCCAAAGAAAGCACCAGGAATTGATGGTATTACGTCTGATATTGCTAATAGAGTAATTCAGGAACAGGGTAGTAAATTATTGGATTTATTCAATAAATGTTTGAAATATGGTGTTTTTCCTGACATTTGTAAATCACAATTGGTAAGATTAATATCTAAACCTGATAAACCCGTTACTAAGTCAGAAAATTTGAGGCCGATTAGCTTATTACCTGTGTTTGGTAAAATATTAGAAGGATTAATAATAGGAAGGTTGGAATATTTTTTATATCGTAATAAGAAATTGCACAATAATCAGTTTGGCTTAAAAATGGGATATTCCACAATTGATGCAATTAATAAAGTAATTAAATTTATTGATTTAAATAATAAACAAAATCAACGCTATGTTGCGGCTATTTTTCTTGATATTAAAGGTGCCTTTAATAATGCGTGGTGGCCATCAGTGATAAATCAATTACATGAAAAATTATGTCCAAAAATGAAGTGAATATAATGATTAATTATTTTTATAACAGAATAGCTTTCTATGAAGAAGGTTATGTTAAAGTGGAGAAAAATGTAAGTATGTATTCCGGAACATGTTGAAATTGGAGCGTATGTTGATGATACAGCGGTTTTAGTGAGCAGTGATCAGTATAGGAATGTGAAACTCAAAGTAAATAGTGTTTTAAAAATATTACTCTCATGGGCAAATTCTATTCGTTTGAAATTCAATATAAGTAAAACTGAAGCGATCTTTTTTGGTAAATTCATTTCACAAGAGAAACCAACATTTAGATTTGGAGAAGATACGATTTATTGTACAGACAGTGTTAAATATTTAGGTATAATCCTTGATAATCGGTTAAATTTCAAGAAACATATTGAAATGGTTTGTGGCAAAGCCAATTGAATAGTAGAGAGCATCTGTGCGGTAGTAGCGTTAGATTGGAGCTTTTGTGGTAGTGCAGTCTCGGAAATTTATAAAGGTGCAATTGAACCTGCTATATTATATGCAACGGAAATATGGATTCTTAAATGTCATAAAAGAGAACTGTTTCTACGGAAGCTGTTCTTGTAATTTGAACTATTTTGCCTATTAATCTTAAGGCGGAGGAGTAGTTCGTCTAATTTTGACCGGCGAAAATATGAATTTTTAACTCGCGATTTCTCGCTCGTCCTAGGGATTACAGCCGGACATAGATCCTTGAAAAGAGCATTTCTTATAGAGTGGAATGGTTTTTCCCGTTTTTCAAAATGTTGATACAAATTTGAATTACAGACGAAAATCTAAATTTCGTATTTTTGTACAATTTCTCGTAATTTCTCTTATAACTTAGCCAATTTTAATTATTTTGCAAAAATTCTTAAACTGTTAGATAGCAAATAAAAAGTTCTTTTCAAATATTCAAGAAATTTTCCGATTCTGCTGTCAGTTTTCCAGAAAATTAAGAAAACTTCTGTAAGCTAAAACCGGTTTTCTCCTACAGTTTTTATCTGACAACATTGATCAACCTCTCATTCGAAAGATGATATAAAGGCGGAAGGCAAGATGAAGCCCTATTTCGAGATTTTGAAAATTGCCTGAGTTATCGCGGAAAAACCAACCGGTTTTTCTGGCATTGTTTTCACTTATTAAAATTAATTATTTTGCTTTGAAATACATACTGTTATGTAGATAATTTTATTCTGTTTCCGATTGGCCTATTATTTTTGTAAAGTGTTGATTTCTCGAAGAAAATGGAATGAAAATCCAGTCTCTTTGTTTGTGTATTATCAAGCAAGATAACCCGCCATACTGGTAGACAGTGCGTGTTTGTCAAATCGAATTGTGTGTCTCGCTTTGGATTGAGTATCGATGAGTCCTCAAACTTTCGATTAGGCAAACCCGCTCTGTTTACGTGTGACGCCGGCAATCTTTGTAAAATAACGACGTTACATTTCCACTCAATTTTCTTCGAGAAATCAACACTTTTTACAAAAATAATAGGCCAATCGGAAACAGGATAAAATTATCTACATAACAGTATGTATTTCAAAGCAAAATAATTAATTTTAATAAGTGAAAACAATGCTAGAAAAACCAGTTGGTTTTTCCGCGATAACTCAGGCAATTTTCAAAATTTAAAAAAAGGGCTCTATCTTGCACTCCGCCTTTGTATCAGCTTTCGAATGAGGGGTTGATCAATGCTGTAAAATAAAAACTGTAGAAAAAAACTTGTTGTAGCGTACAGACGTTTTCTTAATTTTCCAGAAAACTAAAGGTGGAATCGGAAAATTTCTTGAATATTTGAAAAGAAGTTGTTATTTGCTATCTAACAGTACAAGAATTTTGGCAAAATAATCAAAATTGGACAAGTTATAAGAGAAAATACGAGAAATTGTACAAAAATACGAAAAAAACATGTTGTTAGATTTTCGTCTGTAATTCAAATTTTCGTCAACATTTTGAAAAACGGAAAGAACCAAGAGTGGCTATAAGAAATGTCCTTTTCAAAAACCTATTTGCGGTTGTTGTAGCTTCAAGGACGAGCAAGAAATTGCGAGGTGGAAATTCACAGTCTCTCACATTTTCGCCGGTCAAAACGATAACAGCTACTCCTTCCCCTTAAAGCTAAATTAATTAAAGATAAAAACAGGGTTAAGAAACTCACGTATGAAGAACGGAAAAAAGGAAACTTGGAAGGCAATATGGAATCATCAATAAATATTATAGGGATAGTACATCTTGCTGATGATTTTGGAATTATTTGTACAGAATTTGATACAATTAGTAATTTTCCACCCAATGCAATTTTTACTGATGGATCAAAGTCTGATGAAGGAACAGGTGCTGCATTTGTGGTATGAGATTGGAAAAAAAAACATATTAGTAAATTTAAATTAGCCAATTATAGTACTATATTTCAAGCAGAAGTATTAGCGTTGAATATGGAAGCTCAATATATCATAAAATTTAATTTTACAAATAAAGAATGGTTCTTATTCACAGACAGTAATTCTGCATTACAGGCATTACAAAATATAAGAAAAACATTTAAATTACTTAATGATACTGCTTGTCATATGAGACTTGCTAATGCAAATGTAGTTTGGGTCAAAGCGCATGTAGGAAATTTAGGTAATGAGAGATCTGATCAAACGGCAAAGGAAGCTGTATGTAAAGATATACCTATAATTTATGAGGTAGCCTCTTATAATTATATTAAAGATAAACTTACAAAGTATTATAAAAAGCAATGGCAACTTAGATGGGATAAAGCGGAAACAGGTAGATGGACAAAGAGGTTTATTAAAAACGTAGATAGTAGAATTCACTTGTCAACTAATTTATCTCATAAGTAGTGTTAGGATCTACAATTTCGCCATAAGTATTTTAACGCGTTGAAGCTACCATTAGCGTGGTTGTTCTATAATTCTGATTAAATAACTTCTTGTATGTTTTAAACTATCGGAGACGAAAAATCATTACTTATTCCAAATTGTAGTCTGAAATAATAACTAAAATATTAAATTAAATTGAAATATTTTAAATTTCTTTACATACAAATCATAAGTTTATTAACCCAAACGAGTTACTGTAAGAGTATTCAGGAGGGGGAACCCTTTCCGTTGAAATTTACAGTACAATCAAACACCTGCGTTTTACGAATGGCGTCGATCGGTCATGCGGATATTTTAAATGGTCTACTATCGTTATAGAGCAACTCGTTTTGTTGGCGACGAAAACACTTGATCAAAACAGAAAATAACATTCCGCTCTACACGAATTTGTCAGGAGAGTAGATTTTGACCGGCACGCTCTACGGTGCCAAATCCTATCTCTACTCATAAGACAATCCAAATCATAACAGGTCATGGAAAATTTAATCATTGCCTTTTTAGGGTTTGCGTTTCTGAAAATTATACGTGTGAATGTGGTAAAGTAGATGATGCATCACATACCTTATTTGAATGTCCATTATTGACAGAGTGGAGAGAACAAAGTTTTAGGCGAGCACAATTAGAGAGATATTTTTGGCCGAGGAAAGCAATAGAATTGAAAGGAACAAAAGATGAGGTTGTTAGGATTTCTTCAATAAAAGAATATCAATGATTAAAAAACTTGATTTAAGTCACGACATGAATGCTAGCTAATTTACAATTTCGATTTAATTTTATTGTAGTTTAGTTTAAAATTCATTTTTTTTGGGTTTTTCATTTTTCATTTGTTTATTGTTTGTTACTTGGTACCAATTTGTTAGGATTTAGAGGTACTATGAAGAAAAAATTTTCAAATAATAACTTCATTAAATATATTAATAATATAATACAGTGTATTGAATAAGTAATTATGTAGTACCCGTAAGGGTGGAGCATAAGTTACTTATTGTAATTTATTAAATTCAAATATACTGTCTCAAGTTACCAACAACTTTCATGGTGTCCCATAAGCGTTGTTTAGGCGCTTTAACTCGACGTTTGTTCCATCCCACAGCGCCTGTTCTGCTTACCAAAAATGACCCACTTGTCACTCTGATTCAAGACTCTACGGCTTCTTAAATTACTTTAAGCAAGCCGAAGATCTCACCCATTTCAAGTTTGAGAA
This sequence comes from Mylabris phalerata, assembly GCA_020740385.1. Classification (NCBI taxonomy): domain Eukaryota; kingdom Metazoa; phylum Arthropoda; class Insecta; order Coleoptera; family Meloidae; genus Mylabris; species Mylabris phalerata. Next base: position 49,409 of record JAJEOX010000071.1, on the reverse strand, counting down.
CAGGTTGAGGTCGTTTCTACCCCTGTGCCTTTAATCATTCGCTTTACCAGATGAAACTCTCCTCCGAGTGACAGCTATCCCGAGGGAAACTTCGGAGGGAAGCAGCTACTAGCTACTACGAACGCCAATGAAAAAATAGTTCTTGCGACATCAGTCTCAGCAAATATCAAAGGTGTGCCACTGCATATTTGAAATTTTCCGAATTGAAATTTTGAAATTTTTGGTGCCCTATGACCTCTTTGACGAACGCTTATGTGCTTTACGACACCAGAAATGAAAAGTACGCAAAAAAGTAGGAGAGGGTTATGAAATTTTCGCGCGTCTTACTATTAAGGCAAACGCGTCAAAGAGATTTCAAAACTGAGCTCACGTTCCCTGTAAGCGGGTAAGACAATGCGACACTTGGCGAATTCAGCTTCGCAATGATAGAAAGAGCCGACATCGAAGGATCAAAAAGCGACGTCGCTATGAATGCTTCTCCGCCACAAGCCAGTTATCCCTATGGTAACTTTTCTGACACCTCTTGCTGAAAACTCTTCTAGCCAAAAGAATTGATAGGTCGTGCTTTCGCAGTCCCTATGCATACTGAACATCGGGATCAAGCCTGCATTTGCCTTTTTGCTCTACGCGAGGTTTCTGTCTTCGCTGAGCTGGCCTTAGGATACCTGCGTTATTCTTTGACAGATGTACCGCCTCAGTCAAACTCCCCACCTGGCGGTGTCATCGAATCGGATCACGAAAGAGCATAAAACGGTGCCTGAAACGAAACGTGACCTATACGACACTGCATGTTTACCAAATAAGACAAACCTATAGGTAATTCATACAAGCGAAGTACGGCACGAGACTCCCAGAACACAACTCTATACGCTTGGTTCTAGAAAAGCATGGCAGCCGAAGCTCTAGAGCAACGAAGCATGCTTTCCGTTCAATCGAGTAAGTAAAGAAACAATGAAAGTAGTGGTATTTCACTGGCGTTGTTTCCATCTCCCACTTATGCTCCACCTCTCATGTCTCCTTACAACGCCAGACTAGAGTCAAGCTCAACAGGGTCTTCTTTCCCGCTAATTTTAACAAGCCCGTTCCCTTGGCAGTGGTTTCGCTAGATGGTAAGTAGGGACATGATGAAGATGAGGGAACAGAGTTCCCCCCGCCCACCCGCCTTTCTGAATTAGGCTACCCAAAAATCTCCCTCTCAATAAAAAGCCAAACCACTACAAAAAAAATCCATCCCAACACCACACTCCTAAAAATTAGCTGGGAATCGCCTTAGGACGATCCCCGTACTTGAAAGAGAAGGTGTGATTAGTGCTACCTAACTGACTGACCTATCATCAGCGACTACCTCTGCCTCTTCTCCGCCGCTGTCTTCTTCCAACAGCAACTGCGTTGCCAGCCAATTGAGGTTATCGATCTCCTCCGCCTTGGACTCCTTGGTAAACCTGAAACAGAGAGAACCAGAAATTAGTGCTTGCCTCCTCTCAAACTCTCGCACAGTAACAAGCCTAGCAGGCACGGAGCACTCGCTAACTGCATGCTGCGCTGAATCTTCCGGTCCTCCGCAGACGCACTCTCCAGTGACGTCCTTTAGGTTGAACCGCCTGAAATAGAAATTAAACGGCCCGTGTCCTGTAAGCAGGCTAATAGCTTGAGGGCTATAACCTGCCATTAAATTCGGACACTTCCGGGACCGTCTGGTGTGTCTACCGCCCCTTGTCATGTGTGCCCCAGAACTCCTGCCACCTTGCCATTGCCTCCCTCTTCACTTGTGCAACAATCATCCTCCTTGAGATAGGAGCCGTAACGATTGAAGCCTCTTCTCGCAGCAATGCTTCCTTGGCCAGCCTGCCAGCCTCAGCAATTCCATCGTTGTAGTCCTGGGCCCACCACAATTGTACCCTAACGCCTGAACTCTCGTTCCTTCTCAGAACTCCATCGACGCCCTCAGCAGTCCGCCCATTTCTGGAACAGATCATGCTCAGTGCCGTCTTAGAATCTGAAGCCAGATTGAGAGTTCCTATAAAACCTGAAAGAGAAGACAGAAAACGCCGCGCCGCCATCCCTATTGCATATAGCTCGGCCATATGAATAGGATAGTTGTCCTGCAGTCTCACACTACAAGAAAAACTCCGACCGTCACCCCACCTAATAACCACCCCAGTACCGGTTTTGTTATCTGACGCCGATGCATCAGAAAACGCCCAAGAGATCCCACTTCCCACTGCAAACGCGCACCTCCCCAATTCCTTGAAACGACGACGAGGCTCCGCAGGGTGGGGCCAATCCACCACAGTACAGCGCCCCTCATAATGTTCCCCCTCCATAGCTCGTTTTCTCTCAAAAGCAGCGTAAGCATCCAGATGTAGAGGCATGCAACCTGATAAAACCTGGATCGCTGCGTTCGAGGTTGTACGGTATGCCCTGGTTATCCCTAACAGAAATGCCCTTTGCGCCGCTGTTAGGTGCGTACGAATCCTGCAATCGAACGCCCGTTCACCCCACATCTCCGCTCCATGCAATAGAGCCGGTCGAACAGCCCTTAGGTATATTTCGCGAATAACCCTTGGTTCGGTTCCCCAGGTTCGGCCTGATACGGCTTTCACCCGGTAGCTGGCAGCTGCCAACTTGCCTCGCACGTGCTTTGCGTGTTCCACCCAAAGCAATTCCCGATCGACTATCACACCAAAATAGGTGTGTGTCTCTCCCGGATCGACTATCGCGTCCCCCATTCGAAGCCGAGGCTGCTTCTTCGCAGACGTCGCCGCAGAGAAGATCACCTCGGTCTTTTCCGGTGCGTAGGTGAGCTTGTGAGACGCCGCCCACATGCCGCAAGCCTTCCACACCAATCCCCAAACCGCCTCGATCTTCTTGACCGATGGTCCGGAAATCAATATGAGTTGATCGTCGGCATAAGCCTGGACGCTCACATCAACGCTCCTTTCCACGTCAAGTCGATCGATTTCCCTAAACCAGTCCTCCATTATCAGCAGCCAGAGCACAGGTCCGAGGCAAGAGCCCTGCGAACATCCGCGCTTCATGCTGACAACGACTCCCTCTGACGAGACTTCTCGATCATCCAAGAAGCTGCATATAGCCTTCCCTAAATTCCCCAGACACCCACTTGCCGCGATAAGCTGCTTAAGCTTAGGATACCAAGCCGAATTGAATGCATTCTTGATATCAAGAGTCACCCAGAGGGTGTGCAGACCCTTCGACTTAGCCCCCCGAACCGTCGCAACCGCACGCTTCAGTGCGTCCACCGTTCCCCTAACGCGCCTAAACCCGTACTGTCTATCGGACAATAAACCCCCGCGTTCAAGGTAATGACAGAATCTTGTCGCCAAAATCCTGTCATATACCTTACCAATCGTGGGAAGCAAGCAAATCGGCCTGATTCCAATCCCGTTCGGCTTAGGTAACCATGCAACCTTAGCCGATTTCCATATGCTAGGGAACGGTCCTTCAGAAAGGCACCTGTTAAAGACCCTGCACATAACCTCTCCAGCGTTGGCGGACAGAACCGCGAGCCCAGCGCGGGCCGGGAAGCCGTCGATTCCCGGAGCCTTCCGTTTTAGCCGCCCTCTGATGGTATATATTTCTCGATTAACGCACCGGTCGAAACTTCTGCGGTCCTCGCTCCACAAGCCGTCAGCACCGCAAACTGTGGTCCAAGTCGCGTTACGCGTCCTACCCTTCGCGATAATTCTGTACGTAAGCCCCCATGGATCCTCCGGACTACCCTGTGTCAGGACATCCCGTAAGGATGAGAGCTTGGTTTCCCTGATCCTAAATCTGCATTCCCGACGTTCGCGTAAAAACTCCCCCGTTAATTGTCTCCGACGCGCTATATCCCTCCCTATTTGCATACGTTTGCGAGCCCGTCAAACCCTACTCCGTTTTTCTGCGAGTGACATCGACCACCATAACTTGGCTTTGGTTACCCTAGGCCTCATCATAGGGATGCTGCGGCGACATGCCTCTAGAGCACCTCGCTGCAATGACTCAGCAGCTTCCGCCGCGCCCATTTTATCCCAGTTTAAATCTAAAACCGACCCTAGCAAACTTTCGAAAAGTTTCCAGTTTGCCCTGCTCAATACAAAACGCTTTTCGCCCTCCCACTCCCTGCTGTTATCGCGAACCTGCAAGTCGCCACAAGAAGCTCTAAAAGAAATAAGCCGATGATCGCTGAGATAGTCGTCCTCCCTAACTACCCAGCTATCAATGCGAACTCCTCTTGTTGCAGTCAAATCGATCCCACTCTTGCCGTTAGCCGTCTCGAAGGTTGGTAAAGAATTGGGGTCATTGGCCACTTCAAGATTCGACGTGCAGACCAGGTCCATGAAAGCGCTCCCTCGAGCGTCTGTCACTTCGCCGCCCCACACTTCGCATTTTGCATTAAAATCCCCGACCACTATCATAGGACACCTACTTTCCCTAAGTAGCTCCTCCAATACGCCGAGTGTGCCCTCGTTGCCAATTGTGGATTCGACGTACGCATTGGCCACAATAAAATCGCCACCAACGGCCGTTTCGATCCGAACTACGACCAGGTTTGGATTGGAAAACTGCGCGAGAAGAATGGAACGAAGATCCGACCTAACCATAGTTACCGCTTTGCCTTCTCCGTATCGGCTCCATCCGGTCCAATTCGGATGACGCCAAAATGGTTCTTGCAAAGCGACAACCAGCGCCCTATCAATTTCCGCGGTTCGGTGCAGAGCATCCCCCGCTTCGCGGCCCCTCCCGTTATTATGTTGTAGTATAATGAACGGTTCCATTACACGCCGTAATCTACCCTACCTTGTTTCTCGAGTAACCGTCGCTGAAATATAGCACACTTGGCGTCGGAAGCCTTGTGCGCTACATCCTTGATTCCCGCCCTCTTACAGTTTGGACATGATGCCCTGTCTGCTGTGCACTCCTTCAGGTCATGTCCTACAACCGCACTTAGAACAACACCGTCCTACTGGCGTGTCCAAATCCGTGGCAGTTGAAGCACCGAGTGACCCGGTATTCTTCTTCCACCTTGTGGAGAACTAACCCTACGCAAGCTTTCCCGGCTGTGGTAATTTTCTTGTAGAGGTTTTGCTCGACAGGTAACACCACGTTCTCGCGTTCCTTATTCCTACAAGGGTGACGAGCCAGGACGGCAACTTTCTCGCTGAATTGCGAGAAGCTATCGCCGCCAGCCAGCACCGGATTTGACGAGAATATCTCCTTCACCAGCTCCGCAGCCGTCGCACCCGCGTCGTTACCCCTGACCGTTACCGTTGGCCGCAATTTCCGCGCCACCCTGACTACCACCCCCAGGTCGGTTTTCCCGTTTATCGTGGTCTCTAATCGCGCTTTTTGTTCTGCCGTTTGGCAACGGAGAACAACCTCACCGCTTTTTAGAGGGACCATTGCGGATAATGGTCCCCCTATAGACTCCGTCGCCATCGCGCTTTTCAGCTTTCTGACGACTTCATTGCCAGTTTTCCCCTCAATTCTAACCACAGTCTCGTGACGCGCTGTGGTCTTTGATTTTGGCGGGCCTTTAAAAACCGCCGCGTATCCCTTTTTAGCCGTCGCTGCGGCTGTTTCAGCGGCCTTTACCGCTTTCGCTACATTAACCGGGGCCTTCACTAGTCCCTGCGACCGCTTTATCGTTTGTCGCATTCGGTTTGCTGGCTTGCGTCTTGGACCGACGTTCCGCATCTCCAGCCGACGTCGACGCTTTCGCGACACCCTTCCCGCAAATTTCACTAAGCGATGCGGCCCCACCCTGTCTCCGCTCGCATAACTGCAGCTTGACTGCAGCTACTTCGAGTCGCAATTCGTCATTGCGACTCTGCATGTTATGGATCTTAACGAGCATGTCCATAACCCCCTGATTTACGGTTTCCGCACCGGTGCGGACCGATTGTTGATCCCCTCTGGTAAAGGAGATTTTGTTGTTGACCCCCCTGGAAGTCGCGCTCTTGATGTCGTTAAGAGCGTCTTTAATGCCGCGCACGAGGTTTTCTATACCTAAACCTGAGGAGGCCGGTTCTGAAGGAACCGGCTTCTCCGACGGCGCGGATTTCTCCGCACTCGCCATCACAAACTAGCTAAAAGAAAAGTACTAACCTGTTAGCGTTGGAGTTACCGAGATGGAACTGGTCGGAATATCCGATGTGATCACGCCGACGGACAAGACACAAATGGCAAGAAATCGGAATGTTCGAGGTAAACACACCGAAGATGTATTATGTGGTTGCTAACAGGTATACGTGCTGAAACAGAAGACAATGGGTCGATGTTCCTACCGATGAAAATTCTACTACCTGCCCGACCGAGAACCGAGAAAGGGATGCTACCTGAACTAGGGGATTAAAATTCATAAGAAATAAAATTTCCAAGGAGATTGGAATTCCTAGAAGAATGTGGCCGCCTGCAAGGGACTAGTCCGCTTACCTGGCCGACCCTAAATAGCTAACAAGATGTAAACAAATGGAATATACAATCCGCCTACCTGGCAAACCGTAAATTCCAGGGAGATGTAAACAAGTCGAAGAAACCAAATCAATAAGGAATGTTTAAAATCGGTGACTACGTGACCGATTTTAAACTAGAGAATTACGATCGTAAGACCGTTGGAATCAAAGGCGAAAATTACGGAAGAACTACCAATTCCAAAAAATTGGCCGTTGAGTTTGGGCAGTAGAAAAGAAAATAGGGGAGGAATGTAAAGTGTGTGGCCGTGGAAAGTTCCACTAGAAACGTAGTGAGTGACCGGAAAAATAGGTAGCACCGATAACAGACACGCAAGAGCTGATCCACACCGTTTTATTGAAAATAAAACGGATATTACAACACTCCTTTGTGTATGTAAAACGAAAATCACGCGAAAGTGTTTTCGTCAATTCCGACGGCGAATTGAACGAAAAACAAACGTATCCCTAGAATACGGATAGCAACAAAGCTCCAAGTATAACCAAGAGATTTGCGGCTATAAGCAAAAATAACCGGAACGAACTCACCAATTTAGATGGACAAATTGATGTGGAAATCACGAAGAAAATCCTGGAAATTGGCGATATGAGCAGCTCCACAAATGCCGAATGCAATAGCACCAACACTCAAACACCGAAAGCCTGCGCCAACACAACGAAAAAGCACGAACGCTACCGCTACGCACACCAGCCAGACACGTCCGTTCGCTTCGAGGTCTGAAGCTAGACTAGTAAGTAGGGACAGTGAGAATCTCTTTAATCCATTCATGCGCGTCACTAATTAGCTGACGAGGCATTTGGTTATTTTTTAAGTATGTTCAAATACATTCCGAGTTAGGTGGGTGCCATACCCCTCGGTTTATTTAATAGATGACAGGAAGAGCCCTAAGTGAAAATTAACAAGATTTAAGAGAGAAAAAAAGGACATTATACGGAGTGTCAGAAATAAATACTCAGAATAATAAAATTATAGACAGTAAGTACAATACATAAATATTTAAAAGTATTGCTTTAATACGAATGGAGAGAATGGAATGAGTTGCCGAGGAAGAAATTAGATAATTACCAAAGTGGTATTTCTTAATAGAAAATTGTAACAATTAATTCAAAGAACAAACGAGAAGACGCATAATTATTTTAGTCATATCGTTCCCATACCTTTATACTGAAGTATTTGTGAATTGTACATCCGCCCTTCAACACCCCACTAATTACAGTTTCTTTTGTTGCAAGTGTGATGCAGAGGAAAGTGCAGAGGTTTCAATTGGATGGACACCAACCACCTCCGGCGCCTATTATAAAAGGCATTATAGTAATATCGGCATCGATAATACGTGATCTAATCTTGTTGGTAATTGCCGGTTCATTATAGTGATTAATTTTGATTTGGACGGCGTCCTGTAAAGACGATGGCCCCTCCCAATGAATTCCGATATCACTTATGACAACTTGTTTATCTTTTACAAACAATAAATTGGGCTGTCTAAGAACACCCTGTTGTGATCGGAACCTAGGTTCCACCTTCACCTGAAATCCATTCTCTTTGGCAAAACTAGACAAGATAGAAACTACATGATCGTGACGTCTAATATGTTCAAGGTGTGTGATGGGGCGACGCCGGAGCACATGGCATTCAGTCTCATTACGGGCACAACTTTCACGACAGCGACGATGTGAAGAACGATTGTGAACCCCAACCACAGTAGGTAATAAATTGCTTCGTAATTGAATGGCTCCAATATAATCTCTTCCGTTCTAGGATTTAGGGGATTATAAGTCCATGATGATGAGTAAGAACAATGGCCTACAAAACAAAGTCCACCGCCCGACACAGAACTCTCCAACCTGAAAGTCCAGTTAGCAGTCTTCGCTTTTGAGTCTTCACCAACCTCACGAATCATATGTTGCAGCTTTTCTTTAGGACGACCAAGAGAGTCGCTTGTTACCAAAGAGTCTACCATCTGATCGCCAACCACAGGGATATTTTGGAAGCCAACCAAAATGATGGAAGGTATCTTAGTTCTAAAACACATGACTCCCAGTCCACCACCCCTCAACGAAGCGTAAACGAAAGGGTTGGTCGATTGCTCTGGTAGATATAAAACCTACTTTATACATACAGCCCCTACCAACTCTTATGGGCGATCTGTGTACATTGAAATTAGTTGAGAGTATGAAGTTCAGGTAGCGCTGGCATCGAAAACGACATAGAAAGAGACATGTAGCTTCCATAAGTTAAAATAAATAGTTTAGATGATAGTCTACTGAGGTCGCGTTATTATTTTGTATGTTCAAGTTTAAAAGAATTTTGCCCACCCCCTACCCCCAAACCATAGACCGCAAACCTTTTTGTTATTATTATTATTATTATTGAAATAGACGCACAAGTGTAAACACCAAACAAAGAAATCGTGTTTTTTATATTATTATTTGAAAAACTGTTTGCAAAAATTGAAAAATGCTCGATTTAAAAGGTAGGTATTGTTAATGTTTTAAATTTATCAATTTATTATCAAAATTACCAAATGTTGTAACACGTTTAATTTAGTTTTCAGGTGAAGAGGTGTTTTTCTGAGGGAAATTAGAGAACACATAGATGAAATTTCATGGGTTTTCAACATCCACATACAATTTTCAGTCAGATAAAAAGAAGCACCATTATCCGTAAGCTCATTAACTAGGTATAATATAGATTTGTAGTAATTTAATAATTCATTTAAATTGTATATATTTGTTTTCATTATTATTTGTATCTATCTCTATTTATAATTGTACATTTTCTTAGAAAGCAAACAAAAAAGAGGGTTGCATTGACAGAAGGTCACATTCACTTTTCAATAAACTGCACCCTAGATATTTTAGATTAAAACAGAGAAAAGTAAATATTTTTTAATTTGAATTTTTGAAATCAATCTGTTTATAAATCTAATTATTTTAAATTCTGCGATAAAGACACCAAATGTATCGAAAATGTTTTTATTTACATTATTTTTATATTTTATTTGTATATGTTTTATCATAAATAAATTGTAATATAATTATATATATATATATATATATATATATATATATATATATATATAGATTTTTTTAATAAGGCCCGGTTGCTAGAACATACTTTTATCGTTCAGTTATCGGCTCGGTATCCAACGAAACGATAACGACTTTTGAGCCCATTAAAAATTTCGAGTTGCAGAAACGTCCGTAATGAATCCGTTTACTGTCGTTCTGATAACGACAAAATTCGCGACAGACGTCACTAGTTTCAGTTCACTATGATGTATTTTTTAATGAAAATTAGAAGTTTGAAAATTTTGTCTTTATTATTTTTGATAAATGAATTAATAAAAAAGGTCTTCAAGAAATAATTTTATAGGAAAAAATTACAAATCTTGAAAATTAGATATATCTTCTACAATATTTTCAGTTGATGTTATATAATTTAGCAAATCTTCACGACCCTCTATGGCCATATTAGGTAAAACTGCTGCTACTACAGTTGTAGCTAAAATGATTTTCTTATTTTTACTTCTGATCACTATGGATAATACAAGAAATCTTTTTTTCTAAAGACCTAAAAGTCTTTCGGCCCAATTTGTTCTTACAATGTGTAGTTCGTTTCTGCCTATGTTCTTGGATTTAATAAAAATATTCGGATTGAATTTTTATATGAATATCCACCTCCAACTAAAGTATAGAGCCACGCTAAAGAGCATAAATGTCTCTTATTTCTAAATTATAATCACATACAATTCGAATATTGTATGAGAAAAAGCCCTTCCTATTCCAATAGAGTTCTTTTATTTCTCCACCAGGTGATTGGAGTTTCATGTAAGTTAAGAAATGTGTACATACTGTGAAGTTTATTTTTACCATTACCTTTTCATGATCATTGTGAGTCATATGCTAATATGTAATTTTCGAAATTTTCGAAATTTCCGAACAATATTATCGATTTTTATTATTATTATTTTATTAATTTGCAAATTGTCACGTTTATCGTAACGATAACTACAGATCCTCGATTCGTTACATGAATCGATACGATAACGTTCTGTTTGGCATTTCGGACGTTTTTGCAACATCAAATTTTTCTAATCGACTCGAAATCGAACTGATTTGTTTACCGATCCGATAACGGGCGTTCTAGCAACCGGGCATAAATCGAATTCCTAGAAGTTCCTAGCATAAATAGACCGATTTAAATTTCCCGCAAATTATTGGTTAAATATAGCGTAATGTCAAACGTCGAAATAAATCTATTACAGAAACCTGTAGTCTCGTGGCTGCCATCAGAGCCCTCTGAATACCATGTATCTTATGATCATTTAGGGTGGGGAAAAGGACGTCCTCGAAATTTATCACGGAGTTGGGCATCTATATTATCTATGATACATAGACGCACCAGACGATCAGCGGAGTTCAATAATTTACTTGTGATGCTCGGGTTTTGAAAAACATAAATGTATTTGGGTAGTAAGTACGTATTAATAAAGGACAATTTTTGAAATCATGTCAATGGAGCTCTTTTAATACGATCTAATTCTAGTTTCAAGGTGGATATGTCGGAATTGGCCGACCCCATTTTAGAAAATCTGTAGCCCAAATATCTAAATTGCTGCTCGACTGAGATGTTTGGGATAAAACCTGCATCAGCAACAACATGAAACTTAGACGATACGTATATCTTCCCAGTATGAGGAGCTCAGTTCACAACTAGGTTAGCAGATTTTCTGGGTTTAAGCGTCATTTGACGTCTTTAGAAGAATCTCTCAAAGCGTCGCACCATAAGTTGAGCCTCCCTCCCAGATGACGCGAAAAGAATAATGTCATCCGCATAGGCCATGGCAACATGATTACAATTATCAATCGGTATGCCTGTAGACTGTCGATGCTGGTCCACCAGCAATTCATCAATCACCATGTTAAACAAATGGGGAGAAAGTGGTTCGCCCTGTCTGACTCCGCATAAAAATTCGAAATTTTTTGTTTTATTTCCTCCAACCGAAATTATTGTGGAAGAACATTTATAAGATTCCATGATACATCTAATCATTTTATCAGGTATGCGGAATTGTTCCATTGCTCTTATAATGCTGAAGTGTGGCACTGAATCGAACGCCTTTTTTAGATCTAGTGTTATGATGGCATGGGGTATGAAATTCTTACGACAGTGTTTTATAATGTGCTGCAAACACACTGTGTTCAATACCATTCCGTCAATCTCCATAAATCCTTTCTGCGAGTAATGAAAAAGGAGATGTTCGAATCTATTGGCGATTATTTTGTGGAAGACCCTTAGGACTACATTTGAGACTGTAATCGGCCTCCAGTTGTCAGCCGACTCCAAACCATCAGCACCTTTAGGGATAATGTTAGTACGAAATTGTTTCAGGACAATTTCGAGCGACAGGAGCATGTCCAGAATACATAATTAAATTGAACAGAATTACCTATAGATATTTAGGAACTTTCTTAAGCTGTAGAAGTGTTATGCCATCTGGCCCTGCTGCATTCCTAGATTTCACCCGCAAGACCCTTTCAAGTTGCCCGATATCCATTGGTACATGCAGAGATGGTGTTTCTGTATAGAACAAATGAATATGGTCATTTTCAGCTTTTGATTCGACCCCAAAGATGTTGTTGTATTATAAAAAAGTTATTTGTATTATGCGGAAACTTTCGGTCACACTGTATATTAATAGAAGTATAAATTAATTTGAAAATTTGTTAGTTAGGAGAGAAATAGCCAAGAATCAATTCAGAAAAATTGAAGGAAAAAAGGAGAACAAAGGGATGAGTGGTATAAGGTATAATAAGTTACAAGTATTCGTATCCAAACCACAAAACACCGTATATCAACTATTTTTTCAGAAACAGCAGCTAGTGGAACATACAGTAGTAAAAGTGTTGAACGACAATCCCCTTGCAATCTCAAAAGTCGCAGGTCCGGCAAAGCAGCTATAACAAACGGGAAAAGATAAATGAAAGGACGCGCAGATATAGGATTTTCAACAAAGGATTCTATCCCTGTAACACACGTAATGCACACTCAAAATCCACTACACGTGCACGGTCCTGAGACGGCTGAGCCGACGTGAGCTGTAACGCAGAGTAGGTTGAGTAACTGTATATTTTCAGTATCAATATGACGAAAGCTCAATTGATTTAACTAAAAAAACAATCATTCAATTTTATGTAATGATTACTCAGTGTGGGTATCGACAAGCGATGTCTATTTGAGAAATTCTGTCAAAGACTATTAGACACAAGGTCACACTACCTGGTAATCTCCAGTGCAATTTTTAGTTTTCTAACTTTTAATTTTCTCAGGTTCACCTACAATAATTAGGAATCCTCGTAGGGTTCCCTTCACGAAGTATTCCGCTGCACAGTCAACACGCGTCAGCCGCAGGCCCCGGTTTATCAGAATATCACTGTAGCGTAAGTAATCTTAGAGTAGAGCAGTAAAATAGAACAGCGTGTATTACTTCGAAAAGTAGTAACAATACTAAGGGTCTATTCAGAAAAAGCTGCTCTCCTCACCGGATTTAATCCGAAACTGGTTATGGGGCTTATGTCGTCCAACCCGCCTCGAAACAAAAGCACTGCTTATATAAAAAAAGGTAGGGTATATCTAAGACAAACAATCAGGTCAAACTAATAAAATACGTACAAATCAAGCACAATCACCATTAAAATTCAAAATAAGTCGGTTGAGTAGATAAAACTTAATAAATTACACAGCACAATTGAAATTGTATTGATAAAATTGTATAGACAGAATCATACAGTGAAATATATACAGGAAAGTAAGATGTAACAAATTGGGAATCAGAAAAAGATCACCGTAGATCTATTTTAGGGTTATCAATTTTCTTTGTGACCTTGAAGTACAACTGCAATTTTCACTTCCAAAAATTCCGGCAAAATGTTGGAAATTAACACAATCGATTTTAATGACGGTAATTAATATTATAATTGTCAAAAATTAGAGAAATTCTAGAATAAACGCCCACTAAAATTAATGATATTTACAGATCGAGAAACAGCTGACGAAAAGATACGTGATTCATTATAGAAATCTTCAGCAATGTTTGAAACATGGGTTGATTTTGAGAAAAGTACATCGTGTTCTACAATTCATTGTTGGTTGCAAAAATATATTGACTTGAATATGTATCATCGAACTTTAGCGAAAGATACATTAAAAAAATTTTTTTCAAGTTATTAAACAACGCTGTATATGGTAAAACAATGGAGAATGTCGATAAACGAAAAGACATAAAGATTGTAACAGAATGGGAGAGTCGAAGACGTCGATTAGGAGCTCAGGCTTTGACTGCAAAACCTAATTTTCATAGTTGCACTCAGTTTACTTCCAATATGGTTGCTATCCAAAAGAATCGAGTGAAAACCGTCTATAATAAACCAAGTTATTTGGGGTTCACCGTATTGGAGTTATTGAAATATCTACTATACAAATTCCATTATGATTATATGCAGCCAAAATATAAAGAGCAGTTGCTACTGAATTATATGGACACGGATTCATTTATCTATTCAATTAAAACTGAAGATTTCTATAATGATATCAGGAACGATATCGATGATTATTTTGATACTTCCGAATATGCGAGTAATAATCCATACAATCTACCATTAAAAATAAAAAAGTTGTGGGTCTGACGAAAGATGAGAATAATGGTCGCATTATGAAAGAATTCATCGGTTTACGTGCAAAAATGTACTCTATTGACATCGATGGTAAAACGATAAAAAAGGCAAAAGGTGTAAAACGAACTGTAGTGAATGATTAAAGTGTAACTAATTATCGAGAGTGTTTGTATAAACGGAGTGTGATTTATAGAGATATGTTAGTGTTTAGGTCAAAAGTTCATCAAATATACACACTTAATATGAACAAGATAGCGTTAAGTGCGTGTGACGATAAAAGATATATTCGACAGGATGGTATTTCAGCTTTTGCGTGGGGCCACTTTGGTATAGACTTTGAGTTGGATGAATAAATATTGGATTTATGTAATTAGTTTGTTAGTTATAATTAGAATAAAAACAATGAAAACAAAGTGTTTATATATCCTTTATTTACATTATATCAGCAGGTTGGCGACTCTTACACATAGTTCAAATCGTAAATCAACCAACCCCCTCTCAATCCCGTAATAATACATTTTCCAGAGGACAATAACGATGATAAACAAACTAGTTTCGCTTTATTGGATATATTTTTTCTTAAACTGGATCTTCCAAATAATTTTATATCAATTTTTTCACTTCCCCACTCAACGGTGTATACTCGATAATTCTATCATGAATGAGTAAACAAAATGCTGAAGTATCATCAGGAATACCATCTGGTTCTGTTTCCAATTCAATTCTAACGTCAACTGGGCCACTTTTAATCGTTTCGTTCTGTCGTGAACAATCAATTACAACAATTGGCTCTTTTTCTTTAAATTCTAACCACGAAAGAAGTGGTTGAGAATATTGACGTCCATAGTAGGAGGTTTGAAAATGGAAATACATATCGTACAATAATGCATAGCGATTGTGTGTTAACACTAAATTCAAATTATCATAGGGATATGTTTCCAAATTAAGATGTACTTTGAAATTTGTCAATTTACATGTGTCAAATTGACTGCAGTTTGACGATTTCACATTCATCTTATTCGTTTGTAATGCAAACAGAATATAACGCGGTTTCTCCAATTGCGTTGAAGTTTTCACCGTCCATACAAGGTGATTCGTTTTCGGAACGTTCGGATATTCATAAAGATCCCACCTACGAAAAGCCATCTGAATTGCTTTGTTACTTTGAATAATTTTATAGAGTCGCAAACGTTCCGCATCATTCACGTAAATATGAGGAACTTTCCATAATATTTTAGCAATATTTAATTTGTAATTGGCGAGTGTAACAATAGCATTATGATCTGATTTAGCGCGAGTTAGAATCAATTCATGTCGAGCGTTTGCAATGATTTTGGTATAATCTTCAGCGAATCCTAACAGTAGACGTAGTGGCACATAAAAATTGAAATATTTTTGATTATGTGGAAGTGTACCATCCTTTGACCATCCTGCATAATGTAACTCTGTACTAGACAATCCATTCCATGAAACGCAGTTTTTCAAACATGTACTAATACCAGTCATTCGTCAACGATCAATTTCAATACCATTCAATTCATGACGAATTTCGTCAAACAGAAATGTAACAAAATTATTGCAAAGTTGAATCGGTGCTGGTTGTTCTCTTGCTTTTACAACCGTTCCTAGCTCACCCTCAATGTAAAGAAAACTTGAACTCGGAAGGACATACAAATCTTGATTTTGAATCGAAATTCGAATTTGATGACTATTATTAAACGATTCAATGAATGGACCATAGGTATGATACTCTTTCTTTGTTATTGTTTCATCGAATCGTGGGGTTGACGTAATATTCAGAATATCAGACGTCATTATTCACTTTTAATCCAATGGATTTCAAAAATTGTTTATTGATTTCCGTTAGTGGTTTACGATGGAAACTTAGAGGTCTTCTTCGTTTGCAGGTGTTTAATGAACTAAACGATTTGTCCATTTTGTGCAGATATTTATCTGGTAGGACGTTGATATTATCGTAAATTAACATGGTTGCAAGTGTAATCTCAAGGTTATTGTTTCCCTCTAAAATTAATTGATTTACCGTTTTGATCTACAAGCCGGACCGTAATCGAAGTGATTCGTTGCACATTCACACGTAAATTGAAAATTTCTACAGGTAGTCTCAAATTACCGTAACTATCAAAATACTCAATGCGATGACCATTTTTAACTTCCCCGACCAGAGGGTAGGGAAGTTATTAGTTTCGGACCAAAATTTCGAATTCGAGATTTCACCAGATCTTTACGTTTTGAGGTCCCCTGAACACGTTTTTGAAGTTTTTAGCATGATGTGTGTGTGTGTGTGTGTGTGTGTGTGTGTGTGTGTGTGTGTGTGTGTGTGTGTGTGTGTGTGCGTGTGTGTGTGTGTGTGTGTGTGTGTGTGTGTGTGTGTACGTGCGTCTGTCGTTTCTCCAACGATTACTCAAAAATGATTTAACCGATTGAGTTCAAATTTGGTCAGCACAAACTATTTGGTGGCCGTTCGAGTTGATTAGTTTTTGGTGCGAATCGGACCACGGGGGTAGAAAGGGGAGGGGATTGATTGAAAAAAATTCAAGATAACATATTAATTTGATATCACCAATCGAAAGGGCATGTGCTTTTATGTCCGAAACAATACTCCTCATGTGCGATGTTTTTTCTTTTTTTTAATTAGGGCACAAAATTGGCAAAATAGTGTAGTCAACCAATTCAAATTTGCCGCCTTCTATAAGGGATCGATTGCCATTGAGAATTCAATTGCGAAATTTTGAAATGACAGTTCTGTGGTTCTGTCAAAATTTCGCATTTGAATCGTGTATCGAGTTTATAAGAAAGTTGAACTGAAAAGTGTGTGTGGAATCACCGATCAGTGAACAGAGATTTGGTTGACGAGGTGCTGGTTCCTCATTGAATTTTTCAATGATGGTGAGATAGCCACGGCTCTTGATTCCCGATTTTGATTTTTACAGTAAGTTAGTTTTTTTTTAAACTTAGACTCGTGCATTAATTGTCGACTTCTGATACTTGTCTTTAATATACTTTTCTAATTCATGATTAACTATCCGGAATGTGTCGGGGAAGATATTAGGCCGGTTCTTAGATTCGGCCCCTTTCAAATTTTTATAATATGCTACCCAATGCGTACCAGAACCAGTAGATCTATCCAAATTCACAATTCCACATTCCTGTCGACGCAGTGATGATTTCTTCGGTAGTGTATCCAACATGAAAGCACCTCGAAAACCAGGAATTGACTTGCCGAATCTGCGTACATCCAATTCGTTGAGTGGTCGTTTAGGTAGCTGATTTATAAGTTTTTTGAATTCACATAGAAACCAAAACCTTTTCGATACGGCTTCAAATGTAATCCTTTACCCATTGCTATTGCTTCCATAGTTTTATTATGACGTTGATTTTCTGACAATTGCTCACGTGCAGCTTTGGCTGCATTTACAGCTTTTACGATAGCTGCTGCACCACCCGACAATGCACCTGCAGCTGATAAACCGGCAAATCATGGTACTAGAAATGGTAATACACCCCCAGTCTTTGGTACAGGAATAACACGTGATAGCTGTGGGCGTTTTCGTTTGATTACACCTCTTGCTGAGTCTAATGCAAGTTTAACTGCACTCTCCAAATCGTTATGTTTATTAGTTTTTAACATTGTACGTACAACGGCAATCGAATTACGGAAAAGCTTTTTCGATGTCAGTCTCTTCTTTGTTTGTTTTTTCTTAGGTCTTTTCTTCAATCCCATTCCCAATTTAACTTTAGCTTTCATTGCGTTCGTCACCAACCACGAATTGAAACGTTCACCAAGTTTTCCGTCTTTAGATTTAACTAGGGTCCAAGCCTTTTCCGCTAACACTTTATCAGCTTGATGGCGTGATTTTGTATCTTTATGAATCGAATATGCAATATCGTGTTCTTTACACGATTGATCTAAACCGTTAATTCCTCTATCACCTCGTGCTAAACGTTCTGCCAGTTTTGTACCAGGTCCGCAGAATTGATATCCAGGAAGGTGAATCTCAAACGGTAGTTTATTGATTGCAGTGTTTAATAGTCCTCTTCCTTCGTGCTTCACTTTGCAACTGATCAATCGATCACCGTACAATAACATTTTATTGTTGTTAATATCCTTGTACAGTCGCAATTAATAACAATTATAAAAGTGCTCACCTTATATAGCTGCAAATAGTTTAAAAAATGAAATTCGTCAAGCAACACCAATCGCTTGCAATCAATAATGTTGATATTTCTAGTGAAAATAAAACGATTTCGATCAAACATAGCACTTTATTACCCAACAGTATTCGAACTTTAATTATTGGGCCATCCAACTGTGGAAAAACCAATTTAATGATAAGTCTACTCAAAGATTCAAATGGCTTGAAATTTGAAAATATTTACGTATACTCCAAGTCTTTATATCAGCCGAAATATGAATATCTTCGACAATTGCTGTCACCAATCAAGGGCATTGGATATTATACTTTTTCTGATGGATCTGACGTAATAACTCCGAACGATGCCAAACGCAATTCTGTATTTATCTTTGATGATGTAACGACCGAAAAACAGGAAAATATTAAGAATTTCTTTTGTATGGGTCGACATAAAGATATAGATAGTTTTTATTTTGGACAAAGCTATGCACGTATTCCAAAACATTTAATTCGCGACAATGCCAACTTGCTGATACTGTTCAAACAAGACTTTATGAATCTGAAGCATGTATACGACGATCATGTTAATACCGATATGAGTTTTGATCAATTTCGCACCTTTTGTTCTGAATTGTGGAAGGATTCCTATGGATGTTTAGTGATTAATTAAGATTGCGAGATTGATAGTGGACGATCTAGAAAAGCATTCGATGTTTTTATTCATTTATAAATAACGGCTGTCTGGTATTTGTGATGTTAGTTGTTTGTCGACCTAGATCGCATACACTTCAAATAATGGATGAGAAGTTGATGAAGGATCTAGTTCAAACGCAAGAGGTTATTCGTAAAAAATATGAATCCTTGAAAAATAATCGCAAGAGGACAGAAGCACAATTGGAAACGTTTTTTCATCCCATTATAAAACCTTTAAAAGCAATCACCGCACCATTACCAAAAACGGTATAAGGGAGAAAAGTGAAAAAAGAATCTGTTGAAAGTGTTCAAAGTGCGCCGTCACCAATTCAAACTGCAACAAAAGCCGAACCTGTAGAATCCGATGAAGATGCACCCTCCACGTTAATTCGACCCAACGTTTATGCTGAAAAGCTTGCTGCTGGCAAACATGCAATCGATATCTTATATGAGCCATGGTTGGATGAGAAGGAGAAAATATAGAAAATGGGAAATTAACCACTTCTTATGACTGATCAGTCAATTTTCATTGGTGAAACACCGTATAATCTTACCCCTGGTCTAGCTCAACTACTATTTCTCTAAAGTCCAAATCCTGGCGTATACGACACCAACGATATTATGAATTATTTAAAGATTATCGATACAACAAGTGCAATTCGATATCAACATGATCCTAATAAACGAAAAGGAGGACATGGTAAAGGGAAGGAAGATGACGTTAAAGCAGGATATTGTACTGAAAAGTATGACTTTAATAGAAGCTTGGAAAAGAAATACTCAAAGCCTACAGGATTTGGGTTAATGCAATTATCAAAAAGAAAATTAGACTATGTCTATTGGGATGATCCAAATGAGCTCGTTGAACGTCTTCGTCTGCTGATTGCATCACAGGAAGCAGGCCATACGAATCATAATAATGAGATTATTTCCATCATTGAAGAATTAAAAGAGGCAGATATCATTAGCTAATCAGCAGTTGGTTTCCAACGTTTATACAATGAGCATGGATAAATTTGGACGTGTTTCTATCAATACACATGAGACTCATATAAATCTTATTTCTTTACGATTCCCATTAACCATTACGGAAAATGGTGATTCTGATTTCGAGAAAAAGCGCATCATTAACCTACATCATCCACCATTACAACCAACAGATGGTGTTACAAAGCAGTATGTCGATTCAAAGAGGGATGCGTTAGACAAACAAATTGGAGCAGTAGGGGATAGCTGTGATTAAAATGGACGAAATTGTAAGAGCAAGTCACAATAGTTTGAGAAAACTTACATATACTATAAGAAATTTGCAAGAAAATATGCAGAAATAAGCTACCACGCTTCCATTACCACTTACAAAGCCATCTTACCCATCGAACCTTTTACCATCATCAGACTCGCTTAAAAAACAGGAAAGCAGTGTGCCACCCTCAGTAGTGCCTGAGAAAGAAGCCATAAACATTAATTAAATGTTGAACAATGAGTAAACAACAATAAGTGAATGAATTGCGTACACCAGCACGAAGAAATTTCAAACGACGCACAGTTGCCTTGCGAGGTATCAACGATCTTTGGCAAGCCGATTTGGTGGAAATGCGTGATTACGCTTCCGCCAACAAAGGATTTCATTATTTGCTAACCGTCATCGCTGTATTTTCCAAGTTTGTTTGGGCCATATCTGTGAAAACGAAATCGGACAATGACGTGACACAAGCAATGTCGAAAATTTTAAAACAACAATATCCCACTAATTTACAAACGGATAACGGTAAAGAGTTTTACAATGTGTCGTTTCAACAATTAATGAAGAAATATAAAATTAATCATTATTCAACCTGCAGTACCTTGAAAGCATCTATTGTAGAACGATTCAATCGTACATTGAAAAATGTAATGTGGAAAGAATTCAGTATGCATGGATCTTATCAATGGATTAATAACATTAACAATTTATTTTAAATCTTAAACCACCGAATTAATGTTGTTAATGAGATTAATGAATGAAAGAGAAATCAATTCAACCAAATTTCGGTTTTACTAGACCGGGAAAAATTCGTTCCTCGATACGAGGGATACGAACCCGCGACCTTTTGCTTTCATGGCAACTGCTCTACCAACTGAGCTATCGAGGGACCTTGATCTCCCGGTCTAGAACTAGCAATTTCACTGGACGATTACCACTTAGTCGTCCAGCCACGTCAGTTATAGTGAGGTTTTTTATATTTGGGAGGTTAGCCGATACTTATTTTAAATCTTAAACCACCGAATTAATGTTGTTAATGAGATTGATGAATGAAAGAGAAATCAATTCAACCAACAATTCCCGGTCTAGTAAAACCGAAATTTGGTTGAATTGATTTCTCTTTCATTCATTAATCTCATTAACCACATTAATTCGGTGGTTTAAGATTTAAAATAAGTATCGGCTAACCTCCCAAATATAAAAAACCTCACTATAACTGACGTGGCTGGACGACCAAGTGGTAATCGTCCAGTGAAATTGCTAGTTCTAGACCGGGAGATCAGGGTCCCTCGATAGCTCAGTTGGTAGAGCAGTTGCCATGGAAGCAAAAGGTCGCGGGTTCGTATCCCGCTCGAGGAACGAATTTTTCCCGGTCTAGTAAAACCGAAATTTGGTTGAATTGATTTCTCTTTCATTCATTAATCTCATTAATTATTAATTTAATTAAGAAATACAATCATTCATATCATCGGAAAATTAAAATGAAACCGTGTGATGTCAATAAAAAAAATGAAAACGGCCTGTTGAATACAGTTTACAAGTAAAATGAAAATTTTCCCATTACCAAAATTTAAAGTTGGGGATAATGTACGTATTAGCAAACATAAACATGTCTTTGCTAAAAGCTATACGCCCAATTGGACAATTGAAGTATTTCGAATTAGACAAGTGCGAAAAACAAATCCTGTAAAGTATTTGTTAGAAGATTATCAAGAGCAGCCAATTCAAGGAGAGTAGGGGGTCTATAAATACTCATTTTCGTAAGTAATTAATTAGTGTCTGTGCGTGTACAGTACAAACTGACAACAATGTTCTTCGTAAATCTCGTTGTTTTGGCTAATTTGTTTCCATTTCTTCGTGGAACACCAATAAATGTTACAATTACTTCTGAAAATTCTAAACAATTAGAATTTACTCTCAATCTACCCAATAACGATACAGTGCGGGTGAATTTATCATTTAAATTACTAAAAGCAAGTGAACAGCTTCCAGTGTTTAACGAAACACTTTTGTCAACATCGACGACGACGACGACGACGCCGACAATAACAACAACAACGATACGACGACGACGAAAGCGGCGGCAATAACAACATCACAAGAAGAAACGTCGACAGAAAAAAAATTGGTGGTATTTTACAAAGTGACAGACCATTCTATCGTCATTTTAAATTAGAGTATACCGATAGTGTAACGTTATATGTTCGATGTACGTATACTGCTGACTATGAAAATCGCTCGCTGAAAATCGCCTGTTATGAGTATCGTGAAATTAATATTAGTACCATCATTTTAAGTAATGGCGAAGTTGACAAACCAATGGCACAGCCTCTAACTGTCGAATACATTAATGCATCAACAATTAAACAATTGTATAGTATGTATATTTCTTAATTTCAAGTTTTTCTTATACATATTGTTTTAAAGTTAAGATTTTTCTCATTTTTTTTATTTACTCGTTGTTTAAATAAATATTTTGCAAAAAAATTTGTTTTATTTACTCTACCCTAGTAACGTATTAAAATAATGAAAATCAAATAGAGGTGTTCAATCGAATCCTGACATCTAGCCAGATACATGGAAATAGAAGCTTTACTTCAACGATTTAACAGTGTACTTTTGGAAGAACACAAGACAGAAATTATCAACTATCAACGATTGGTTAATCGTAAGAAAATTATATCGCAATTTGGATCTCACTTTTCAGAATCTCCCTGGTCTAAGGACAACACCACCGATGGACCTGAGTAGTATAAATATGTATGTTCTGGACCAGGAAGTCGGAGCCAATTTTCAAATTCTCCCGCCAATTGACATCGGGAAGTGACGTCACGGCGCGGGAGATTTGAAATTTCAAATCGACCAACTTACAATCTAGAAAAGTAAATTCCCCCAGATTTCATTCTAACCTAAAATCTATGCAAGTAAATTTCCCCAGATTTCATGACAACCTAAAATCTATACAACTAAATTCTCCCAGATTTCATGCCAACCTAAAATTCTAGTAACTAATGTCAATTTGTAGCCCTGTAAACAGCGGAAACGGCGGCAAATTTGAAACAAGTTGTTTTTATTGTTGACAACAAACAAAATTTACGTTGTCAAATTAGCCTTGTTTTTTTTTCGTGAGGTGGAGAAATGCATTTACGCACCCCAGTCGACCCAGTGCCGACTAGGAGTGTGGAACTCGACACGGAGGTCCCTACCCACTAAAACTCCACCTCGTATCCACTCCTCACCCCCCGGGACCGCCGAAGCATTTCATCAGGGGGTAAGTCTCTGACCGTTACCTACGCTGTCTTCTCTTCCAACGGGCTGCCACCTTGTCGTGGTAGAAGAGCTCAGTACCCGCTCCCGAAGGGAGACGGGGAAGCCAAGAGCAGCCTACCAACGAACAAGTCACTCGACACCATTCCCATTTCATCGACGTTCCAAACCAAAACCAACCAGTTCATTTACCAACGATGAGATCAAATTTCGACAAGCACCACTCACGGTGCAGCTCCCCGCAACCGATCAAATTCTGCATCTTTTCTTTTAAGTGCCTTTTCAACATACTCATTAATCACTTTCCAGTTTCTTTCAGATTCAAGCATCAATGGGACCAAGTTTTATAAAGTAATTACCCCGATGTCACGATGTAAGACGCTCCTTATATCATCCAGATACTGGCAGTCAAAAAGAGTATGTTCTGCATCATCCATCTTGGTGCACCAGACACATCGATCGTCGTGCCACCTATCAATTCGATGAAGGTACGAAGCAAATGCTCCATGACCTGTAAAAGCCTGTGTGAGAAAATAATTCAATTCTACATGCTTACATTTGTTCCAGGCTTCGACATCTGGAATCAGTCTTTTGGTCCACACCGCAGACCCTGTATTAGTCGCCCACTCCTGCTGCCATACATTTATTGTTGTATGTCGCTCAGCATCCAAATCTGGTTCATCGGACTCAAAAAACCTTCCTCTTTCAATAATCAATAAGTGTATTGGTACCATCTGGGACAGGAGGACCGCCGACTCAGCAGGGACCGTTCTGTATCCGCTGATGACCCGCAAGCACATTGGATGCTGGTAAGTAAATTTTTAGTTTTCTTTATGCTAAGAGCTCGGCTCCAAATAGGTGCCCCGTATACTAAAATCGATTGCGCAGACATGCACAACACACGCCGCTTGCTACTTTTGGGTCCGCTTACATTGGGTAATATCTTTCTAAGTGCATTTAAAACCTTATAAGTTTTCGTCACCACACTCTCCACATGCTTCACAAAGGTCAAATGTTTATTGAGTACTATTCCGAGATATTTTACCTGATTAACCGGAGTTATCTCTTGGCCTCTAAGTTCGAATTTTATGTTACGATTCCGTTTACAAAAATTGAGTAATATAGCCTCCGTCTTTTCTGCAGCAATAGTCAAACGATTTTTTGTCATCCAGCGATCTATTTGTTTTAACGATTTATTGGTATGGTCCATCAATTCATGCTCATTCTTTGCGGTTACGACTAATGCTAAGTCATCTGCATAGCATATTATTTTACTACTTTGCGGCAGTGTTAGATTCATAACGCCATCATACAGTATGTTCCACAGGGTCGGCCCAAGAACCGAACCCTGTGGAACCCCTCCACCTATTGGCATCTTACAGTCTTCGTCAATCTGTATGTACCTATCTGAAAAATAATCAATTATTAAATTTTGCAGATATCGAGAGAGTTTTAATCTGCTCAATTATTATTGACCATGAGGCCGCGTTAAATGCGTTCATAACCTCAATCAGCACTAACGCAGTGAAACCTGGTTTTTCCAATTGGCCATGCCTCTGTACCGATGACAGGACCTCCCGTATAGCCGTTACGGTTGATCTCCCTTGTCTGAATCCATATTGATTATTCGAGAAGTCACCTCGCTGTTCTATTTCAGAAATAAGTCTTGTTTTTATCAAATTCTCGTACACTTTTCCCAATACGTTCAGAAGACAAATAGGTCTATATTTGGTTTCATCAGCTAGATTTTTCTTGGGTTTTTCAATCAAAATTAATTTAGCGACTTTCCATTGGATGGGAAACCTATTGTTCGTAAGGAGCTTGTTATAAAATCTACAAAAAAATTCAGGATTAGTTTTAATAGATAACTTAATGAATTCCGGCTTAACACGATCGGGCCCCGCCGCCTTTTTATTTTTAATTTTTTCTGCCGCTAGTAGTATCTCATCGACTGAAAATAGCTCGGGTCTATCGACCTCATTATGTGGTATTACCTGGTCATTTCCTAGCCCTATAAAAAGCTCCTCAAAGATTCTTACCTTTTTTTTGAAGGTCATGCTGACTCTTGGGTTAGGGCATCGCAGTTGTGTCATAACAATCCTATAGGCATCCCCAAAGATGTCCATATCGAGTGTGTTACATAGTTCGTTCCATTTTTTCTTTTTTGATCGACCTATTTCCCTGATAAGTTCTTTCTTAGCGTCTTTATATAGATTATGTCTTTCATCAAGTTCTGTACTATGCTTTCTCAGTGCTCTCTGGTATCTGCGTCTACACCTCAGTGTGTCTTTTCTTAATTCTTCAATTTTGTCATTCCACCAATACGGAGTTTGTGTATGTCTAACCCTGTATGATGTGCTGTCTTTAATTGCTCTATATATTATATTCGTGATTTGTTCAACATCTAATGTCACATTGGGTCGAGAAAGGCATATGTTGATCAGAAATTTAAAAGTTTCAATGTTTGTCTGCGGGTCTATTACATTCCTGTTATTATTGTTACCGTCCACCCATTCGAAACTAAAAAATCGGGGGTCACTGAGGGTGACGTCGTCCAGAACTTTCCAATCTTTAATTTTCTGTGTTATTTCAGGAGACACTAATGTAAGATCGACGTATGAAGTGACGTTTGGTCTCACAACAGTGGGTTTTTTTTCCATCATTAAGTATGGACAGATCTAATGTGCTTATCCATTCCAGTAGTTCCCGACCTCTATAATCTACTACTGTCCCTCCCCATAATGTATGCTTACAGTTGAAGTCACCGATTAGTATAACATAATTATCTCTTTGTTGCAGGTCATATTCAATATCAGAGATGTGCTTTCGGAAATTAATTGGACCACAGTTCGGGCTAATATAAATGCTATACAAGTAACAGTTTTCCAACGAGATCCATACAAAGGATTCCCCGCTACCGTATGAGCTAACCTTGTATTTATTGGTAAGATTTAAGATTCCCACAGTGGCTTGATTATTAATAAACATGTTTCTCTTACTTTTAGCTGACTTCTTATTTATCTCATTAATTACAAGGAAATCTACCCCAATGCGCATAGCCAGAGCCGTCGCCATGTCCTGTGACCTGCTAGAACAGTTACAATTTATTTGTAATATTTTCATTAGCGAAGTGTATGTATGTAGAACCCAAACTGCGAAAACGACTAACCGGACTCGTGACTAATTTAGACAAACAAATAACAGACAAGCACAAGAATAAATTAATTAGTGTAAATATAAATTGGACTCTATATGTATAAATAAGACTCTGAATAAATAAATTAAAGTGATGTATATGGGACAGTAACACACATAAAATCTGTAAATATGTACATATAATCCCAAATATCACAGTCAGGTAAAATTTCGTGTAAATATCATAGGTCAAATCTAAAAGAAATAAAATCTGTAAATAAATCTGTATAAATGAGTATATCAAGGGCAAATTGTAATTTAATAAAGCTGTAGTCTGCATAAATGAATTATAAGTGATCTTACTAGCGCCCGAAAACCTCATCATCACCGACAGTTGTCAGCCTCCTTCTCCTCTCACTTAGAGCCATTCTAAAGGCTTTGCATTGGCTGCTTCCCATCCTGTGTTCACTTTTGCAGACCCGGCACATGGATTCATTTTTGCATTGCTTACTAGAGTGACCCTCTTGTCCGCAGTTATAACAATTTTTTGAATTGTCTTCTGTGGACTCGCAGTCTGCTGCCAGGTGCCCATATGCCAAACATTTAAAGCATTGTGCTACGGAGATTCTTTCATCTACCCTAGCTCTTACCATCCCAATCTGTATATATTTTTTATTTATCAGGACCTGTGCCGTAAATTGGTCCGCAATCACCGTAACCGTTTGGGTATTCCCCCTTGTCGGACGCATTTCTCCAACGCTCAGAGCAAATGGATTCATCTCCAAGGATTTTCTTAATTCCGTTTCTACTTCTGTTTTCGAGATTGTTGCATCAAGGCCCTTTAAATATAACGTTTTATTCCTAGTATTCTGCAGCTGTCTAACCTTTCCATCTTTAATCTTTTCTTCCAGCTTGGCCTGTATTGTTTTAATGGCTTCCCTGTCTTTATCCATGACTATCAATAGTTCACCGTCCTTTGTGCTTCGCACCCTCCTTATGGCTTTTGCATCCTGGGAACCGCTTATTGCCTCTTTCACCGCATTCAACGTTGTTTTAAAATCTTGTTTCGCGCCCATTACTACAATGGTTTCTGTATTATGTTGCCGCACTGGCCTATTGGCAGTAGGTCCAGTGTTTGGCATCTTAGGTACATATATGCTTATAAGTATATCTGTGTCGCCGAATATTACCTGGATCAATTTTTGCATCTCCATTACATCCATTTCACTAATCTTGTGGGTGGTCACTCTACCAACCCACAATGCTATTATTTGTTCCTTCAGTCTCAGCATATGTTCCCATATCATTTCCTCTTTGTTATTAATCGCCATCTTAATCGTCTCCTTTCAACAAGCTCGTTGTCTATTTTTATTTTAGTGGTCATCTCCATTGTATTCAAATCGCCTGTTAACTCCGATAGATCTGGATATTTGTCTGCATACATTTTTTGGATACTTTTCTTCATCTCAGGGTCCTTTGCCTCAACGATGACTACCTCGCATCGGTCTCTACAATTAAGAGGGTTGCCTTCAACCAATTTGGAGTTCTTAAAAATAGCCTTATCCCATTTCAGGGCTTTCAATTGTTTAAAATCTTCATGGTTCTTAATACTCTTGGCCTGTTCTATTGTAACACTACGTTGAAAGTCCATGACACTTGCATATGAGGCTGGGTCAGTCTGCACGCTGAAGTCTCTTGTCTGTACTTCCTTGCTTGCATCCTGTCTAGAAGTAATTATATTCTGTATTTCATTGGTCATAATCTGTGACATTAAACTTCTAATCACCAGTACCGCGTCCTTAACTTCCCTGTCTACATTTGTGTTTTCTCTAACATAGGTTGAGAGATTAAGGGTCTCTTTCTCAATATTCTTAATCAGGCCCTTGAGTTTCTTTCTCAATTCAAAATTCGATGCATGGTCCAAATTTTCCTCGGTCTGTTCTATTGCTACTGGCTCTAGCGTTCCGTTTTCTTTTAACTGATCGGCCCTCCTCCTCACTCCAAGAGTAGTCAAAGCTTCTTACATTTTTAGCTGCTAGAGCGTCTATTTGTGAATCTTCCTCCGGAGACGAAAAGGTCGTTTTTGTCAATTGTTTTAGGAAAGCTTTCCCTCCGTATGGGGTACTATCATCATCTTCGAGCTGAATCTTCTCCGGTGTCGTAGTGCCTGTTTTCTCGCTAGAAGAGGTCGACTGATCCTCTTCTTGATTGGTCTTAATGGGGGTATCATTATTTCTTTTTTTGGGTGATTGTTTAGACTTATTCATGTTCTTCCCACGAGTCTGGGACCAAAGTAGGTCACCCCCAGGCAGTGGGCCTATACCTGGGGGAAGGCATTTACACTATGGGGTATGCCAGGTGCCCCATAGAGAGGACAACGCTGGGGGTTGACCTAACGTGCCAACCAGGAGACCCGAAGGTCCACTACCCCATCGAAACCAGTCCTACCAACCGACCTTGAGGTTACGGTTATTTTATAGAGGTTGTCTCCTCGCAAGCCTGCCGGTTAAGGCAAGCCCACCGTTCGTAATCCTAGGACGACGTTCCCTCACCTCGCCCTGTGAGAGTTGCTGAGGTGCTTGTCACGCTTACGGTATTAGGACATGGGTAGCGCTCACCCATGCCCAGCTCGGATAATCTCCGGGATTGCTAAGCCCGTACCACACCTTGGAAGATGTGGGTCCTGAAGGGTTGTGAGTCACATTTAGCTTCCCTTCTCAAACTGAGAGGGTACTGAGCTCCCTCACCACGACACTCTCGAGGGAGTGTCAAATTAGCCTAGCCTAGCCTGACCTAACTTTTAAGAAGATTAGTAGCATGTGATTTTCAAACAAATTTGAAAAAAGTCTAAATAATAATAATAATAAGACATAATAATTGAAAAATTCACCAATTTTAATAATCGGTATTGTCGTCGTCGTCGTCGTCCCCAGGTGCTGCACCTTGCCACTTTAAATGTTTCTACCCTTCCTTATTTACAAGTTTTTGATAAAGGCACCAATGACACTGTTCACCTCTTTCATCACTTTCACCCTTACAGGAAGGGCACAGAAAGTCTACTTTAATTGGCATAGTTGGATGAACAACAACATTGACAATATATGTATATATAATTTATAGATTATGAATACCTGCATTGTTCATTTATTAATATTAAAAAATTTCCTTTGTTTAAAAAATCTTCTTGATAAGAATGCTGAATTGCAATCACAAAAATATACAGTATCAATTAAATGTAAAACAAATCAATAATTATTAGTGGAAATTTGGTGTGTTTCTGCTGTAATATCTCTTTTCGATGACTTTCATACAGACACAAAGTACAGATCTCTCTATTAACTTATAATTTGAATAATTTTTGGTTTACTTACATCTTTACAATCATCATGAATCACTAACATTTATATTCGATAAAATATGATAACAAAGGGATAATGTTAATAGTATAATATATTTTTCAATATAAAAATATAACAAAGTCAACCATTAAGAATACATCATTTGTCAAATAATAAGAAAATCATAGATGCATATATGTTTCTAACAATTTTCAAATAAAAGAAATTGTAACAATGGATCCTTTCTATAAGAAATCTTCTTGATAATAATGCTGAATTGCAACCACAATAATATATGTATAAGATCAACCAGTCTTAAAGTAAATCAATTAGACAGTACATCGTCAAGTGATTAAAAAAATTTTATTTGGTAAATTTTAGTTTGTGTTAAAAATGAATTCAAGAGAAATTATGAGTAAGTACATATTCATTTACAACATACATTTAATTTATAATTAATTTTTAATTAAATATCATAAAACAGTTTTCGAAGGTGAAGAAATCACCGCGGATCAGTTCAATTATTTACTAAAAAGTCAATTGGAGCATTTCCAGAGAGAAGAACAATGTAAGTATTAATTTATAACTTATAGATATTTACATTAACTTCAAATTATTCTAAACAACAACTAGATCGACAACACCATCAAAAAATAATGGAATTATTACGGGAACGGGACCAGCAAGAAAAACAGGGACAACAACAACGACAACAAGAACGACAACAACAGCAACAGAGGGTAGAATAGTGGGTAGAACAACAACAACAACAACGTATCATTGAAATAACAATACTTATTAAAACAAATCATTAAATCATTAAAATTTGAATTATTATAGTGTAATAATTATTGAATTATTCTTCTATGTGGTAATGTCCCCAGGCAAATGTTGATATACCATCTTCTCTAATATATCTTTTATCATCAAAATGACTAAGAGCAATCTTGTTCAAATTTTGTGTATAGATATTGTGAAGGACGGATCTAAATGTGCACGTGTTACCATAAAAAATCTTCTTTTTATACAGACTGTCTCGATAGTCATCTAAATTGAAACCGTTAATAACTGTTTTCTTTACACCTTTAGCTTTCTTGATCAATTTACCATCAATAACGTCAATTGAATACATTTTCGATTTTAAACCAATAAATTCTCTCATTATTTTACCATTACTTTCATCTTTCATAAATCCAACAATTTTTTTATTTTTCAATGGTAAATTGTATGGATTCTCTTTTGCATACTCAGATGTATCGAAATAAATATCTATATCATCCCTAATATCATTGTAGAAATCATCAGTCTTGATGGTATAAATAAGTGAATCCGTATCTATATAATTTAATAGTAATTTATCGTTGTATTTTGGTTTCATGTATTCATAATGAAAATCGTACATCAACCATTTTGATTATTCCAATTCTGTAAAACCTATATAAATTGGTTTATTGTAACAGGTCTTGACACGATTCAACTGAATTGCCACCATTTTAGGTGTAAAATGGGCTACACTATGGAAATGTGGTTTGGCAATCAGTGCACGTGCACCCAATCTCTTTCCACAACTCTCCTACTCTATAACCTATTTGATGTCTTTTCTTTTATCTACATTCTCCACAGTTTTACCGTTCACTGCATTATTTAGTAATTAAAAAAAAAAATTCTCAAACGTATTTTTGGCCAATGTACGATGATGTGTATTCAGATCGATATATTTTTTCAACCAACACGATTGTTTAAATTGTAATATTCGATGAATTTGATTAATTTTCAAACCATGCTTGACACACTGTTGTAAATTTCTATAATGTATTATATATTTATTTTTATTTGTTAGATCAGTAATCAATTTGGAATATTTTGCATTTGAACTAATCTTATTCTCCGGACAAAATGGAAGATCATTGTGCTGATCGTGTAGACCTTTTGGATATTCTAGATCCACTTCGAAGATGTAACCTATATCGGAATTTGTTGGAATTTTCATTATATCAATTGATTCAATGTATTCGACCCATTGAAACCCACCATTGGGTTGTGGTTGTGACATGGCCCAACCATATAGATTGTTAGCATCTAAATACATTAAATACGTACTTGGTTTAGATGAGTCATAGCTTTCCATATACTTATTGTTTGCAACAGAATGTGGATGTGAACATTGTGTTATGTAACCACGTATACCTCTTTTAATAAATGTATATCAAATAATTGATATCGGTTAATAATACAATTTTTATTTGAGTATATTTCAACATGGCGTCCCATGATAATCCGGGTGCTGTGTAATAATGACAAGGATCCAAATTGTATATTTTTTGACAGACTTTGCGGAAATTTTGAAAAATATCAGTCAACAGCAATACATCCGTTATCAAGTACAATTTCATGTAGTCCCATAAATTTTGACAATTGAATTGTTGCCACACATTCTGTGCATGTTTGTAATCTTCATCAGAGCATAATTTCATCGAAAATCGACTGTTAAATTTTTCTTGCGCTGGTAATGATGTCTCTTCTAAACGTTTCCAACAATTAAAGTACTCATATGGTAGCACACCTTTTCTTATCAATAATTTAAATTGTTCTTCATCGTTGAAAACGCTTTTAACAGTTTGGAAATCATTAGGTGATAAATTCTGCGCTAAACTATCTAGACTAGATGACATAAATCTGAACGAGTCTAGAAACCGCAGATCAACTGTCTCTGTTTCACCAACAAAAATTCGTTTTGATAAGGAGACATAGAGTTCCTTATTTAGCGGTATTAAGTTAATATCACCTTCAATTTTTTCCAACGATTTTACAAACAAATGACAATCATAACCAGAGAAGTTATGAAAAAAAATTGGAAAGAATTTAGGTATGCGATATTGCAAATTGCATTGTCGATGTGCTGGTCCTCTATATTTACCAGTAAAGTGACAGTGATCCATCACTTTAATGATAAAGTAAATTAGTAATCAAACAATAGTCAATGATGACATTGACTATTGTTTGATTACAAATATGACAGATGTTCGTTTCAAGATATGATTCAAGTTGTTCAGCATTTAAATTCTCCATTGGTTTCGGATTCATTAGAATTTCATTATAAATTCTTTGTATATCGTACGTTAATGATTTTACAAATTGATCAGCACAATCTTCACCATTGTAAACTTGTAATTTATCGAAATTCTGATCGAACGAACATTTAATGTAATAAGCGAAAGCACACGGTGTGTGTTCTTGTACATTAGTTGTTGACGATGTAGTTGGATTCGGTGTACAAATATCAATGTCTTGTAATAGACACTCAAAATCTGCATAGATTACAAATGGAACTTCAATTTGTCGTTCATAATTTTTAAATTCTACTACAGAATTCTCATGTGTTGGCATGATTGTAACCATACGATTACACTCCTCTTTATGTATTAATAAGTTTTTTTCAGAATCGAAATGTAATAAGCAAAAATTGCAAATGAAAATTTTATTTGTATGTCTTGTAATGCTGCTTCGCAGTAATCTTGAGATATTTTTAATCCACACATAGTGGCTCCTTTCTTCTTTTTCTATCAATAGTAAATTGATATGCTTTACTTTTTCTCTTTTGGTACAATACAATGGTCCAACAATTTGATCATCTTCTAAACCAAAAGTATTTACACTAATTTCCGAGTTCAATTCTTCAAATATTTTAATGTCTTTTACTTTCAAAGGAAAGTCTAAATCATCAAATTCTAATACAATATTATTATGTAAAACTATTGTATTGGCAGTGATGTCTTCAACACAATATGAGTTTGGTCTATTTGCATGGAAATCGATTGGACACAAAGCCGAAATTATAGCCCATTTGAAACAATATTCATCGTTATTTTTGACATTGATACAAGCGTGCTTTTCTTGGATTTTCTTAGGTAATCCTATGTACTGACTACTGCCTCTCAATGGTTGGTATTGATTTATATTAATTTCTAAATGGGTTATTCCGGTCAACGCCCAACCGCTATCCCTTTCTTGGAATTCAGTTGTTTTCGTTTTAATTTTTTCAATCATCAAGTCATAGTTTAATGTAATATCATCGTCATTCTGCACCAACGTCATTTTTGAGTTGAAACTTTTTATCGAACATTCTTCGTTTTCGTCAACCATTTTCACATACTCAGCAAACAATTCCAAATTGAATTTAATTAATGTATGTTCAATTAACTCTTGTACAAGTTTAGGAACTACAACATCTTTAGAAGATTTTAGAAATACATCAACATCCAAATTAGATAAGTCACTATTTTCATAAAGTAATGTTTTAATTCGTCCTTGGAAAGTACTTTTAACCACGTTCAAATTTGATGTGTATGGTTCTGCTGATTTTAATCGATGACTTAAGGTGCGTAAATGACATAACCATTTATCAACAGGAATATCTGTTCCACATAAACTACACCTTTCTTTAGTAGGTTCAGATTTCTCGCATCCTAAAATTGGAAGCGGTAAATGAAGAAAAGTAATGAGATGGTTTAAAAAACATTTACCTGGTGAAGAATGGACACGTTTTAGGTGGCGATCTAAGTTGTAAGTAGTATAAATATGTATGTTCTGGACCAGGAAGTCGGAGCCAATTTTCAAATTCTCCCGCCAATTGACATCGGGAAGTGCCGTCACGGCGCGGGAGATTTGAAATTTCAAATCGACCAACTTAAAATCAAGAAAAGTAAATTCCCACAGACTTTCTGCCAACCTCAAATCTATGCAAGTAAATTCCCCCAGATTTCATGCCAACCTAAAATCTATACAACTAAATTCCCCCAGATTTCATGCCAACCTAAATTCTAGTAACTAATGTCAATTTGTAGCCCTGTAGCAGAAGCGGCGGCAAATTTGAAAAAAGTTGTTTTTATTGTTGTCAACAAACAAAATTTACGTTGACAAATTAGCCCAGCCTAGCCTGACTTGTAAATGGGAAATTTGAATGAGAACGCATAAAGTAAATTGTATACTTTTTATTGAAAATATACAATTAATTATATAATAATAATAATAATAATAATAATAATAATAATAATAATAATAATAATAATAATAATTTTATATAGAAAATCATATTTTATTAATCTTCATCATCCGATGAAGACGTATTAAATTCTATCATATTCATAGACTTTCTATGAATTTGTTTACAACACTGCGTGTAAGACATAATTTGAAAAAGAGGAGTTTTTAAACAAAAATCACACCAAGAATGATCATGTTTAACGTAATTTTGTATGGAGTCTCTCTTGAGACCTTTATGAAAATGAATTTTTTCGAAAATCTCATTCTTTTTTGGTTTATTATTATTATAGCACTTTTCACAAATTCTCAAATTTATATATTTATAAAAAGTGTACGTAATACAAAGATGTTTAGCTCCATAAATTTCTCTATAACTAGGTAACCAAAGGTCCATTTTTCCGCACTGAATTCGTCTAACAAATCACTAACTATAGTTCTAGGTAATAATTCATATAATTTAGGTAACGAAAAATTGTCAATTGTCAAGTTTTTCGCCACTACTTGTAAGCACATTGAGTAGAGATTAGACATTTTTGAATGAAAGACTATCACTATAATTAAATTAAAACTAGTCCATTAGATAATCACTCTCTTGAAGTTGAACTATTGACTATACCCCTATACCTGCTCTAAATTATTCTTTATTTATATGAAAATTAATGAATGCAACTATTGTTGTGATAAAATGTGATGACAAACAGATAATGTAAATAGAATAATATGTTTTTTTAATATAAAAATATAACAAGGTCAACCATTAAGAATATATCATTTCTTCTCAAACTGACTTTAGTTGTTTTTTAAAATTTATGTAAGAAAACTGCGCAGACATTAGTTACAAGATACGATATTGGTATTCGAATACGAATACGTATTCGAATACGAATTTCTGCTTCAACAATTGAACAGGTAAGTAATATTGTTTCTTTCTTATATTGTTATAATAACGTATAAATGATTAGAATGTGGATGGCATACTCTCAACAACATTATCCAAATATTGTTGATGTTCGTTCATCAATTGATTATTTAAGACACATGTTTAGTGATTTACTCTTCGAGGCTCAACATGAAGGTGTTTATGGTAGAAATTGGTTTTCGTCAGATTACTTGCATCAAATATCAGGAGAATATAAAAAAGCTGAAGAAATCTGTCAGTTATATTTAGATGGTAAAAGAAATTTGGATAATACAATTTTTGATTTGATTGAAAAGTGTGATGCAAAAGTTTGTCTTCGCGATGTTATGCACGAACTTCCTTATGGAAGAGTAAAGAAGTACGAAATTGATAAATCTATTTACGACAGCGACGATAATGATGGAAAAGAAAACAAGAAATAAATTATATAATTTTTATTAAAAATAAATATATTTCTAATAACAAATTCTATTGTTTTAATCAATTATTTAGAATATTATATTAAATATAGTAAAGATTCATATTTTTTATTCCTTTCCGAACAAAACTACTTCAAATTATATTCTTTACAATTCCTGTCAATTGATAATATTCGAATAATTTATCATGAACAATAATACAATATGCTCTAGTTTTATTAGGAAAATTCACACTACTTTCAAATTCTAACTTTACGTCAACTGTTGATGATTGGATGGTTTCGTTTTGTTTTGAACAATCAATGAAGAAGATCGATCGAAGTGCAAAGTTTGTATAGGTCGTCGTTGGTGTTGATGAGTGATTATTATGAAAATCACGATGAAAATCGATAAAAGCTTGATAAGCTTCAGTATATTGATTTTTTTCAAAATCAAAATTTTGATTTTCATATGGATTGCACTGGGAATTCAACCATACACGAAGATTCGTTAATTTAACATGATCGAATTTGCTGATTTCCTTCTTCGGATTGCCTTTGCGATCCGTTTGGAAGGCAACAATTACATATCTTGGTCGTTCTAGATTGGTAGTTGTCTTAACGCTCCATATATCCTTCTTAGATTGTCTTAGTGAGGGTAATTCAAGAAGCTCCCAATTTCTAAATCCAATCTGTATAGGGATATTTTTATTCATTTGATTTAGAAGATATAATTTCGATTGATCACTCGGATATACGTGTTTTAATTTTAAGCATAAATCTTGAATTTTAATTGTTGCTGTCTTTGTTCCATTAGTAAAATAAGACTTGTCATCAGACCGACTGCGTACTAATCGAATTTTGTGTTTTCCATTGATAATTGTCTTGTAATCGTGAAAGCAGGCAAATAAAAATGATAATGGAATACGTAGACTAACATACTCGTTATCAGCTGCTAGAGATACTATTGTACCACTATCGGGACACCAACCAGCTGTTTCTAAAGCTCTACTTTCATCATGATTGTAACACAATAAGCCTTTAATGGTTGTTGTTGTTCCAACGTCTCGTACTTTTTCAATTTCTTTACCATTCAATTCGTATGCAATTGAGTCGAATAGATATGCACCAAAATTATTAGATAATTTACAATCACCAGTTGCCGTTGCATTAGCAATTTCTTCATATTTACAAATTAAATACAAAAATGATTCATAAAACGAAATAAAAACATCCTGTTGATTAATGTTGATTTCAATTTCATCGTTATTTTGAAAAGATGAAATTGTCGGATGATACGTATGATATTCTTCTTTTTCAATACTATCGTCGAATCTTACTTTTTTGTATATTTGTAGTTTTTCGGACATTGTAACCAAGATCTTTTAATATTTGATGTTGTTGTTGTTGTTGTTGATACGGATGATAACGACGTCTGACTAATCGGAAATGATTGAATTTGAGGTATTTTATAGTAAGCACCTCTATCCCCACCACTATGGAAAACTAGGCCCATTGCTTTTCAATTCTAATCTGATAACAAGTTCTTCTCCTTGGGAATTAACCAAATCACCGTTTTGTTCTAACACTCTGATGGTTAAATTGTCAATGAAATGTTTATTCAAAATTGGTAAATATATATGATTTCTTGGCTCAATATTTATAGCATAACCTGGATTTACAGCTGGCGCAAATTCATAAATTGTGTGTGATGGTCGATTATGATCCTGTTGTTATATTACATTCAATACGAATTGATAAAACTTTGATTATCTCTACTGGTTGATCAGATGAATAAAGTTGATTAGGTGGCAGAACTTGTTTTGAAAACCCTAATAACGTTCCAATACCATCGCCTTTAGTGAAGTCAATTACATATTTACTCTTCAATTCACACTTTAACGTATTATTGTTCGGCTTCAGTGAAAGAAATTCTGCTTTATTAATATCATTAGGTGGACTAAGTTGTTCTCGTAGGTAGTCTTCAATGTGTGTTATCTCATATGCACCAGTTGGAATGGTTATTTCTTTTTCTATATCATTATCTTTATAGTAGAACTTATTCTGTCCCTCTTCAATGTTTGGTATTGTATTGTATGTATGAAAGCCAATAAGGGCCAATGAATAACTACAGTTTGGATTCAAATTGATTGGAGGATAAAAGTCTGCAGATAGCACACTGCTACGACCATTTAATGTGAATGTTAAAGACATGACTGAGCAATTAATGTTCAAGCACCTTTATTATATAAGAATTTTAGACATAAATGTCCACAATTATATGTATTATATTTTTGTAGATTATTAAAATTATATAAAATATTTTTACATTTCCAATACTTGATTAGTTCTTTTGGAGCCTTTAAATTTCCATAACTATCAAAATAAAGCACTTTATTATTTTGTTTATAATATGCTACCCAGTGTGTACAATTACCTTCTCGAGAATCTAAATTAACAATACCTGTTTCGTATTTTCTAATTTTTTGAGGTAAATCATCTCTCATGAAAACACCTCGAAAATTTGGAATCTTAAGCCTTTCAGCATATGTTCGTAGTTGATAATCAGTTAGGGGATGAGAAGGTAGTTTCAGTGGTAGTTTTTTGTCAAATACAATCCCAATCCTGTTTTGTGTTTTTTCAAGTACAATCCATTACCTTTTCTACCTAAGGCAATGGCTTCCATTGTGCGATTATGACGTTCGGCCTCTTCCAATTTTTTTCTTGCTGCTTTAGCATCGTTCACAGCTTTCGTTACAGCTGCTGCACAGCCTGTTAA
The DNA here is from genome assembly GCA_020740385.1 of Mylabris phalerata. Taxonomy (NCBI): domain Eukaryota; kingdom Metazoa; phylum Arthropoda; class Insecta; order Coleoptera; family Meloidae; genus Mylabris; species Mylabris phalerata. Next base: position 10,291 of record JAJEOX010000071.1, on the reverse strand, counting down.
TGCTCCTAATGCAGATAAACCACCGAATAATAAGGGTAACCATTCACCAGATTTTTTTGGTATGGGTATAATTCGAGGTAAACGAATACGTTTACGACCACCAGCTTTTTTAACAGCAACACGAGCCGCTTTAACTATTGTTCCAATACTATCAGATCCATTGGTGGTCTTCTTCAGTAGATCGATAATACCCTTTTTAAATGCACATTTCTTCAATTGTTTTCGTCGTCGTCAATGTCCCATTACCAATTTTTGTTTGGCTTTCATTATATTCGTTACCAAATAGGCGGCTGCTTTTTCTCCTAGTGAAGCGTCACGTGACGTAACTCTTTCCCAAGCTCTATTCTCTAAAATTTTATCGGCTCTATGTCGATCTTCAAGATTTTTACTCTGCGAATACGCTATATCGTGTTGTTTACATGCACGATCTAATTCGTTAATTCCCGGATCGCCCCGCTTCAATCGTTTAGCTAGTTTCGTACCAGGTCCACAGTATTGATATCCGGGGATATATAATTCAATTGGTAATTTGTTAATTAAGGAATTAACAAGTCCGTCACCTTTGAACGTCAACATTAAACTGACAAGATGACGTCTGCCTTCTTATATAAATACCCGCAGACTGACAGACATGCCTTCAGTAGTTATGATGAACGTTGTCAAACATAAACTATCTCTTAAATTAATAATCATGACGTGTCAGTTGTGAAAAATCATCATCGACACAGTCCACTACTTCCCGATACGATGAGAACAATAATTTGTGGACCTAGTGGATGTGGTAAAACAAATGTGATAATTAATCGTTTACTGGAACCGAATGGGTTACGTTTCGAAAATGTCTACATATTTTCAAAATCACTCTTTCAACCAAAATATGAGTTCCTTAGGAGTGTCCTTTCTAAAGTCAAAGAAGTTGGATACTATCCATTTACAAATAATGATGAAATCATACCCACACGTGATGCACGAAGTAATTCTGTATTCATCTTTGACGATATAGCTGTACCTGGTGAACAGGAGAGAATCCGAGAATACTTCAGTATGGGTCGACATAAGTGTATTGATTGTTTCTACTTGTGTCAAACATATACACGCATTCCAAAACAATTAATACGTGACAATGCAAATGTAGTTGTGATTTTTAAACAAGATGAACATAATTTGAAGATGATTTATAGTGAGAATGTAGGAAGTGATATGAGTTTCGATGTATTCAAACGTATCTGTAATGAATGTTGGAAATATCAGTATGGATTTTTGGTAATATTAAAAGATGAAAATCTACGGAATGGACGCTATAGAAAACAATTTGATTGCTTCATCAAACTATAAATAGATTGATAAATCTACATCATCAAACATTCATTGTTCAACTGTGACAATGTTAAGTCAACAACAGAAACAAATTAAGAAGAAATTAATAGAAGCCGCTGATAATGTTAGAAAAAAATTTAAACAATTGAAGAATGAACAAATAGATCAGACGGAGACAATCGATAGACTTTTGGAACCGATTTAAAAGCCATTAGATGAACTGGTGTTGGAAAAGAAGAAGAAGAAAAAGAAAACTATTAAACGAGAACAAATAGCAGAAGATGAACAACAACAACAAGCACTACCTCCACCAAAAATTAAAGTTGAGGAAAAAGAAGAAGAAGAAAGTGTACCGCGATTTCCGTATGTGCCGAGAAGACACTCCATTGCAAGTAAATTCGCCGCCGACGACGGCGAAGATGAAGACGATGACGACGATGACGACGATGACGATATGGAAGAATTATTTATGGATCAATCAAAAGTATCTGACAAGGCTTATGCTGATTACATCAATCAATATCCAGCAATTGCACAACCCTATATTGAAAAATTTGGAAGGGGCCGAATCTAAAAAGCGGCCTAATAACTTCCCCGACACACTCCGGATAGTTAATCATGAATTAGAATAGTTATTAAAAACAAGTGTCAAAAGTCGGCAATTAATGCACGAGTCCGAGTTTTAAAAAAACGAGTACCGTAGCACGAGTTTTTTATACTATTTTTTCTATTTGAGATACTTTATTAAAAAAAAAACTGACTTACTATAAAAATCAAAATCGGGTTCGAGAACCGTGGCTATCTCACAACCTCCGAAAAATTCAATGAGGAAGCAGCACCTCGTCAACCAGAACTCTGTTCACTGATCGTTAGTTCCACACACCCTTTTCAATTCAACTTTCTCATAATCTCGATTCACGATTCAATTGCGAAATTTTGACAAAACAACAGAACTGTAATTTCAGCGCAGAGTAAAAAGTAGTACGGTTGTCCCAACAAAAACATGGAAAAAATCAAATCATATCTATTGAATTGTTGAGGGAAAAATTAAAATTTATATTATTTTAAAACATTTATATATTGAAAAAGCACTTACCGAAACACAAAAACCGTTTGAAAACAAATATTCTGAGGTTATGTTTCAAAAATGACAAAAGAATGTAAACAAACGCATAGGATTTTATGCCTTCAGTGATACCAACAGTAGATATCATTCTGTCTTTATAAACTACCGTTATAAATTTTACTACGCTTTAAAAATTATGTTGGATAACCTTCTAAACTGTCATTTCAAAATTTCGCAATTGAATCGTGAAAAGGATATATATCTCTCTCTCTATCTAACAACAACTCTTTTCTATGGCAACCGATCCCTTATAGAAAGCGGCAAATTTGAATTTGTGGACTACACTATTTTGCCAATTTTGTGCCCTTATTTAAAAAAAGAAAAGAACATCGCACATGATGGGTATCGTTTCGGACATAAAAGCACATGCCCTTTCGATTGGTGATATCAAATTAATATGTTATCTTGAATTTTTTTCAATCAACCCCCTCCCCCTTCTTCCCCCGTGGTCCGATTGGCACCAACAACTAATCTACTCGAACGGCCACCAAATAGTTTGTGCGGACCAAATTTGAACTCAATCGGTTTAACCGTTTTTTGAGTAATCGTTGGAGAAACGACAGACGCACATACACACACACACACACACACACACACACACACACACACGCACACACACACACACACACACACACACCCACACACACACACACACACAAGGACATCAAGCTAAAAACTTCAAAAACGTGTTCAGAGGACCTCAAAACGTAAAGATCTGGTGAAATCTCGAATTCGAAATTTTGGTCCGAAACTAATAACTTCCCTACCCTCCGGTCGGGGAAGTTAAAAATCAGCATTTAACAAAAATGTCATGAATGGGAATTGAACGTAAGGCTATAAACGTCATTTTTGCGAAATCTGGCAGTTTTCCCACTGCACTATGAACCAACTATGATTTTAGTTGTTTACGTTTCATAAATAGTAGTTGAAAACATTTCTCTTTGAATTTTCTCGCTTTGAAGAACATCACACATGATGTGGGTATTGTTTCGGAAATAAAAGCACATGCACTTTCGATTGGTGATATCAAATTAATATGTTATCTTAAATTTTTTTCAATCAACGCCCTCCCCCTTCCGCCCCGTGGTCCGATTGGCACCAAAAACTAATCAACTCGAACGGCCACCAAATAGTTTGTGCTGACCAAATTTGAACTCAATCGGTTAAACCGTTTTTGAGTAATCGTTGGAGAAACGACAGACTCACATACATACACACACACACACACACGGACATCAAGCTAAAAACTTCAAAAACGTGTTCAGGGGACCTCAAAACGTAAAGATCTGGTGAAATCTCGAATTCGAAATTTTGGTCCGAAACTAATAACTTCCCTACCCTTCGGTCGGGGAAGTTAAAAATTGATTCAAAAACATCAAACAATCACTTCAAAAATTAATTATGATGAGGCGACGGAGAAGCTAACTCTGGGCAATACAGTTTTGTATATTGAGCCTGATGGTGATATAAAAGTATTGAATGAAGTTTTCAAGGGAACAGAAGGACTGTATGATTTGTTGTTTTTGAAAAATGTCTCCCATAGTAAGTTTTCAATTAAGGATCAAGACGCTTATAAGAGAATTATCAGTCTTACAAATGCCTATCGACAGAACTATGATCCACAGAAGAAAATACAAGGAGATACATCATATAAATATCAAAAGGTTATTAAACCATTATAAAGATCACAGAGTTCCCCTTCTCCTTCGGGGCGGGGTGTTCAATATTTACGATACAATAGAAAATCAGTTGAATATATTTATTGGGATGATCCGAATGAGTTAGTTGCTCGTTTAGCTTTGTTATGTGCATCAACTGGTGCGGGAAATAATTCTCATCAAAACGAGATTATTGCTATTGAAAAAGAACTACGTGAAGCAGGAGTGATTTATTAGTATAATGACCTCATCATCGTCATCGTCATCGCTATCGTTGTATGTAGATGTACAAGGTTTCCGAATACCAAACAACAATAAATTCCTACCAAAAGAGCTAGCAACCTATGATGGATATAAGATAAGTCATTTCATCTTCAAGTCTCCCTATTGTTTTAAAGCATTACCACTGGAATATAAGAAACAAGTATACTGGTTGACGAAAAATCGTCATGGATTGAAATGGGAGGACGGTTTTATAGATCCTAATGAATTGAATGGAATTATTAACAGAGTAACATCTGGATACAGTGATATTTATGTTAAGGGCTTGGAAAAGAAGAAATTCATTGAGAACTTTATCTATAATACATCAATAGTTCATGAATTACCAGACCAGCCACGTTTATATAAATCTAAATCCACTTGTGTATTTCATTCAATATTGAATTGTATGTGTGCCTTAACCAATGTTATAATATTATATGAAAATTTTCATGATAGTGATCAATAAAAGAATGATGTATAAATATGCTGTTTTTCCTTAAACCTTATTTAGTATCATTATGAGCATTGACAAATTCGGCCGTGCTTGGAAGAGAAAATTCAGTGAAAATGATAATAAAGCGAGTGGAAGTCGTGTTTGGCACAATCTATATAGTTATACTACTGATGGCAATCTTGACTTAAAGAATCATCGAATCTGTAATCTACATGACGGTGAAGATGTGAAGGACTCAACCACTAAAGGGTACGTTGATGAACTAAGAAAAGAGATAGAAAATCAAATTAAAAAAATGATAGTATAATTGAGAAAAAGATTAAAAATTTAGAACGATTAATAGAGAAGAACGAAACTCAAACACATAAACATTCAAAATAGTCGAAAAATTGAAGGACTTTATCAATCAGATATACCAACAATTAAAGATCACATAAAGAAGCTTAATGATAGTTTTTACAAAACGAGATAAATTAATTAACAATAAATTCACCGCATTTGATAAGTAATTGAATGAGCTGAATAATACAATAAGGAGTACAAGGAATCAATTGGAAAACATTGAAAGGTTAATTAAGACATATAACCAGAAATTTATTGATATCAATAAGATAATACAACTACAGAAAAATTAAAACAATTTAATAGATAGATTTAGAAGATTTATTAATGAAAACAATTGTGAAAGTTGAACAGTTCTCATCAGAAGGATATCGAGGCAATACCTCTTCATCGATATCATTTTTTAAATTCATTATACACAGCTTGTGAAGTGAATAAAATATCGAGAAGAAATAATGTCATTAAAAGAACATGTTGTTAATGAAATTTGTAAACCGGCTCGAAAGAATTTCCTTCGACGTCTTACAATTATAGATGAACTTTGGCAAATGAATTTAGCCGACCTTTAGTAAACATTCAAAAAAAAAACAATGGATACAAGTATATACTGGTGGTAATTTTAAAATATCTCTGGACTCAACCATTAAAATCTAAATCAGGCAACTATGTAACGTCATTACATCTTACAACTACAAGGTCGTCGCCAAAGAAGCTTCAGTCAGATCAAGGAGAGAAGTTTTTTAATTAACAATTTAGTGCTTTATTGAAGAAGTACGGAATTAGACATTATCATATATATTGTGTAAAAAAACTTCTATTGCTGAACGTGTAATTAGAACTTTAAAAAGTAAATTATATAAATTATTTACAACGAATGCGTCATATAATTGGATAGAAATTCTTGATGACGTCACTAAATATTACAATAATACACTACACAGAACTATAATGATGAAACCTAATGAAGTAAATAAAGATAACGAGCAAGAGAGTCTTCAGACATCCTAAAATATTTTGAAAAAATTCACTGTTGGAAAATTCAAGAAAGACGATCTTGTTCGTAGCAGTAAGATGAAACATTTATTCGACAAAGGTTATACCTCCAATTGGACAACAGAATTATTTAAAATTATAAAAGTAAATAATAGCAATCCTGTGATGTATTTACTGGAAGATTTACGTGGTCAACCAATCAGTGGATGTTTCTATGAAGAAGAATTACGAAAGACCCACTATCCAAGTATCTATTTAATTGAAAAGGTGCTACGTCGTAAAGGTCGTAAATTATTTGTTAAATGGTTAGGATTTGATAGTGTATATAATAGCTGGATTGATATGAAAGACATTACATAAAAATGATATATTCATTTATTTCTATATAAATGTAATTGTAAAAAGTTCGTGTAAAAATAGTTTTTCTATTCAATTTTATTGAAAATTTCATTTACTCTCACTTGTACTTTTATTTAATCAAAATTGAAAAGAGGGGATAAATTTATGGTAGTGGGAATAATGGTATATAAAAACCTAAATTTTTCAAAAGTACTCAGTTTTTTGTGCAACGTTTAGAAGAAAGAAAAAGAAACATTTTTTGAGATTAAATTGTGAGTGCAGTATGTATGGATTGAAATATTATATTAATGAAGCTAAACTGTTACTTCCGGATGATAAAGTTCATAGTAGGGATAAATTCTTTATAAGAAGGTTACTAGAAAAACTTTCACCTTATGGCAGATATGCAAGAGGTTTTAAATGAATATGGTAAACATTTTATAGATTGTGTTTGGTCGAATAGTGGTGTGACTACCGGGCCAGACACATGTAATTGTTTTTATTACACGCAACAGATTGAACTCTTTGAAAAGTTTAGTAAATAAAATAAAAAACTCGTGGTGCAGCGATAGTAGTGATAGTGATTTTGATTACTATGTCACACAGTCAGTGATTCTACAGAATGCTCTTGATACAGAAAATGCTGTATCATGCATTAGAAAATTTAGTTAAAATAAATTTATTGAAAATGGATCCTTTACATTTAAGTAATATTTGGTTGAAGTTACCAGCATTTTATCAAAACGATGAAGATTTAAGAAAACTTAATCATTTGTGGACAACATGAAGTTAATCGTGAAGACAATCAACATAATCACCCATTTAAAGTGTATTGTACCGCTTGCCTTTTAAACAATGATTTGTATAACTTTTCATCTGTTTTCAATGAATTATAAATTAAATAAAGAAAAATTATTTTAAAGTATGTGTTTTAATGTCCTTTTATATTTACAGTTTTATTTATAAAAACTGGATTTGAAACTGCAATAACAATATAGACAGGAAATGAAATTAAAAGAAGACAATTTTGATTAATAATCATATTTTTATTATATAATTAAACCTAGTCAATTGTTAACTTTTATTATACAATAATTTTACACATTTTATGCCATTTATTTTGGTATGTTCATTTTTTCTATCTCATAGCTAGATTTCCGTCTTCCTTTTCTTCTTCTTCTTCATCTTAATGAAAACTAGTATTTCTTCTTTAATATATGTTTAATTATATTTTGTAATAACTAACTTTATTCTAAACTAAAAATTTACTTGATTTATTGATCTTCATCAATTCTTGCTCTTTTTGATGTTGTTGGTGCTTCAATGGCTTTTATGTCTTCATCTTCTTCAATATTAAATTTATATGTAGTAATTGCTTTTTCTAGCATGTCCAATTCTTCTTCGGATTCTAATTTCATTCTTATATATCTTATTGGTAAATTACCAAATTTTTTCTGAAGTGTTGTAGTTTTCGGCGAGTACGATAAGTAAATTGAGACTCTATCGTCTTTTAAGATAATATCCTTTACACCATATCATGATATTATAAAATTTACATTTAGGAAAAAGTAAAAAATTATAGAAAATAATTTTCTTACTTACTGAAAGATTTGTTTTATAATGAACATTTGTAACAAATTGATTGGTTAATTAACTTTATCTTCTGTGGAAAACCACAATTGTTGATGGTGTTGTTGGACATTTTCTTTTTTTTGTAGTAATCGTTAAGACTTTAGGAAACAAAGTAAGTTTACTCTTCAGTAACGCTCTCTTTACAAGAACAAGATGTATCAAATGACTAAACAATTTAAAATTAATCCACGGTTATATATTATACAAAAGTTTTAAACAAAGACAACTACGTTTTCCAAATAGCATTTCCATTGAATTGCACAAAAATCTATTAATAAACAAGCGTCAGGATTATAAGGATGATCATCAATTGTCACAAATTTATAAGATGACAGTTAAAGACATTTATTTTTTCTAAGAATTTTCAATTTAGAGAAAAAATTGTAACAGAGAATCCTTTGTGTAGGAAATTGAGTCTTGTTTTTCCAATAAAAATTCTAGACTGCAAAATAAAATATATAAATAAACAAGGTCAAATATTAAAAAAGATCCTTTGTACAAAGAATGATGTATTGTTATCCAAAGAAAATTCTTCATTTGCAAAAATATTAATAAACTAAGGTTAGTCAATAAGAGTGTTTTTTCTAGAACCATATATTTTATTACGTTTTAATTCATAACGGATTTTGCGTGGTATAAAAGCAGAGGTTGTAACGCAGGAGCTCAAGTATTTTTGCTTGAAAGTGTTTTAAAGTGTCGCACGCGTTACAACAAAACTGCTTGTTAAAAATGTCCTAAAGCACAAGTATTATGTACATATTTGTTTCAAACCGTTCTCAAAAAAATACAACTTCAATCGCCACATAAAACTGGTGTTTTTTCTTTACCAGGTAAATGTTTTTTAAACCTCCTCATTTACTTTTCTTCATTTACCGCTTCCAATTTTAGGATGCGAAAAAACCTGAACTTACTAAAGAAAGGTGTTGTAGTTTATGTGGGAACAGAGATTATTTCTGGTTGGATAAATGGTTTTATGTCATTTACGCACCTTAAGTCATCGGATTAAAATCAGCAGAACCATACACATCAAATTTGAAGGTGGGTTATAAAAAGTACTTTCCAAGGGACGAACGAATTAAAACATTACTTTATGAAAAATAGTGACTTATCTAATTTGTGATGTATTGATGTATTTCTAAAATTCTTCTAAAGATGTTGTAGTTCCTAAACTTGTACAAGAGTTAATTGAACATTACATTAAACTAATTTCAATTTGGAATTGTTTGCTGAGTATGTTGAAAAATGGTTGACGAAAACGAAGAATCGTTCGATTTAAAAAAGTCTTCAACTCAAAAATTGACGTGGATGCAGAATGACGATTTGATATTACATTACAACTATGACTTGATGATTGAACAAAAATTTAAAACGAAAACAACCTGATGAATTCCAAGAAAGGGATAGCGGGATTGGGCGTTTGACCGAAATAACCCATTTAGGAAATTAAGTATAAATCGAATTACCAACCATGACGAGGCACGTAGTCAGTACATAGGATTACCTAAGAAAAATCCAAGAAAAGCACGCTTGTATTCAATGTCCAAAAATAAACGATGAATATTGGTTTCAAATGGGCTATAATTTCGGCCTTTGTGTCCAGTCGATTTCCATGCACAATAGAACCAAACTCATATTGTGTTGAAGACATCACTGCCAATTACAATCGTTTTACATAATAATATTGTATTAGAATTTGATGATTTTGACTTTTCCTTTTGAAAGTATAAGGACGTTTAAAATATTTGAAGAATTAATTAAACTCGGAAATTAGTGTTAAAATACTTTTGGTCTTAGAAGATGATCATATTGTTGGGACCATTGTATTTGTACCAAAAGAGAAAAAGTAAAGCATAATAATTTACTATTGATAGAAAAAGAAGAACGGAGCCACTATGTGTGGATTAAAAAAATTATCTCAAGATTACTGCGAAGCAGCATTATCAAGACATACAAATAAAATTTTCATTTTGCAATTTTTGCCTTATTACATTTAGATTCTGAAAAAAATTTATTAATACAAAAAGAGGAGTGTAATCGTATAGTTACAATCATGCAAAACCATGAGAATTCTGTAGTAGAATTTAAAAATTATGAAAACGACACATTGAAGTTTCCATTTGTAATGCTATGCAGATTTTGAAGTGTTATTTACAAGACATTGATATT
>JAJEOX010000070.1:0-43916 GCA_020740385.1 Mylabris phalerata | reverse complement strand
AAAAAAAATTATGAATCTCACATTATAACTTAACATCACAGTTACCTTCTGAAACTGGGTTTTCCACAACAAAACTTAGAAACACAAATTGATGTCATATTTTTCCTAAATATACAGTAATGTGCGATCTGGTGTATTATGAGACTTATTTCACTTACCATTAAACCCACTATTTTTCAAAAATATACACCAGCGATGAATACTATACACAAAGACATAACGGCATAACAACATCGATTATCAAAGAGATAGTTAAGACCGAGTTTTTATGGATATGAGGCAAAGAACCTTATTTGACCAAAAGACATAAAAAAACCATGCAATTTGGATAACGTTTGTCAACCTAGTGGAATCTGTAGATTCTTGACGAGAAAAATAATGCAGATGAGAATAAGTTGAATCTGTAGATTTATAGAAGAGAACTAATGAAAATGTGGTAAATCGTCGCGTTAATCATATCAACCAAATGCTAGATAAGAAATGTTATTTGGATGACGAACACATTGAAATATTCCCATGACTTATTAAAAGTTATTTTTCGAACAACGAATTTCAAAACCTAAATTTGTGTTACTTCATCAATTACCAAATGCAATATGAACCGTTTCGTTTTAGATCGAGACCACATTCAGATCATGTTTATAGATTTGAACAGTGACGTTGGACACTGGATCTGTACATATTATAAAAGAGAAACTGGGAAAATCCACATATACGATAGTGCTTAGGTCTGTTCAATTCAAATAAGCACAGCTGGAACGTTTTTAAGGCATTTATTTCCTACTAATAATAATTAGTAAATGTGAAAAGGTTCAACAACAAAAAAATGGATACGATTGTGGTGTGTTTGCCATTGCATTTGCAACAATCTTTTGTAATTTAGGACAAGATCCAGTAGGGAAAAAAATATGAAATAAGGAAAATGAGGGAACATCTAGCTATCAGATGTTGGAAACCAAGAGATATTGAAGCGTTTCCCTGAAAAAGAAAACGAATAAAAGAAATAATTAACATTGGCGATGCCAAAAATAGAAATTGGTGATAAAAAAATTTGAAATATTCAAGCCTATGCCGCACAGATCGGCTGCTGAACAAAATTGAAAAATTTGAAACGGGCCGAATCTAAGAACCGGCCCTAAAAACTTCCCCGACACATTCCGAATAGTTTAATCTCATAATTAGAAAAATAAATTAAAGACTAGTATCAGAAGTCGACAATTAATGCATTCGAGTCCAAGTTTTAAAAAAAAACTAACTTACTAAACAAAATCAAAATCGGGAATCAAGAGCTGTGGCATATCTCACCATCACTGAAAAATTCCAATGAGAAAACCATCACCTCGTCATAACCAAATCTCTGTTCACGTGATCGGTGGTTCCACACACACTTTTCAGTTCAACTTTTCTTATAAACCGTCGATACACGATTCAATTGCGAAAATGTTGACAGAACCACAGAACTGGTCATTTCAAAATTTTCCGCCAATTGAATTTTCTATGGCAACCGATCCCTTATAGTAAAGCGGCAAATTTGAATTGGTTGACTACACTATTTTGCCAATTTTATGCCCTAATTCAAAAAAAGAAAAGAACATCGCACATGATGGGTATTGTTTCGAACATAAAAGCACATGCCCTTTCGATTGGTGATATCAAATTAATATGTTATCTTAATTTTTTTTTCAATCAACCCCCTCCTCCTTCCACCCCCGTGGTCCGATTGGCACCAAAAACTAATCAACTCGAACGGCCACCAAATGGTTTGCGCTGACCAAATTTGAGCTCAATCGGTTAAACCGTTTTTGAGTAATCGTTGGAGAAACGACAGACACACACACACACACACACACACACACACACACACACACACACACGGACATCATGCTAAAAACTTCAAAAACGTGTTCAGGGGACCTCAAAACGTAAAGATATGGTGAAATCTCGAATTCGAAATTTTGGTCCGAAACTAATAACTTCCCTACCCATCTGGTCGGGGAAGTTAAAAATAGAAAAATTCCTAGCCTATGCCGGGACAAATCGGCTGCTAATAAAAAATTGAAAAATTTGAAAAATCAAAGCCTATGCCGGACAGATCGGCTGCTGAACAAAATTGAAAAAAAATAGAAAAATTCTAGCCTATGCCGGACAGATCGGCTGCTAATAAAAAATTGAAAAATAGAAAAATCAAAGCCTATGCCGGACAGATCGGCTGCTGAACAAAATTGAAAAAAAAATAGAAAAATCCTAGCCTATGCCGGACAGATCGGCTGCTAATAAAAAATTGAAAAATAAGAAAAATCAAAGCCTATGCCGGACAGATCGGCTGCTGAACAAAATTGAAAAAAAAATAGAAAAATCCTAGCCTATGCCGGACAGATCGGCTGCTAATAAAAAATTGAAAAATAGAAAAATCAAAGCCTATGCCGGACAGATCGGCTGCTGAACAAAATTGAAAAAAAAAATAGAAAAATCCTAGCCTATGCCGGACAGATCGGCTGCTAAAGGAAATATAAAAAAAAATTCATGGCGAAGAAAAAAAAAGAAACTGTAAGTAGCTGTTATTTTATAGAAAATTTTTAGATTGCACTCCAATTCATTTTTAGACTAGGTGACACCGCGTGGCAAATAGAGTCAAGACTAAGAAAGAATCTGTGGACATGGGAAACTCCTGAGCTCTCAAGTGAGGTAATGTTTCCATTATTTAAATAAAAAATTCTATAAATTTATAATTATTAACTTTTTATTTTTCATAATGGAATTAGTGTTGATAATGGATTGTTTGTATGGCGGTGTATTTTATGCAGGTATCCAATTTTTGAATATTTATCAAAAATATGGAATTCATATAATGATGATCGTCTACACTGTTTTTTTGCGATTTGAAGATCTGGTCCAATATTTAGTATTAAACCGTTAATATTGACGACATAAATAACGATATGTCTTGTTTGAAAAATAACGTAATAAGAATTTTTCTTCTTGAGTAATTAGTCAAACAAACTAGAAAAATTCTTGGCGAAAGAAGAAAATAAAATAAACTGTAAGTAGCTGTTCTTTTACAAAAAAAATTTATATTGCACTCCAATTCATTTTTAGACTAGGTGACATTGCGTGGCAAATAGAGTCAAGACTAAGAAAGAATCTGTGGACATGGGAAACTCCTGAGCTCTCAAGTGTGGTATGTTTCCATTATTTAAATAAAAAATTCTATAAATTTATAATTATTACTTTTTATTTTCATACTAGTATTAATGTTGATAATGAATTGTTTATATAGTGGTGTATTTTAAACTGGTATTCACTTTTTGAAAAATATGGAATTCATAAAATGATGATAGTTTGCACTGTCCTTTTGCGCTTTGAAGATGCATCCAATATTGGTATTAAACCGCTAATATTGGCTGCATGAATAAAGATTTATATTGTTGAAAAAAACACAATAAGAATTTTTCTTGAGTATTATTCAAACAAAATAGAAAAATTCATGGCGAAGAAGAAAATAAAATAAACTGTAAGTAGCTGTTCTTTTACAGAAAATTTTTATATTGCACTCCAATTAAATTTTAGGGTGGATGATACCGCGTGATTAAGACAGAGAAAAAAGGCGTTGATACGGGAACCTCTTCAGCTCTCAAGGCTGGTATGTTTCCATTATTGAAATAATAAATTTGAAATTATTTTTAAATTTTTATACAGGAATTAGTACTGATAATGGATTGTTTATATGGCAGTGTATTTTATGATGGTATCCACTTTCTCAAAAATATGAAATCCATATAATGATTATAGTCTGCACTGTTCTTTTACACTTTGAAAATGCGTCCAATATTTGGTATTAAACCGTTAATATTGGCTGCAAGAATAACGATATATCTTGTTGAAAATAACATAATAATAAGAATTTTTCTTCTTGACTATTAGTCAAACAAACTAGAAAAATTCTTGGCGAAGAAGAAAAGAAAAGAAACTGTAAGTAGCTGTTATTTTATAGAAAATTTTTATATTGCACTCCAATTCATTTTTAGGCTAGGTGACACCGCGTGGCAAATAGAGTCAAGACTAAGAAAGAATCTGTGGACATGGGAAACTCCTGAGCTCTCAAGTGTGGTATGTTTCCATTATTGAAATAATAAATTTGAAATTATTTTTAAATTTTTATACAGGAATTAGTACTGATAATGGATTGTTTATATGGCAGTGTATTCTATACTGGTATCCACTTTTTCAAAAATATGGAATCCATATAATGATGATAGTCTGTGCTATCCTTTTCCACTTTGAAGATGTGTCCAATATTTGGTATTAAGCCTTTAACATTGGCGGCAAGAATAACGATCTATCTTGTTAAAAATAACATAATAAGAATTTTTCTTGAGTATTAGTGAATGATAATATAGAACTTCCGTATCCCTGACTACGTTTTACGGAACAAATGTCATTATCCTGCCAAGACTTCCTCACGGATCCATTTCAATATACCCATGTTTCATCTAATAAAATTAAATCTCCTTTAATATATACATACATTTTCCATGTATCTGTTTAAAAAATGTTGCCTCAAGTTGCCGCACATAAATATTTTCAATTAAAAAACGCTTATTATTATCTTCTGTTTAAGAAAAAACAATCGTTTTCATTAACTAAGCCAAACTTGTCCAGCAAAAATTGTAAATATGTTTTTTTTATCTCTAGAAACAACGATATAAAAATTACACACAAATGAGCAGAACTGTAATAGAGCAAAGTGGTGAAAAAATTTAGCATGCCTTGGTAAAAGCATTGTCGGATATGTAGAAATATAATCACGTGACGAGCTTCGATGATATCAATTTACTTGTGTAGCTTGAAAAATCGAAATGTGATGTAAACTTAGTAATTTTAATTTTCTCAAATTTGTCATTGAATTTTTATTGAATGCTAATAATGAAAATTATTTTTA
Source organism: Mylabris phalerata (assembly GCA_020740385.1). Lineage (NCBI taxonomy): Eukaryota > Metazoa > Arthropoda > Insecta > Coleoptera > Meloidae > Mylabris > Mylabris phalerata. Next base: position 38,977 of record JAJEOX010000070.1, on the reverse strand, counting down.
TATTTAATTAATTACCTAGTAGCGGGATTTTGCCCCGAATTTGGGGCAAACACGTGACTTCTCCAAACTCTATTGCAAGTTAGCGATCGACAATAACAATTCGATACCGTATTCGAATAACCCTTCTACTAGTTACTATTGGATCGCTATAATCATGCAGCGTAGTTGATGAAATGAGCGGGCGACGTCACAAACAATAAACAAGTGGTTCACTGCATCTGATTTTTGCCCCTCTCTTACTGGATTTTCATAAGCGGAGCGAGCGGGTTCAAGTACTTGCACGAACACAACAATGTTCGAGAATCGGTCTATCGTTTTAGTAATTGAAATTACACTAAGAATCGAAAGTCACGTACGTCTATGCTGTACGCAGACGATTGTCGCGCGGCATCTAAAGGCGGGAACACGATCCCTAAGCTTATTAATTACAAGTACTTTCACAAAGTCATAGGCTACTGCGTGGCAAACATGGAATATCACATAAAATACAATCCGGCTACGTTGCATTAATTGGCGCATCTATTCATTCAAATGCGATAAATTTGCGCACTGAATTGCCGGTGACCAGAAATTACTAAGCAGAGGGATCGTGTACCAGCCTTAGATACCGCGCGACAATCGTCTGCGTACAGCATAGGCGTACGTAACTTATGTTTCTTGCTGTAATTTCAATTGAATATTTTTACATTACTTTGTTGTATTCGTGCAAGTACTTGAACTCACTCGCTCCGCTAATGAAAATCCAGTAAGACAGGGGCAAAAATCAGCTACAGTGAACCGCTCGGTTATTGTTTTGTGACGTCGCCCGCTCATTTCATCAACTACGTTGACTGATTATAGCGATCCAGCAGTAACGAGTTGAGGGATTATTCGAATACGGTATCGAGTTTCTTATAGTCGATCGCTTACTTGCAATAGAGTTTGGAGAAGTCATGTGACTGCCGCAAATTTGGGGCAAAATCCCGCTGCTAGGTGATTACCCTTAAATAAGTGTTATTTTAAAAAGGAAAAAACGATAAATCAAATGAAAATTAAATAATATATTCGGAAAAATTAATTATAAAATTTATAAATATTTATGTTCCCGCCGCGTCTTCTACGACCTCCTCCACCACGTCCTCTACCTCCACCACGTCCTCCACCTCCACCACGTCCTTCACCACCACCACGTCCTCGACCGCGGCCGCTTACTTCAGCAGGTCGGCCGCGGCCGCGGCTTCCACGTGGTGTTGGCCACCCTGTAAAAGAATCAAATCATAACATAAATCCTATATCAATAAAACAAAGGCTGCTTACATTTCTTTTTTGGATTATTTTCTTCGACATCATAGTTTTCTTGAACCATATCAATTTCATTATTATCATCATCATCATCATCATTATTATTATTATTATTATTAATATTATTTTCTGAAATTATTTCTTTTAATTCGTTAATTTGTTGTTGAAGTTCTAAAATAAAACAATCGTATATTAATATATTCAATGTAATTTAAAACGAACATACGTTTAATCATCTCAGTCGTCTCCATTTTTATAAACTGAATAAAATTAACGATATTGAAAAAATTACATTATTTATATCCGTTGCCTAGCAACGAATTAACAAAACTGAAATGTGACGCCTTCTATGCGTTAAACAAAGGCAGAACCTTGCCAATTTTCTCTCGATTTTAGAAAAAATAAAAATTATATTTTGCTTCAATAATAACGATATTTTTAAATAATAGCTACTGTGTATCGAAATGTAATTTTTCGACACTGTGTAAAAATCAAAATGTTGTAACTTTTTTAACTTCCCCGACCAGAGGGTAGGGAAGTTATTAGATTCGGAGCAAAATTTCGGCATGTGCTTTTATGTTCGAAAGGATACCCACATCATGTGCGATGTTCTTCAAAGTGAGAAAATTTAAGGACAAATCTTTATCAACTACTATTTATTAAACATAAACAGCTAAAATTCAAGTTTGTTCATAGTGTAATTGGAAAACTGCCAGATGTTACAATATAACATTTTAGCATTAAGTTCAATACACTTGTGTTTTTTTTTTATATATTAAACTTGGACTCGTGCATTAATTGTCGACTTCTGACACTTGTCTTTAATATATTTTTCTAATTCATGATTAACTATCCGGACTGTGTCGGGGAAGTTATTAGGCCGGTTTTTATATTCGGCCCCTTTCAAATTTTTCATTTTTATTTGATTTTTGTTTAAAATTGATTTTATGTCTCAACTGTTGGACTAATTGCTGATATTAAATATCTTTACCGCCAGTCAATTGCGAACGCTGATCTCTTGTATGTTGATTATATCATACAATTATATTTACAATCAGTAAATTTAACTGTTCCGATTGATGATTAGATAATTCTATTTGTCGACAGGTTCTTTCCGGAAATCCTTTTGTTACTCCCTTATATTTCTTCACTAAGTTGTCCGTTTTATATTCGCATTTTATACCTTGACAATCTATACAATGTAAAGCTCGACTCGATTCTGGCATATCGTTTTATAAACCTGTTATGTGAACAAGAATAATTGTAATCCAAATTTATAATTTTCTAATCTATGATCTTATTCAGTTAATGCGGAATGTGAGTTGAGTTGAGCCTAATCTGATGTGTTTTATACAAATTCGTCTTAATTTTACTTAATTGATGTTTGATAGTTGACTGACCTTCAGATAATTTCATTAATTCTTAATAGTTGACTTTGAATACATGAGGTTATAAAATTGGTTTGTGGTTTTATTTTATTTTTGTTTTTAGTGTAAGTTTAATTTGACTAATTTCAAAATAGTCAAAACTATATTTTCTGCAAATCGTTGATTGTGACCTGCTTAGAATGCCGAGTGACACAAGTGGTTGCCCTATTAGACGTTTAAAGAGTTCTAATTGATGAAAGTTTTTGAAAGTTGCTATGCACCCGTTTTTCTACCTGAAATACATCTGGAAAATGTTTTCGTTTTTCCATCAACTCTCGGTGTATTCACTCTACTTTTCTTATTTTAAAGAGAGTGGTATTTTTCTTTACACGATTGGATACAGAAAAAAATTCTACATCGATCTGTATTGACATTTCTTATACCAACGTTGATAGATTTTCAATTTTCAATAGTTTTTTCCTTAGTCTGAAATTGACTAGTGTCTAATTGCCTGTGACTTTATAATTTGCCTATAAAGAAATGCATAGAAGGCTTAGCAAAATGACATCAACCGTCACATTTGAGATTAATACTGATTATTTTGTATGTTTTCTCAGCGATTTCAGCCAATTGTACATGAAAAGGAAATCCAATTAATTTTAATTTAATAATTTGTCAACTTCTGCTATAATTTTTTAATTAAAAAATTAAAAAATAATTGATTACTTAGATGTGAATTGTGACAGAAAATTGTTCTGCTAAGCATTTTGCTTAGCATTTTGTTTCAGGTGGTAGATTATTAGAATTCAAAGACCTTGAATAACTGAAAAATTATCAAGAGTAAGTATAGGAAATGCTTATATGATCATTTTACAATTACAACAAATAAAGTTTCGGAATTTATTTCTTGAATTAAAAGTATTCAAAATTTTTAATCAACAAATAAAATTTCTTCAATTTCAACAAAAATTGCAAATATTTACAATAAAAATATTTCAAAAAATGTATCTTTTAACAATTTATATCCATCTTTTCCAACAATTAAAATTATTTTATCAACTAATAATTTAATTTTAACAAGAGCAGATAAAGGAAATTGTTTAGTAATTATGAATAAAACAGCATATTTAGATAAAACATATGTATTTCTGAGTTCTCCAGATTTTAAATTATTATCCTATTCACCTTTTCCTTCATTTGTTCAAAAAAATAAAAAAGGAATCAGAACTAATTCATTACTTTTTAATTTCTTTAAATTAAATTATAAATTTATAATTCCATCCAATCCTGTTATTCCTCAACAATATTCATTTCCAAAAATTCATAAAAATTACATACCTATTAGTCCAATAATAACTTATATTAATCCTCCGAGATGCAATTTTGCTCATAAATTAAAACAAATTTTGAAAAACAATCTTAATTTTACTCCAAAAATTTCAATTAAAAATTTCAATTGAACTAAACAATTCTTTAAATAATTTTCAATTATTACCTCATGATAAATTAAATTTTTTGGACGGTAAAAATCTTTTTCATTCTACACCAACATTAGAATGAGTCAAAATTATTAATAATATACTTAACATTTTAATTTTACCTCTAAATATTCAGTAACAAGCCATTCTTTTATTGAAACATACTTCATCGCAATTTTTTTCCATTTTTATAATTAAATTTATAATCAAAAATTAGGATTAGCAATGGGTTAACCATTATCACTCATTATATATTTATAGCAGAACTATTTATGGATTCATAAGAATTAAATTTCTCAAAACATAATTTTATTGTTAAACATATTCGTTTTTGGAAACGATATGTGACAATTAATTTGTTTTTATTGAAAAAAACAGTGAATTTCTAATTTTTTTTTTATTACTTCACATATAAATATTGAATTTACTTTAGAAATTGGTAATGATAGTATTTCCTTTCTTGAAATTAGTATTAAAAATTAATAATTTTCAATTAGGTTTTTCCTTTTATAGAAAACCAACAACAACTTCTAGGATTATTCCGTTTGATTTTTTTTACCCGTCAAATTATAAATTAGTTTTCATTTAATATTTTTTCATGGACTTTTCACAATACCAATAAATAATAATAATTTTCATTTTGAACTTAAAACTAATTAATAATAATTAATACTAATAATTAATAATAATTCATACTAATTATAATTATTCAAAATGTAGCAAAAATTATTAAATTTTCAAAATTTATAATTGATAAACCTTATAAATTTAAACATAAATTAATTTTACATTCAATTACAACTCTAGAACCAATTTAAAAGTGGCCGAATCTAAGAACCGGCCTAATAACTTCCCCGACACAGTCCGGATAGCTAAACATTAATTAGAATTGTGTATTCAACACAAGTGTCATAAGTTGACAATTAATCCACGAGCCTGAGTTTTAAAAAAAACCGGTACTGTAGCCCGAAAAAACCTTACTTGCTATATGAATCAAAATCGGGAACCGTAACTATTTCACAACCTCCGAATAACTCTATGAGGAACGAGCACATCGTCAACCAAAACTCTGTTTACTGATCGGTGATACAACACACATCCTATTTAGTTCTACTTTCTTATAAACTCGATTCATGATTCAATTGCGAAGTTTTGACAGAACGACAGAACTGTCATTTGAGCGCGGAGTAAAATGTAGTACGGTAGTTTTAACAAAAACATGGAAAATTTCAAACCATATGGATTGAATTGTCTAGGGAATATACATTTGTTTTTGTGAAAAAATCAAAATTTATATTATTTTAAAACACTTATCTATTTAAGAATCTCTAACTGAAACACAAAACCTGCTCAAGGAAACCGCTTGAAAACAAATATTCTGAGGTTATGTTTAAAAAATGACAGAAGAATATAAACAAACGCGAAGGGTTTTCTGCTTTCGGTGATATAAACAGTAGATATCAATCTGTATTTGCAACCTACCGTTATAAATTATACTACGCTTTAAAAAATATGTTGGATAATCTTCTAAACTGTCATTATAAAATTTCGCAATTGAATCGTGAATAGGGTATATCCTTGATATAACAACAACTCTTTTCTATTGCAACCGATACCTCTTAGAAGGCGGCAGATTCAAATTGGTTGACTACACTATTTTGCCAACTTTGTGCCCTTATTTAAAAAAAGAAAAGAACATTGTACATAATGGGTTTAGTTTAGGACATAAAAGCACATGCGCTTTTGATTAGTAATATGAAATTAATATGTCATCTTTAAGTTTTTTTAATCACCGCCCTTCCTCATCCACCCCCGTGCAACAATTGGCACCAAAAAACTAATCAACTCGAACGGCCTCCAAATAGTTTGTGCTGAAAAAATTGGAATTCAATCAGTTGAACCGTTTTTGAGTAATCGTTGGAGGACCGACAGACGCACATACACACACACACACACACACACACACACACACACACACACAGATATCCTGCAAAAATTTCCAAAAACGTGTTCAGGAGACCTCAAAACGTAAAAATCTAGTGAAATCTCGAATTCGATATTTTGGTCCGAAACTAATTACTTCAAAACTCTCAGGTCCGGGAAGTTAAAAATGAAACAAAATAATGCAAGAAATACAGAAGAAATCAAAATAAGCTACAAATGACCCAATATAAGACAAAGTAATACAAAATATCTAAAAATGAAAAATAACTAAAAATGGAAAGTAATCAATTACAAACAGTACAAACAAATGAAAATTATAAAATCGTTTGTCGAAATTTGAAAATCGTGCGTTCTCCAATAGCAGACAGATCGAAGAGACAGATATTTTTGTAATATACATTACCCAAAAAGCAACATCTGCATTGCATTAGAACTTTTCGGTGTGGTCAGGAATCGTACAACATAATCCCAAATTTTCCTTACGTCTGGTGTATGTACTTTGAAAGATCTTTGTGTCATTCTAACAATTAGTACTTGTACGAGCGTCTTTGATCGACTTCCAAATGGTTTAATAGGTTCAAATCTAGATCAGGTTTTCTCTTGTGAATACTCTATAGAATTTATAATTGCTTTTCGTATCGACACATATTATGAGTTGCAATAAGGATAACTTAGGTTTGTATATATTGTTCAGCACTTCAAAAAATTTATTTATGCTTTTTTTTTGAGTAGAAATTGTTGTGTATTCACAAACCCCACCTACAAGAGGGTAACCAATAAGGGTTGTTTACCCCCACTTTGTTTTAGAATTTTCCCGTTAGAAAAACAGAACTGCTACAAACATTGTCCAGCTTAGACGTATTTTTAAAACCAATAAAGCAGCGTTCAAACAAATTTTTTGTGTTTCATGGAAAACTTGAAACTTATCTTTATGTTCCACATTACATCGCGAACATAAAATTGGTCCTTCGAGACGGATGCACCAGTATCGCATCATTATACGACACCATCAAAATTCAATAATCACCAGATTTCTACAATTCATTCGTGGTTGACATTAACAGGTTAGTGCACAAGGTTTTATTCCTACCTTTCCTGAAATTCGATAATCAAATTCATACCTCCATTTTTACCATTGCTTATTAAGCTTACGTTAGTGAATTTTATTTCATTTGTTCTGTTTATTGTTGTTTCAAAATGAGTTCAGCTGAGTACCTTAAATCGCTAAAGGGCAAACGCGGTAAAATCAAAGGTCGCCTCACAAGGTTCGTCACATTTTTCGAAGGTTTAAACAGAGAAACAAACGTTGAATTAATTAAAGCCCGGTTAAAAGGTGTTGAATAGTGCTATTCGGAATTTGAAGACGTACATTCACAAATCGAACTCATAGATCCAACGCAGGCGACGGAACACGAACTCGCGGAATTTGAAAACGCGTACTATAAAACAATTAGTGAGGCAAATTTATTTATTGAAAGGTCACAAAACAAACCGTTATTTACAACAGTAACAAATCCAGGAAGTAAAACTTCCCGACATTCAGTTGCCCGCATTTACTGGTTTGTTCACGGAATAGATTACTTTTAGAGACACCTTTCAATCTCTTATTCATAAGAATAGCAAATATAGCAATATTCAGAAATTGCATTACTTGAAAAGTGCCGTCAATGGCACCGCATTACAAACCATAGAGCATCTTAAGTTATCGGACAGCAACTACATCGCAGCATGGAGTTTATTAACAACGCGATTCGATAAAGTCCGACTAATTACACAGCACCATGTCAGAGCAATTTATTTTTATCCATCAATGAACAAAGACGCGAAATCACTAAGAAATCTATAGCTCGGTCTGGCGTCAAACATTAAGGCCTAAGAATCAATTCAACGTCTGTCGAACATTGGGGCGACCTATTAGTATATTTAATCACAACAAAATTCAATTCTCAAACAACCATTGCCTGGGAAAATACATTAACGACAACGCCTCCCACAATACAGGAGTTAACAGTTTTTCTAACCCAACGGTGTCAAACCGTAGAATCACTGGAAATCAACAATTCATACAATAAATCATCCACGAACAATACCAACACTCATTTTAAATATCAAAAGAGTTCGCAAGTCTCGACTTCTTCTCATGTGGGTAGTAATCAATCCACACCTACATGTCTCATTTGTAAACAACAACACAAAATATATCAGTGCAAAACTTTCTTAGATCTTCCAATTGATCAACGCATCATACAAGTCAAAAAATTCAATTAGTATCATAATTGTTTGCGCACCGGACATGTAGCCGAGAAATGTGTATCGGGCAATTGCAAAACATGTCACAACAAACATAATTCATTATTGCATATCGAAAAGCAAGAAACGCGTCCAACAGAAAACGCTATTAATAACATTTGTGATAACGGAACTTATAGCAGAGTTTTACTACCGACAGCTTCAATTTACATTTTTGACAAAACCAACCAACCACATTCTTGTCGTGCAATGTCAGACAGTGGTTCGCAAAGTAACTTTATAACCGCTAAGTTGTGCAAAAGATTAGTGCTTAGTTTTAAATCAAATAACATCTGCCATGCCATCTACCAACCTACATGTTTCAAAACCGGAAATTCCAAATAATATAACACTGGCCGATCCTAAGTTTAATAGTTCATCAGAAATTGATGTATTATTAGGGGCAGAAATATTTTAGAATTTATTACGCCCTACAAAAATTGAAACGTCAGACAAGTTATAATTTTACGACACTCTATTTGGATTTTTAGTAGGTGGCAAAGCAAGTAATTCAAAGAACAAGAACAATACAATTTGTCATGTAGCCGTTAATGGTTTAAATAAACAGTAGTCACGATTTTGGGAATTAGAAAGTTTTGACCAGGAACGACTGTGGACGACAGACGAAAAGATGTGCGAATGACATTTTAAACAGCACACAGTTCGAGAACCCAGTGGGAGATTTATGGTTAAGTTGCCCTTTCTTCAATATCCGCCCAATTTAGGCACCATGAAATCGACCGCCATAAAACGTTTCATATCTTTAGAAAACAAGTTTAAGAAAGACAACATTCTTGAACAAGATTATAGAAAGTTTATAGACGAGTATGAATCACTTAGTCATTTAGAACCTGTATCTGCATTTGAACTTTCTTAAATAAATCCTCTAGAATCTTATTACCTGGCACATCACGCGGTATTCAAAATTTCTAGCACCACTCATTTGCGCGTAGTTTTTGATGGTTCGTGTCCATCTTCCAATAACAAAAGCCTTAATGATAATTTATACACTGGGCCAGCTCTGCTACAAGAACTGTTTTTCTATACTAGTTCGTTTTCGCATTCATCGTATTGTCATTTCTGCGGACACTGCCAAAATGTACCGACAAATCTTAGTTCTCCCAGAACATCAAAATTATCAACAAATATTATGGCGAAATCAATGTCACCAACCAATCGAAACGTATAAATTAAAAACGGTTACATAGGGTTTATCATCATCCCCGTATCTGGCAATAAGATGCTTGCACGAATTGGCAACTTCTAACTCCGACAGATTTCCAGAAACATACAAAATAATATTAAACGATTTTTATGTGGATGACATGCTCACCGGAACAGACACGGTTGAAAATGCATTGAAAATTCGAGAAGAAGTCACAACCATGTTGCCAGAAGGCGGCTTTGTGTTACGAAAATTTGCATCAAATGATCCACAAGTATTTTCAACCGATGAAATGCATTCCTCAAATCAACCAATTTCGTTAGATATGCAATCACCAAACATAACGTTAGGTGTTCACTGGGACTGTCAAACCGACTCCATAAAATACTTTGTCAATTCTGATCATGCAAAAGCACCAACCTCAAAACGAAGCATTCTGAGTGTTATTGTACGGTTATTCGATCCTCTAGGTTTAGTTAGTCCGGTTACAGTTGTGGCCAAGGTATTTTACAACAAATTTGGTCCCTACAAATTGATTGGGATGAGCATTTGCCATTACAATTACAACCGGATTGGATGTCATTTTTAAAAACTTTTACAGACCTAAATCATTTCATAATTTCTCGAAAGATAATTAGCGATCATACATACACACGTACAATCTGTTATGCGCGAAGGGTAAAGTAGCACCGTTACAAACCCTGACAATCCCAAGATTAGATCTTTCGGCGGCTGTACTACTATCCAAATTAGTGAACAAAATAAAACAAACCATAAACATAACAATAGATCAATGTTTTTATTCGTCAGATTCAACTATTGTCTTATGTTGGATTAAAATGCAATCACAATCAATTAAGACCTTTGTGGCTAATCGTGTATCTCAAATTCAACAAATCACAAAACCACACGAATGGCGTCATGTTAATACTCTAGATAATCCAGCAGACATTTTATCGCGAGGTACTACTCCCGATAAACTCATTACTAATTCACTTTGGTGGCCATGGGCCAAACTTTCTATTGAATACCGAAATCGATTGGGTTAACGATCAAAATAACTTAAGCTTACCCGTACTACTCGTTGATTTACCTGACGTAAAGGCCACATGCTGTGTAACCACAATAGATAATCACCATATGAACTTCGACTTGTTAACAAAATTTTCGTCATTACCCAAATTAATTCGCATAACAGCTTATGTTCTACGCTTCACAAATAACCTTCAAATTTCAAAACCAAAATTGTCTGGCAATCTGACAGTTGAAGAGATTAATAGTGCCCATGATACCATTATTAAACTTACACAAGAACAAGCATTTTTTATCTATATTCCATCGTCTCAACAAACACGGTAAACTTCCAAAAACTAGCAAATTATTATCCCTTAATCCATTTTTGGATAAACACCAATTGCTGCGGGTTGGTGGTAGGTTAGAAAACGCCGCGATCAGTAATGATCGAAAACATCAATTTGTGTTACCTCAAAATCATCATATTACGAAACTTATCATAAGCTCCTACCATATTCAAACATTTACACGCGGGTTGTCAAGCACTAATTGTTGCTTTACGCCAAAAATACTGGATCATTGCATGTCGCAGTGCGATTCGTCGAACTATTTTTAAATGTATTAAATGTTTCAAAACTAAACCTACATCAATAGATCAACTAATGGGAAATTCATCCAGAGAGCGTGTAACACCGTCCAGACCATTTACAAACACAGTAATCGATTACGCGGGACCCGTAATATTAAAAAACGGACATGGACGTACAAACAAAACACTTAAGGCCTATATCGCAATATTCGTTTGTTTTTGCACTAAAGCAGTGCACTGAGAGTGGGTCTGTGATTGCATGTCCTTAAATTTTTTAAACGCGATAAAAAGGTTTTATGTCCCGACGCGGTAAAGTTTCTTTGTTACACTCAGACAATGGAACGAATTTTGTAGGAGCATCTTGTGAGCTTTCTAAATTGTTCAAATCAAAGGAATTTCACGATTAAACAATTAACTCATTATCAAATGAAGAAATCAAAATGGCAATTCATACCGCCAAGATCTTCTCACAAAGAAGGTCTAGACGAAGCAACAGTAAAATCTGTTAAGACACATTTAAAAAGAATTTTACAGAACGTATTATTGAATTACGAAGAATTCTATACCGTATTAACACTGACGGAAGCTTGCTTACATTCAAGACCCCTCACTTCCTTGTCCAATGATCCATCTGACCTAAGTGCACTAACACCGGGTCATTTTCTGATTGGAGAGTCATTGACAGCGCCAATTCAACCCAACGTTATCGACACACCTCTTAATAGACTTTAGAGATACCAATTGCTAGAAAAACTATGGCAACATTTTTGGAAACGGTGGTCCCGAGAATATCTCCATAATTTGCTACAACGGGGAAAATGGAACAAAGCCAAGCAACTGCCTTCCATTGGGTCATTATTCTTACTTCAAGAAGACTATATACCATCACAACACTGGGTGCTTGGGTGAATCAAAGAACATCATCCCGGAGCTGATGGATTGACAAGATCTATTACCGTCAAAACAGTGCGCGGAGTGTTTAAACGTGCTTTGACCAAAGTCTGTCCGTTACCTCTGGACAATTTAACGAACTAATTATATGTATCTATGTAATTGTACAAGTGCATTTTTTTGTACATGATCATCATTTCTTTGATTGAAAGAGCTTCTTTCAAGGGGGGAGTATGTTGTGTATTCACAAATCCCACCTACAAGAGGGAGGTCAATAAGGGTTGTTTACTCCCACTTAGTTTTAGAATTTTCCCGTTAGAAAAACAGAACTGCTACAATCATTGACCAGTTTAGACTTATTTTTAAAACCAATAAAGCAGCGTTCAAACCTAAAATTTATCTTTATGTTCCACATCACATCGCGGACAGAAATCATGCGGCATTTTATTAGAAAAGGTATTTGATCACAAGAACAATTTGGGCTAAAGTGTTTGATACAATAATAGAAGGAATATTTCATCAATTATTGGCTTATTTATTTAAATTATTGGAACGTGTGGCGTGATGAGTTGAAGGCCGAAGTGAAGTAAATTTTACAAATCATGCATACGGTCAAATCTGGTAAACTGGGCTTTGGGAAAAACAAATTGCGCAGTCGATTTCATTCAATGCGTTTTTAAACCAATATTTTTAATGAGATAAGGATTATGGTTCGATGAGGGGACTGTAACTTATATGCTGATGTCATCAACTACCTCTAAACTATTGTTTTAATTAATTTGTTCGCTCCTTTTTTGAAAATTTTTAGAATCTACAAATTACGAAGGTGGTAATTGTGACCATCAAATTCAAAGTGGTCAACTAAACAGCAAAATATTATTCTAAACAATAATTTGCGACTGAAATGCATACACTTTTCACCCAAATGTCAAATTTTAGCCTTGTATTCGCGACAGATTTTGAGTCGTAAATTTTCCAGTTGAGCTCTTTAACAAAAAACGTTTTCACCGAAGGTCAAAATATCCAAGAATCTGTTAGGTCTAGAACATAAAGACTATATAGAACTGAAAAATGCAAAAAAGACTTTCAATTATATTTAAAATTAAACACTAAAATATGTAATCCTCCATTTAAGAGGTTGATAAAGCAAGGAATCTATTTTTATGAAATACTTGTGTAGCTTTGATAATAAAACTGTAGTAAAGGAAATCCATTACTGTAGTTTCCTAATTTTCCAACGGTCCAAATTCAAAAGGCACTCTGTATAATTTTTTCTCATATTTTCATTATTGAGAATCTATAAAAACCTAGCAAAGGGATTGAGAATATCTAAACAATCAACCCAAGTTCAATACTTTAATTGTTTTCTTTACAATACACGATCTTCTCAACAATGCAGTTCAGCACATCAAACGATGACTGGTGAGTACTAGCCAATGATCGGGTCTTTGATCATCTGTTTAAAACGGTCGACTTCATTAAATGCAAAACTTTCTAGTGGCAAATGCCAACTTACATGGTAGAGTCTTTTTAGTTGACTGATTTCGTGAAATTTTCAAGAAAATCTTTCGTTTCAATCTATATTATGGGAAGACTAAAATGAAAATTTAAAAAAACGTGAACGTTTTCTCATTCACTTTACATCAGACACACTTCTTTTTCTACTTTCAATTACACATAAAGTTTAAACGTTTAGACAATATCTTTTTTTAATAAAAACGTAGCATTTAGCCTTTTTTGGGAAAATCCAGTTAATTAAAAAAAACTTTAACGTCCGACAAAGCCGTATAATAATTGTTAACTTAATTTAGTGGACTGCAATTAAATTGTCAATACCATTTTCTCAAAAATGTATATATAATTGTCTTCTAGAGAATACATGTAGTTATAAAAAGACTGCGGAACGCGATCCCAAGCTCTTAAACAACCTACTTATAACAATAATTGCTAAATGATTGTGCTGTTCTCATAAAATTATTCTTGCGTTGTTGTCAATAATGTTATTAAGGGCGAAGAGTAGCAATTGTAGTTTTAACCAGCAAAAATACAAGATTCTAATTCGCAATTTCATATTTGCCCTTGGGGCCACGATATACCGGAAACCAATTTTTGAAAAAAACATTTCTTCTAACTTCTAACGGTTTTTTTCGTTTTTCAAAATATTGATACAAATTTGATTTACAGATGAATGTTTAACAAGATGTTTGTTTCGCATTTTTGTACAATTTAGAACAACTTTTATTTTACAGCATTGATCAACGATTCATCCGAAAACTGATACAAAGGCCTAGGTGTGAAGGTTTTCTTTTTTGATTATTTGAAATGTACCAGATATTTCGCGGAAAATTTGAGGTGAGTTCCCGGCACTGTTTTTTGCTTATCAAAAATTAATTATTCTGCTTTAAAATACATACGGTTTAGTAGATAATTTTGTTCTCTTTCGAACTGATGCTTTATTTATGTAAAATTGAAGATTTCCCCGACGATTGCTAAGTAGATGTTCAGCGTCATTGCTTTGCCAAAATGGTCAGCCTTTCAGGTAAACAGTGCAAATTTGCAAAATCGAAGGTTTGGCCAATTTGCTCTATCTACGCGTAAGGAGCGGTACTTTGCTTGATAATACACAAACAAAGAGACTGGATTCTAATTCCATTTTCTTCGAAAAATCAATATTCTTTGCATTTCTATACAAAAAAAGAACAAAAATATTTACCGAGCCATGTGTATTTTAATGCAAAGTATCTTATTTAAAAAAGTGAAAACAAGATCTAGAAAACCTCTAGATTTTCCGCAATAATTCGGGCAATTTTCTAAGTATCAGAAAAAGTTTTCTGCCTTGTACTGCGCCTTTGTATAAGCTTTCGAATGAAGGGTTGATCAATGCTCAAGATAATTAAGATAGCTTGTGTAATCTACAACAAGATTTTTCTACAATTCATATCATATATTCATATCATAAAAATTTCTCTTTAAACTTTCTAGAAATTTCCCAATTTCTCAATTGGTTCACCAGAAAATTAAGATAGCTTGTGTAATCTACAACTAGTTTCTTCTACAGTTCATTTCTGGAAAACCAATTGGGAAATTGGGAAATTTCTAGAAGATTTAAAGAGAAGTTTTTATTAGCCATACATAGGTTTTTAAAAATAATAAATTAGGACTAAATTAGAAGAGAAAATGTAAGAAATTGTACAAAGTCACCAAAAACATTATGTTAAATTTTTGTCTATAATTCAAATTTGTATCAACATTTCAATAAATGAGTAGTACTGTAAGAAGATACTCAAATGTTCTTTCCTATAACTATCTCCGGTTATCGTAGCCTAAATAATAAAAGATAAAAAGTATCGATTTAAATTTAAATGAAAGCTGATAATAAAATATAATTACTTCTAGAAAATGAAATATTAACATAATGAATCGCGAACATTGAAAAGAATCAGGTATGCGTTCACGTTAACATCTAATTTATTGGTCACTTAATATTGTTTTTTCAGTTTTAACATCTTTGATTCCTTGCATTGCTTTTGTTATTGCAGTTACATCTTTTAGCGAGAGCACTTGAAAAGCTTAAGGATCCTCAATACTTAAACTTTGTATAATCATCGAAAGTTTTGTTGAACCAGTGGAAGATACAGTAAATGCTCCCACATAATCACTATTATTTGTTTCCACATACAAATTAACAACATTATTTTGTATTGTGCAATTATAATGAAACAGATATATGTGATAGAGTATGTACAGACGTTAGACAAACATCTCCATCACAATTTGGATAAAGATGTTGAGTATTTGCCACCATATTTGTATTACACGTTGCAGCTGTTATCGGAATTGTTATAACGTCACCGTGCAAAAAACGGGAATAGCAACAGATTATATGCAATCAAATGAAAAGAAAAGGAAAGTTATTTGAGCTAAAGGGGTGCTCTATAGTAGCTTCCTGAACATGTCCACTTTCACTCGTTAAGAGAATTCAGCTTGAGAATTCAATGTCGCCTCTGTTAATAAATGAAGTTCAACTACTTCTATTTGTAATCAACTTTCAGGTTTTGCTTGAATTATATGATCTGATGTACTCTCTCCTTACTCTGTTCGTTCCTAAATATATCAACAATTATTTATATTTTTGGATAAATCCAAACCATACGATGTAGATGTTAATGAATGAATTATTATCAATGCTAAGCATCGTAAACCAGACACTGAGAAAAATTTGGCTCGACGACTGGGGGTTGAACCCAGGACCTCTCGTTTGCCGGACGAGTGCTCTGACCACTAAGCTACCAAAGAGCCGCGCTAATCTCAATGTCTTGTAATAAATTTAAATTTCAGCCGGACGATACGAATGCAATCACAAGCAGATATTGCCGGTCTACGTCAGATAGATTACATACTGGTTAAAGCCCTGCTAGCTGATAAGGAAATTTTTGGATAAATCCAACCATACGATGTAGATGTTAATAAATGAATTAATATCAATGCTAAGCATCGTAAACCAGACACTGAGAAAAGTTAGGCTCGACGACTGGGGGTTGAACCCAGGACCTCTCGTTTGCCGGACGAGTGCTCTGACCACTAAGCTAACAAAGAGAGCCGCTCTAATCTCAGTGTATTGTATTAAATTTAAATTTAAATTTAAATTAAGTTTGGCTCGACGACTGGGGGTTGAACACAGGCTGAAATTTAAATTTAATACAAGACACTGAGATTAGCGCGGCTCTTCGGTAGCTTAGCGGTCAGAGCACTCGTCCGGCAAACGAGAGGTCCAGGGTTCAACCCCCAGTCATCGAGCCAAACTTTTCTCAGTGTCTGGTTTACGATGCTTAGCATTGATATTAATTCATTCATTAATTATTTATATTGTAATATTTTGTTTGTTCATTTATTTGAAATATCGTTGCCGTCCCTTGAACTTGCGCTGTTGTTCCACTAGGTAATCTAATTTTTGAATTATTTAGATCTACTTGGATGATACTAACTGTACCATCAGGATCTGTAATAAGATGCAGGATAGAAGGGTTATATTGTGTTGTCATCTGCAACAGATTCTTCAGTCTGAATCACAGAAATCTTTGAACTCAAATATTGTGAAAGGAAATTTATTGAAATTTAAAGGTAAATAAAAGCACATTATACACTGTGACCGAAAGGTTCCGTATAATGCAAATTATTTCTTTATTCATCAATATTTCGAAAAATGGCGAGACACTTTACTATTAATTTTTTAATTATTTTCTGAGGCTGGGTCAAAACGACCCTATCAGTAACCATCGCGAGGATATACTATCATCATTAAATTTTTTAAAGATTTCTAATGTGTGACGCGTTTCAATCTTCGTAACTTATTGACTAGTTTCTGACCATGTTGCGACCGGTTACACATATCAAATGACCGGAAATGTTTCGAAGATACTTCTAACATTGTTTCTTCTTGTGTTTCTCTACTTTTTTGGCACAATTATGTAGATGGCATCCGTGAGCCATTCTGAATCTTAGGTTGTACTGTTCTATGTCGAAGTGTCAATAAGTTGACATCGTGTTAAAATTTAACAACGTCAACAATGTGAAACTAACACAGCATCAAAATGTCGTGAATTTATTACGTTGTCAAGATTTAACACTGTTTAATATTTGACAATGTACGGTGCGACCAAACCTATTTTGACCTAAGCCACCACTATTGAAAAAACACAATGATAATAACAAAATTTAGAAAAGCTTACTAAAGTTACAAGGAACAAAGCTAAGCTAAACCGGCATAATATAGATCAACTAAAAAAAGATCATAAATTGAAAAAAATAAATGATATTAGATTTGACCACACTTAAGTGAAAATTGACTTCACACATATCAACATCTGAGCTATAGCCCGCAGGATCGATGCAAACCTGCGTCGGTGAAACTCATAAATAATCAGGTGAGGTAGAAAAAATTTGGGGAGGCTCGCAAAATTTTGTCTGTATTTTTGGAGTAAATACAATTCCTGACGAATACTTATTTAAAACCCCAAACAATGTATTAGAATGAGCGTTTGATGTTGCTGTCGCATTTGCTTTTTCTGTTTCTTCTGCAAAAACGGTCTTAAGATCTTCTGAACCATGGCATTCGTAACAATTGAATATTATTAGTCTTAAAATGTGTATCTACGAGATCTTAAAGTTTAAATTAAAATTAAAATTATATAAATTAAAAACAATTTTAAAATAGAACATTTTGTTTTCCAACTTCACTTCTAGTGTCCATCATAACGTTAATTCAATGCAATTCTAACAGCCACGATGGTGATCTTCTTAAATTTCGTCCAGGTTTATCTCCGCTGGTTCAAAATTTTAGCATTTGTGGTATAAATTCTAGCAATTGTACCTGTGTCATTTTTCTCACAAGCGTTGGGATACCCTTTATAATTAGTGGTGGTAGTTGGAATAATGATGGATCATCATGTTCTGGTGGTGGTGATTGATGGTCTAATTCATTTTCTAATTCCTCCAAGAATTCACCACGTTAATTCTTAATTAAATTCAGTAAGGGTTTTGCACTGAATATTTTATAGCTAACATATGGGTTTTGGCCGGTGTTGCAACAAATAACAGCTTGTTGACCAACCCTGATCGCAAATTTATCAAAAGTTTTTTAAATTGTAATTGAATTATTATTTTATAAAACATTATTTTAATAGAATTACTTTTAATTTTCTTGGTAATCTATTTGGTTGGCGTTTTTATTTGATCTGTTTGTTTCAAAAGAATGTGGTCTTAGAGGTTTTTTAGCTGCAACAATACCAGCAACTGCAGCTACATCTACTAAATTTGTACCAAAGATGTTCCATTTAATTTCTATTTAGGCTGCTTTTTCGATCTTTTATTCTAGATCAGTAGCATCTAAAGATTACAGCCCAGAAAGCAGATGACTCTGGGAAAAGTTCACGCAAGTCTCTATGTATATTGATGTCTCATTTTTCTATAAAGACAAATAATTTAAATATATTGTAAAATTATTTAAAATTTGTCATTATATCCCAGTGAACTTATTCCAATTGGCTTTTCTGTCATAATGAGAAAGTAAGGTTTATCTGGAATTGGAAATAATTTGCAGTTTCATATTCTTTATGTAAGGTGTGGTGCGCATCTGGATGCGCAATTTTCTTGGTGAGTAGGGGTAGTTCAAAATGTTTTTGAAACAAAAGACTCATCTGAAAGTTCGGTTAAACAATTCCGATTTTCCGGTTTTTTTGCAATATCAGCTTTCTTGTTTAAAAATAAAACCAAAATTTATGCAACAATGTAAATTTTAAAGTGTTCTGTCTTGATTTCTCCAAATCCAAAGATTCAATTGAATGCATCATATAAATATTCGTTCCTGTTTGTTTTCAAAACTTCTATTTTAAAACATCTAGAATATCAAAAGTTCGGAAAAAATATTAAAATTAAAGAATTGTCATAGAATTGTGAAATAACCGGCAACAGCTAACTGACAAAGAAACATTCTCATGTGTCCCTCTCCAATTAGAATATGTTATTCTCTATCAAATTCAACGAGATGCATATCTAGTAGGTGAAATTGGCACTCAAAATTTAGGCTCAAATGGGATTATTTTTTAGTTTAGCATACTTCCAGTTAAACAATTTAAACAAGGCAAACGGCATTATACTCAGGATAAAAGATAATGTAGAAGCATTGCATATCAAATTGTTATCTAGGGTTGAAAATAAGAAAATTGCTGAAAGTCAAACACTGATAATCGGACTTCGACGAAAATCATGTCACTCGAAAGAAGACAAAAAAGTAACAGAAGCCTGTTTTTGAGTTCTTTAGAAAAATTACGTGTAGGGGGTAACTATCCATCAACAATATTTGAATGAATCAGAATAATACTTTACTGTTCTTATAATGTTTATGTTTTTAACTCATTAAAAGTGCTTTTCCGTCAATTTTCAACAATCGGGGCCCATGACAATAATATTCTCTTCATACGTTGCATACCTATTCAATTTTCATGTTGGACATTTTTGTTTATATGAATATAGATACAAAAATTATTATTACTTTGCGATATATTGTTTCTAGATCTGTTCTAAAGCTTATTAATTTCCTCTATCGACATTTATTATTCCTGTTTTAAATGATATTAAGGTTTAACTAAATTACCTGGCTATAAGCAAATAACTTATACAATGCGAAAGAAATACACTGATACTAGTCAAATTTTATAGTATATAAGGAAATAATTTTATTTAGTTATTGTGAAAAATAAATATAAACAAATAAATATATATGAAGAAAGAAATAAATAAGTAAACAAATAAATAAATAAATAAATAAATAAATAAATTGTACAACACACAAAAGGTTTGAAATTTGCTATTTTTTTATAAAACAAGTACTAGCTATTGTATTTTCACGAAATCAACTATTGTTGAAAAATATAACATTTACGACTTGTATGGAAAAACTCAACAGGGGTGAATTGACATTAAAAATATAAATAACTGAACTTTGAAAGTGACAACAAATTTGTTTTAGAACAATTCTAGAAGAAATTAATTCGAAATACAATACAATAATTGTAGCATCTATACGCAGTATGAAAATTAAAAGCGTAGGTGACAATGAAGGAAATAATATTATTTTGTGTCCCAACTACTGAAAATTGATAAAAAGCACTACTTATGAATTAAAACATAAAAATAATAAGAATAGTGAATGATTATTCTGATACGTGTAGATACGCTTGCCGGGTGGTTATCGCATAAATTTGATATACTCGAAAAAAGTTCGAAAAACAAGTTTCTCCTAATTTTTTGTCTTCTTTCGAATCGCAGTAGTTTTGTAATTATCCGATAAATAATTTTCGACTAATAGCAATTTTTTTACTTTCAACCCCTATAACTTCTATCTTAATTAACGTTTCTATATACAAACTATAGACTTTCACATTACTTTCCCTGGGAATAGCGTCGTTTGTGCGGTTTCAATATTTTAATCAAAAGTTTGCAAAACTTAAAAAGTACATTGTTTGAGCCTAAACTTGGAGTGGCGATTTCACCCCCTAGATATGCTTTTCTGACGATAAAAAACTTGAATCTCTAAGAATTTCATGGAAAAGAACATATCCAAGTTTAAATAAAATCGGAAGGGGGCACCTGGAAATGTTTCCTTGTGAGCAGTACCCTCATCATTCACAGCTGCTGTAATGAAATCACCACCTCCTTTACAGTTTAATCTTGCCGACGGTTGACAATTATCATCGGCTAAATTGTTGAACTATCAATCATTGCAATTTCTACGAAATAGGTTTGATTGATATTCGTCGTGTTCATTACCGAATCCATTTACCCGTAGTATGTTCGAAATCAAGTTGCCTAATAATTAAAAAAGCAAAAGAAAACATTTGAGAGTACAGTAAATCAATTTCTATGTATATATAAGTACATGTTACTTATGTACATTAAAAGTGGTTGCTTACACATTAGATAATTTTTATTGGTTATGTAATTGAAACAGGTTATTGTTGAACGAAAGTTCTAGAAAAATATAGAAAACTGATAAGTAAGCTTAGGATTTTTTTACCATACGGTAGCTCTGACGTCATCGCTCCGAATTCCAATATATGTGTGCGATCTCTCAGTAAAATTATATGTTTATTCGTTGTGAATCAATCATTCATTGTAGATAATAATATAAGTAAGCGGCGTCACGTACAATAAACGAGGGGTTTATTGTAGTCGATATTTACTCGTTTTAAACTATCGTTCCATAAGCGCAGCAAGTAGGTTTAAATACGATATGTATGTGAATGGAAAAATTCAAATCAATGTTTTTAAAGAACTTTAAGTCTTCAAAATAATATTACAGATTATAGAAAATTAACAAAAATATCGAAATAATAGCCACATTTGGAAAAAATATTTGAATATTCGGAAATGAAGTTATAATCATTAAGAGAAAAGTCAAAGGTATCAATTAAACCTGAATTCGGTTTTTCTAGACCGACAAAAATATCTAATGAGACCACGAGGTGGCGGACATTCCTTCACCAGGGTAGGAAAAAATAATGGTATACATTTTAGAACTTAAGCAACTACAAAAAGGTTAGTCGAGTGATTCCTTTCAAATTAAACAATAAACAAAAACTGTCTCGTGTGTTAGAAATGTCAGTATTGATGATTGAGTATTTCTCTAATTTAGAAATCCCAATCCCGGGTCTGATACAAATGATTTAAAAAATTACTCGTTTTAACTTTTTGTGCTACTCTTATCGTCGTGGGATCTATCTAAACAATTAATATTTTATTCTTAAAATATTTTGTTTCGATAATGTAAGGTAAATTTTTTCCCTGATTATGATAAAACTCCAATGTGTAAGAACTAAATTAAAATTTAACTTTAACTCAATTAATGCGCAACATTTGATAATTTTTATTTGAGTTTGCAATTTTCTTCTTCTGAATTGAATTTTTAAATATTACAAAACGTCAAGTATTACCATCCTGAAGTAACTATATTCCATATAGTTATCATTGCGATTATAGTAAGATTCGAAAGTCCCGAACGTTTATTGCGTAAACCGAAAATAGTTACGGAATCCTAAGCTCACTGTTAAGTAAGCAGAGAGATCGTATTACCTGTATTAGATGCCACGCGACAATTGCCTGCGTACAGCATATACGTACGTAACTTTCGACACTCTGTAATTTCAATTACTGAAATGATAGACAAATTCTTGAACACAATTGTGTTCTAGAGCCCACACGTTGCGCTCATGAATATTCAATAAAAGAGGGGCAAAAAGCAGCAACAGTAAACCGCTCGTTTATTATTTGTGGCGTCGCCAGCTCATTTCATCTACTACGTTGAATGATTATAGCGATTCAACAGTTACGAATGGAGCAATTATTCCAATACGGTTTCGAGTTGTAATTGTCGAACGCTTACTTGGAGAAGTCACGTGAGCACTCCGAGCTCGGGGCAAAATCTAGCTGCTAGCTGATAAGAGATATTAGATGGTGAATCTTACAGGTGTTACATTCAGTTGTACAAACACGTATTATTGTTACTAATAAATTAATTTGAAAGGATATTTTGGCCTAAATCACGATTTGAGATTATGTACAGTAAATTTTTTTGTTTGAGTAAAAGTATGTATCCTATTGTTATGAAATTATACATGAAGCATTAAAATCGTTTATAGAATTCAAATGTGACTGCGCCTTGTCGAAATTTTGGCCTCAAAACCCTTAAAAATGTTTTTCTGTTTAGGTTAATTACAGCAACTAGATTTTCAATTTGATAGAGTTGTTCAAACTTAACATATATTTGAGTGTTGTCATTTAATCATTTAATTTATCTTTGATTTGCCGGTTCTAGACTGAAAGCGGCATCGCTTTTTTTGTGTATCTGCTTGCCTAGCTCGCAGCGCATTTTAATCGTGGTGTCACTGTGAGGTACAATTAACTGTGCACGTTATGTTGTCCACATAACCGCAGGTAGAAGTCGTCCGCACCGAACTGAACCGAGTTGATCCCATGAAAATTTTTAGGCGGCAATTTTGAGAATCCCAGACACATGAGCGCGAGTAGTTATCAGCTAAGCCAAACTAAGTCGATGAATCATTCTCGACGGCAAATTTGTATATCCAAGACTAGCCAAGCGTAGCCAGGCCTTGCCCTACTTTGACTAGTCAACAAAAATTTGTCTACATAGATTTATGTTAACAAGTAAACACCCCTGTAAACAAATCAAACGAGAAAAATTAAAGAAAAATTTAAATTGTGAATTTTATGAAAAATGTTTTTGTTGAATTAAGTATCAAATTTATGTAAATATAAGGGAAATCATAAGATAAATTTTTTAGAATACATATTAATAATGTGCAATGTATCTTCATCTGATGATGATGATAGTGGTGTAGAATGATAATATTCTGTAACTCTACAAAATCTTTTATGAGTTAGTTGACAACAATTTTGAGAGAGATTAAAGATTGAATAAATAAAATGAGATATATTTTCAATAAAAATGTAAATCAAATCAAATTCAATTAGTTTACGAAACCGACTATTTTTGTTTAAATTTTTATAAAATATTTACTAAACCGGTTTCGGGCTTTCGCCCATCGCTGTATCCTCACACATAGAAAAAGGAGAGATAAATAGACCTATTTCCGTAAATGGTAGCTGCGTTTGCTTAGTTTCACTTAATAGAATAACAAGTAAAAACACATAAAACCTAATCGACAAACGAATCCTCCACGTTACATATAATGTTATAGAGAATATTAAATTTTTTTACAAATCATTCGACAATCTTATACCTACGTCAAACATGTAAAAAATCTACACACAAGATATTATAATAGATAATTCAGTTATTAATTAACAACCAAAGTAATCGAAAACTAGAAATATTTTATGTATTCTAGAACATAGATTTATTAAAAAACGTCGAAAGAAATGGAAGATGCAAGTGGTTTAATCATCGGAAATCAACAATAGACTGAACCTGTACTTGAAATATTGGTGAATTTATGTAGTACTTTATCAATTTTGAAAAATTCCACCACTGCAGTCCTCCCGAAAAATAGAACAATTTCTTATAGAACATATGTAAATAAGGGTTCAAGAGAGAGATCTAAAAGATCATTCAATAAAATACTATTATTGTTATTATTTTAGACTTTTCTATGTTTATTTATTTCGTATGTTCAAAGTAAGATCAATTCTCTGCACTTTTCACAGTGATGTAACACTCTTACATTATCATCAGTTATTGAATTATGATTTTCAGTTATAATACGTTGAAAGAATGTCGAAAAGTGAAATTTACGGAGTAGTGTTCATACAACTACAAACGTCATATTTAATTTAGTAAACACCTGATTTTGATAATTGTTCATCTTTATCTTTATTATTTTTAAGAATTGAATATATAATACTACTTGTGGAGAAAGCTGGTCTGGTTGTATATTTTTTAAATAGATATTTAAGATTTTTTGAGATCTCGTTATATCTGAAAGTTGCTTAAATTAATTTATTATTTGTATGTGTTTTTACGAATTAAGGATCTATATTGTATTTTATTTAAAAGAATACTCTATTTATCATTGATATGGGACATCCATTCAGATACGCCTGTGATCAAATAGAGTTAAGTTTTTTTCATAATTTTTGTAATCAAGTGAAGCTTTTAACAATCTATAGAAAAAGCTGTAAAAAGCTGCTTTTTTGTGTTGTGTCTGGTGATTAGGAATAAAATATATTAAGCATATACTACAAGTTGGTTTTCTATAAATAGATAAATCAAAACCGTAATGGTCATGTTTAATGTAACGATTTAACTGTTTGTGGGTATTTATTTTAAACACAATTAATATAAGCCGAGCGATAACAATTTTTATTTTCACGATGTTGATTCTCTGACTACTTCTTTTCAAATCTCCAAAAAAATATAAAGAAATACTAACTTGTTTCCCTAACTATCATGAATATATACTATATCACGTTATTCGGAATTGCCTATCAGTTTCGGTCAAGTCACTGGATATAGATCAATTAGCGCGCGTCGAAAACCCTGGAAGATGACTCATCTTCTGAAATGTTCGATATAACTCCTCGTTTGTTACACCGCACCCTTCTTAAGACAGTTTAGTCCCGTAATATCTTTCTAGACTTTACTGCTCCATGAAGAAATCGGCAATCTGATTCTCTATTACATGCGAACTTGGCATAAAAATAGCAGTCCACTGTCTTTAATACACTTATTCTTATGAGGTAATAGCAACATTTTCTATAATTCTCCCATCAAATATGACTTGAATCATGCTGCGAACAGCTCTACACTCTAGTCCATCGAACCCACGCCCTATCTTTGGCATTTCCAATTTGTTGATGTCGTCAAGATTTGAGTCTCCTTTGAGGATGTTGAGGCAGTACCACAATGCATGATTGCTTGGCTTATGATGGAACTCTTCCTTCAAGACCAAGTAGTAAATTATCTGACCACGACTTTTCAAGCGCAGAACGCTCCCAACAAATAGCTGTTGGTTACGAAACACTTCTATTCTTTATATATAAAAACCAAGAATCCATTTTTTCTCAAAATATGGGATTTAATTAATAAAATAATACAAAACTGAAAATCAACTCCCATATACTAATAAATACAAAATTAAGATTACATATGTTTCGGGAATATTCCCATCATCAGATCTTTAAATTGTAAAACTTAATCATTTGGTTTTTATAAAATTCAATTCTTACCAAAAAGTTAATATTAATTAATTATTGAAAAAAAAATTGTAAAATACTTAAAAAATAAAAGATAAATTGAGAGAAATTCTATAAGTCAAATTTTAAATTTTGAAAGAGAAAGAGAAAGAGAAAGAGAAATTCTATAAGTCAAATTTTAAATTTCTCAAAAATTTTAAAATTTGACATTGAATTTCTCTTTCTCTTTCAAAATTTTAAAATTTGACTTATAGAATTTCTCTCAATTTATCTTTTATTTTTTTAAATATTTTACAATTTTTATTTTTTTTCAATAATTAATTAATATTAACTTTTTGGTAAGAATTGAAATATATAAAAACCAAATGATTAATTGTTACAATTTAAAAATCTGATGATGGGAATATTCCCGAAACATAGGTAAACTTAATTTTGTATTTATTAGTACATGGGAGTTGATTTTGAGTTTTGTATTATTTTACTCTTCCATTTTCCCAAATTTTTGCGGAACTCAACCGCTATGCTTCTGGACATTTGCTAGACTTTAGCCAAGCTGTGAGCTGAAGAATATTCTCTTGGAAATGCAGACAGATCTTTTCGAATCTCTTTTACGATATTTAGATCGGTTTGCTTGCCAGTCTCAAATTTTTGCATAATTTGTTGGAAATACAAGTATTTACTTTCCACTCTACAGTATTGTACGTCCCCTTTTTCAGGATTACTTCTGGCACATATGGGATAAACGATTGAAATCCACCATCTTAGGTTTTCTATTTGAGAGTTTCTCAATTCTGCAGAATCAAGTCCTGAATACGTTTCATCACCTTGTAGGGTCCCTCCCAAGACTTCTGGAGTTTCGGAGAATAACCCTGCCGTCGTTGCGGGTTATGCAACCATACCAGATCTCCTTCTTTGTATCCTCCCAAATCTGCTTCAACGTCGTAATTGTTCTTTATTCTATTGCAAGCTTCTCGGATGTTCGCTCAAACCTTTCGATGAATTTTTTCCATTTTTCTCCGGAGGTCACTTACATAGCTTCACCGGCCACATCATCACTCAAATTTGCAATCAAACTTCAAGTTGCTAGGAAGTCTCGTTTCTTTTCCGAATAGGACATTTGCAGGAGACTGACCGGTGGTTTCGTGCACCGAAGATTGGTATGCCAGCAGAAATAAATGGATATACAGGTCCCAATCTATTTGGTGATTGGAAACGGCTTTTGACAGATATTTTCCAATCGTCCTCTCCATTCTTTCTACCACTCCTTCTGACTGCGGATGTAGCGGAGTTGTTCTAGTCTTCCTAATCCCCAGTAAAGTACACACTTCCTTGAATACCACGAATCCAAAACTTCGACCTTGGTTCAAATGCAATCCCATAGGCATTCCAAATTTGCTGAAGTAATCAATCACGACCAGAATGTATTTATTGCCTTCGTCGGACAGCGGAAAAGGACCAGATACGTCTATTGCAATTCTCTCGAAGTGGCCTCCTACGTTGTATTAATGCATAGGAGTTTTCTTTACTTTATACGGTCCATTAATGGCAGCACAGGTGACGCATGTTCTACACTAATCTTGAACATTTTCTTTGCAGTTCATCCAATAGAATCTTTCGCGAAATTTTCTCAGCGTCTTCTTGATTCCCAAATGACCACTTGATACTTCAATGTGCAACTGCTTCGGAACTTCTGGTACCCTTTTTCGGGGAACCAACAGTTGCAGTCTTTCATCAGTACCATCATTATTTTCCAAAACACGTTTCAAAAGTTAATTATCCATACTAATAGATTTCCATTGAGCCCAATATGTCGTCATAGCCGGTGACTGCGATGAAATTTCTTCCCAAATCGGTCTTGTTCAATGTTGCATCGATTCCAACAAATTTTTCAGATCAGGGTCCTTTTGCTGATCTTTTGCCACATCTTTCAATTGCCAATGGTCATTCAAAATAGTTGTTCTAAATACAAGTCCTTCTTTCTCCTCGACACGACTGCAGTGAGTACATTCCAATGGACAAGGACTACTTGACAATGCATCAGCATTGCAATGGCAAATTCCGACTCTATGTTCAATCTCAAAATGATACAATTCGAAACTTTCAATCCATCAAGCAACTTGCACTTCAGGACTTTTGAAGTGAAGTAGCATTTTTAGAGCAGCATGGTCCGTCCGTAAAAGGAAATGTCTCCCACAGAGATATTTGTAAAAATACTCAATACTCTTGATCACTGCCAGCAACTCTCTTCGGGGGACACAGTAGTTGCGCATAGACTTAGACAAGACCTTATTAAAGTAACGATTCACATTCTCCTGACCTTTTTGAATTTGAGACAACACTCCACCAATACCGACGTTGGAAGCATCGTTATCCAAGATGAATTTTCCTTCAGGTAGGAGATAACTCAGAATTGGAGCACTCATCAATGCTATTTTGAGTTGTTGGAACGAGTTTTGGCAATCTTTATCCCATATATATTCTTTGCCCTCTACGGTAAGGCGAGTTAAAGGTTTGGCCATATTTGCAAAACCTTTCACGTGTCTTCGGTAATATGTACTGAGCCCAAAGGAAACTTCTTACACCATGTTTGTCTTTGAATATCGGCCATTCCCTCATTACCCTCAATTGTTACAGAGTCAGCTGCAACTCCAATACCAGATCCCACATGAGCCAAATAATTCATTTCTTTCCTGAATTAGTTACATTTCTTCAGATTCAACAACAAATTAGCTGAACGTAGTCTCTGGAAGACTTCCTCCAAATTCTT
Organism: Mylabris phalerata; assembly: GCA_020740385.1. Taxonomy (NCBI): domain Eukaryota; kingdom Metazoa; phylum Arthropoda; class Insecta; order Coleoptera; family Meloidae; genus Mylabris; species Mylabris phalerata. The sequence goes on along the minus strand of JAJEOX010000070.1, from coordinate 9,963 downwards.
CATGTAGCTTTTAAACGTTTTACCCTCCACAATAATATCATCTAGATACACCAAGCAAGTTTTCCAGGACAACCCTTTCGGCACGAACTCCATCAAGCGTTCAAAGGTTGCAGGAGCATTACTAAGGCCAAACGGCATAATAGTAAAATGCCACAAGCCTGATCCAAGAGTAAAGGCTATTTCCTCACGATCGTTCAGCTCTATCTCCACTTGCCAATATATACTTTCCAAATCCAAGATTGAGAATATATTTGATCCTTCAAGGGGTCAACGGATAACTATGTTTTTTGGTAATATTATTTAGCTGTCGTTAGTCTACGCACAAACACGTTGAGCCATCCTTCTTCTTCACTAACATTACAGGGGCTGCTTGACTCCTGAATCCTCCCTGAAGTCCAGGGACTGAGGGACTCCTCAATCACTTCTTCATTTTTCATTTCGCCGATGTTTTTCGGCTTCCTGATATTTTGCCAAGGGCAAACTTCTTGCTGCCGGTTGAATAGGATTTGCATCGCCAGTGTCAATTCTATGCTGCACTATGTCGGTTCTTCCTTTTGCATTACCCCTGAGCTCAAATAACTTGGAGTATCTTTGTATTGGGTCACTAAATTTTGCCTTCTGAACAGAAGATAACCCTTGTGTTGATTTCTGCTGCAACAGCAGCAATTGAATTTCTCAATTATTCACTTGAAACTACAGAAGTTTTTGCCTCGCAATCGAGGGTTGAATGATGAAAGAAATCAATGCACACGTTCCTACAACAGTACCTTCCTTGAGAGTCGTCGGGTAGTGATTAATGTTCAATAGAAGCACTGGATTTCTTGAATTAACCTTTACAATGCTTTTAGCTATCAGCACACGTCGTCCCGTTCCTTCATCACTACACTCAGGTTCCTAAATAGCTATTTGGCCAACCTTCATTTCCTCTTCAGTCATGCCCTCTACCAAAACTAATCAACGAAAGGGTAGAGTAATGTCTTCCGGAAGCACTACGCGCACTCTCAAGTCTTCACGATTCTGAAGCACTATTTCTCTATCTCCAATGTCTAGCGCTCCCGATTTCAGATCTAACTTAAAACTGAATTTTGTCATAATGTCCATTCCAATGATCACGCCTTCCGCAATATCGGCTACTATGGTTTGGTGCTGAAAAGTGGCATCACTGATAGCGAATTGACCAGGCATCTCCCCATGTACCTTAGCCCAGTCGGCACTAGCAGTTCGAGAACTCTAATTTGTAGAATAAACTGCGCGTCGATTTCCGAAAATATCAGGTCCTGCGATTGTCTTTATAGATCCAGTATCCAACAGAATGCAATATATTTTTCCAATAATTTTACCATCTACAAAGAGGATTTCGGCATGTTCATCAACTGTTGCTATTTGAACGACTGTTTCAGGGGCTTCTGTAACGCGAGTTGATGCTTGCCCCTTTTCACCGACTCGGGATAGTTCTCCGACAGCTCTATGGTCAGAGAATGGGTTCATTTATTTTTCGTATGACTCATTTGTCCGCAATTCCAGCATCGCATTTGTTTTTTTTGTAGCCTGCGTTTCCAATTTCTTGAGGACCATCATTACGATGACCGGGATGAAAGGGTTCCCTAGCTCAGTCACCTCACCTTCCACAGCAGAGATTAGGGCTTGCGCTTTAATTGACTGTTTTAAAGCCTCATATTCCTAAGCTTTTGTAAGTGCCCCACGCTAATTTCATAGTCTGCTGAGTCTCTACATCACGTAGACCATCTACAAATTTATCAACAGCCAGGCTCTCACAGATGTCATCTCCAATCTCTGGGTGGGATACTCTTACCTAATGCACTATATCAGCTTCAAAATCTTGCAGAGATTCATTTGACTTTTGAAATCGAATTCGCAACTAAGAGCAATATACTTGTTCCATATGTCCCATTTCAAGGCGGGCTACCAGTTGCGAGAAATCAAATCCTTCTTCTACAGGGATCTTTGCGTATTGAAGGGTTATAGATGGATGCCTTCATACTTGTGGCCCATCTAATTACCACGATCAACGTCTCGAACTGTGTCAAGTATTCAGGTCATGTCGATATTCCATCGAATGTTGATACATCAATACGACCGGGTTCAACTATTTTGTGTTCTGGACCTGATGGCACTTCTAGTGGAATATTATCGCGTTATAAATCCTGCTTACATTCTGGATCCTTTACAGTTTCTTGTAATTCTGCAATGCGTTCTTAAAATTTGGACGCTAAAGCAGTTTTTGTTTCTGGAATTTCTAAGTCCATTTTGCTTTTCAAGCCATCTTTCAATGTTCAACAATTCTCGTTTATTTTATTATCCAAAGCTTTAGAAATTTCGTCACTTTTATTCACCAAAATTCTAGAAGTTTCCATTAATTCGTTTTTCAATATTTTAGTATTTTCATGCAACATTGATTGTAGATCATTGATATTAAACGTATATATTTCTGGATGTTTTCCTTCATTCACCAGATATTGTCGAAGTCGATCTTGTAAGACAGACTTCTAACCGGAATAGTCTTCGTCTCGGTCTTCTTATTCTCTTTTCAACTCTTTGACTTTCAAATCCTTTAGTTTTTGACGCCTTGGTGCACTAAACTAATTTATTTTTATAAATGTCTATTTATTTATTTATTTATTTATTTATTTACAAAACCCCACCCTGACACTAATGTAACGATTCTACTCTTCGTGGGTATTTATTTTAAACACAATTAATATAAGCCCATCGATAACAATTTTTACTTTCTCGATGTTAACTCTCTGAATACTTCTTGTGAAATCTCTAAAAAGAAATATAAATAAATACTACCATGATTGCCATGAATATTTACTATATCACGTTATTCGGAACAGTCTATCAGTTTCGGTCAAGTCATTCGATATAATTCACTTAGCGCGCGACAAAAACTCAGGAAGATGACTCATCTTCTGAAATGTTCGATATAAATCCTCGTTTGTTACATTAATATTGATTTCAAGAAAATTGATATCGTTCTTATTTTCAATTTCCATTGTGAATTTAATTCTATTATTAGTATCTATAATGTAATCTTCTAATTTATTAATGTCATTTGAGTCTTTGTTGTTAAAAATTAGCAGAACGTCGTTCTTATGTTTGCTCCATATTAGAATGTTTTCAAAAGAGGATTGAAATCATTAAGAATATAGGTTGCTTCAGGATAATCCAAATAGAAGTCAGCTTAAAGATTAGAAGCAGGCAAATCCATCTGTAACCATTCTTCAACTTTATAAACTTCATTACTAAATTGATAATAATTGTTGTAAACTATAATTTTTAATACGTTTATCAGATCAGCTTTCTTTTGAAAAATCGGATTTTTGATTTATAAATTCTTCAAAAACTCTTATAAAATCGTTAATAGGTATTTTTGAGTGAAGAATAATTACATCAAAATATAATATGTAGGTATTTTAAAAGTTAACGATAATTATATTACTTACCTAATCATTAATGTCCAATCTGTCTCTTACTGTATAAGTTGGTTCATTTTTAAAAGTTTTGAAAACTTCAAGAACTGCTCCAGATCTATCGACATTTGCATCACGGAATTTTCAGAAACAGGAATGTATACACAAAGTCAGTGCAAAAATCGCAAACGATAACAATTCATGTTTTGATAAATCTATATATACTAAAAATAAATTGGTCAACAATTTTCATTGTAATTTCACTAATTTGTCCGATGCTTTATTCAATGATAATGAACTGCATTTATTAAACACTTGTTATGAATTCTTGATTAGTTCATAATATTAAAAAAATCACCAATTGATATTGCAATCGATACAGACAAAAATATAATGGTTCACAAATTTGAACTTGAAATTAGGAAGGAGAGTATGGAATTCTTAACAGATAGAATGAAAACAAAAATCAAATAACAAAAAACATACATTAACACAACAACAACTAAAAATACTCAAAAACATAAAATCAAAAATTAAAGATTAACAATCTGATTTATACAAAAGCTGATAAAAATGCGGGCGTTGTAATATTACCTAAAACTATGTATTTAGAAAAGACTTTAGATTTTTTATCCGACAATAACTATAAAATACTCAACAAAAATCCAGTACATAACATTGTAAAGTCAATAAAACTCAGAACAATAATTCAAAATTTTTTTCGCAGATTATGGTATTAACAAAAATAAACATACATATGAATCCCAAAATTCCAAAAATACCTATACCTTTTCATACCATAACCTATATATCCTAAAATTCTTTAATGAAGCTACATAAAGACGGATACCCAATAAAACCTATAACAGCTTTTTTAAAATCTCCCACTATAAAATTATTGAATTGTTTGATAAAAATTTTCAAAACCTTTTAAATATGAACCAACTTATATAATAAAACGCTCTTTGGAGGTTTCTGATAAATTAAGTAATATGAATATCGTTATCTTTAACAATATCAGCATGTTATACTTTGATGTGATTTATCTTTCTTCAAATATAATTATTAACGATCTAATAAGAGTTTTTCAAAGGATTTATAACTAAAACATCAGATTTAAAAAAAAGCTGATCTGATAAACTTATTGAAAGTTATAGTTTACAACAATTATTGTCAATTTAATAATGAAGTTTATTAAGTTGAAGAGAGGTTACAGATGGGTATGCCAGTTTCAAGTCTTTTAGCTGATTTCTATATGGATTATCTTGAAACAACCTATATTCTCAATGATTTCAATTTTCTTTTTAAAAACATTCTATTTATGGAGCAGATATATGGACGAAGTTAAGCTAATTTTTAACAATAAAGACTCAAATGATATTAATAAATTAGAAGATTACTTTAATAGTATTAATAATAAAATAAAATGTACAATGGAAATTGAAAATAAAGAAGGTATTAATTTTCTCAATATCGATAATAAACATGACATACAGGTTTTGATTTCGCTATTTATAGAAAACCAACTCGTAATAGCTGCTTAATATAATTTAACCCAACTACTATATACAACACAAAAAAGAAGCTTCTCACAGCTTTTTCTATAGACTGTTACAAACTCCACAAGATTACAAAAATTATGAAAAATTACTTAACACTATTTGTTCACTGGCCTACCTTAATGGATATGCCATATCAATGATAAATAGAAGTGTTACATCACTGTGAAAATGGCAGTGAATTGATTTTACTTTGAACATACGAAATAAATGAACATAGAAAAATCAAAAATTATGACAGTAATTTTATTTTATTGAATGATCTATTAGATCTCTCTTTTGAACCCTTATTTACGTATGTTCTATAATAATTTGTTTTATTTTTGGGAGGACCGCAGTGGTGGAATTTTTCAGAATGGATAAAATACCTAATAAATTCACCCATATTTTAAAGACAGGTTCAGTCTATAGTTGATTTCCGATGATTAAAACCACTTGCTTCTTCCATTCCTTTCGACATTTTTTAATAAATTTATGTTCTAGAGTAAGTAAAATATTTCTAATTTTCGATTACTTTGGTTGTTAATTAATAACTGAATTATCTATTATAATATCTTGTGTGTAGATTTTTTACATGTTTGACGTAGGTATATGATTGTCGAATGATTTGTAAAAAAATTTAATATTCTCTATAATATAATATGTAACGTGGAGGATTAGTTTGTCGATTAGGTTTTACTTGTTTTTTCTTGTTATTCTATTAATTGAAACTATGCAAACTAATGGAAAACCATTTACGAAAATAGGTCTAACCATCTCTCTTTTTTCTATGTGTGTGGGTAACAGCTGATGTTGGGCGAAAGCCCAAAACCTGTCCTATAAATATTTTTATAAAAATTTAAATAAAATAATCGATTTCGTAAATTAATTTAATTTAGTTTGAATTTGCATTTCTATTGAAAATATATCTCATTTAATTAGTTCAATCTTTAATCTCTATCAAACATTTGGTCAACTAACACTACTATCATAATCACCAGATGAAGATACCATGCAAAATAATTGAAATGTATTCAAAAAAATCCATCTTATGATTTTTTTATATTTACATAAATTTGATCACCAATTCAATAAAAAATTTTTTAATAAATTTCACAATTTGAACTTTTCTTTTCATTTTTCTTCTTTGATTTGTTTATAGGGGTGTTTACTTGTTAACATAAATTTATATAGACAAATTTTTGTTAAATAGTCAAAGTAGCGCAAGGCTAGGCTGTGCTTGGCTAGATAGACTTCACAACGTACACAATTAATTGTACCACACAGCTACACCACAATTAAAATGCGTCGCGAGCTAATTCACAGAAAAAGCGACGTCCGCTTTCAGTCTAGAACCGGCATATCAAAGAAGGTATAAAAATGTAACCAATCTCAGTTAGCCATAAATTATAAATACACTTTAAACAAATGATTAAATGACAACACTCAAATATATGTTAGGTTTGAACAACTCTATCAAGTAAACGTCAAATTGAACATCTAGTTGCTGTAATTAACCTAAACAGAAAATTTTTTTTAAGGATTTGGAGCCCAAAATTTTGACAAGGCGCAGTCAAAGTTGAATTCTATAAATAATTTTGATGTTTCATGTGAAATTTTCATAACAATAGGATACATACCTTTATACAAACAACCAAATTTACTGTACATACCCTCAAATAGTGATTTAGGCTGAAATATCCTTTCAAATTAATTTACAATAATAATTATACGTGTCTGTACAACTGAATATGACACCTGTAAGATTCACCATCTAATATCTCTTATCAGCTAGCAGCTAGATTTTGCCCCGCGCTCGGAGCACTCACGTGACTTCTCTAAGTAAGCGATCGACAATTACAACTCAAAAACCAAATTGGAATAGTTGCTCCATTCGTAATTGTTGAATCGCTAAAATCATTCAACGTAGTTGATGAAATGTGCTGGCGGCGCCACAAATAATAAACGAGTGGTTTACTGTTGCTAATTTTTGCCCTCTCTGTTATTGAATATTCATAAGCGGAGCGTGTGGGCCCAAGAACACGATTGTGTTCAATAATTTGTCTTATATTTCAATAATTGAAATTACAGGAGTGTCGAAAATTACGTACGTATATGCTGTACGCAGATAGGATTGTCGCGTGGCATCTAATGAATCTATTAAGACATGATTTTGCGTGCAAGATTTTGGAGCGCTGACGTCACCTGTCCGAACGTTTTTGGCTATCAATGGAGACGATACCGGTATAGGCGGTAGAGGCAGTAGTGAATTCTACTAGGCGCTCTACTATGTTAGTGCGATCCCCGAATATAGTCAGCCAGTCGTAGCGGCCAATAATTGTCTCACGATGTTGCCAGTGACAACTTCTGCGATCTACAGTGGCACGAAATTGGTCTCTCCTACATTGCGCTGCCAATGAGCGTACCGTGTAAAACATGAGAAACAAAACTGTAGAGCATCTTAAGTTATAATGAGTAATTGGAAGGATATATTGTTTAAAAATTAAATTTTACGTGAATATAATTTCATTAAAGTCTGTTAAGTAACAAAAATAAACAGGGCATAAATAAATGAGTAATCAAAAAAATTATTGTTAGCTTTAAGCTAACATTAATTAAAATAATGTTTGCTCTAAGGTGTTTTTAGTAAAGAATTCATGCGTTATTTTTATTCATATTTGCTTGGTTTTCCGTAATTCATTCAGTAATACTTATAAGGTACAAACAAAGTAAATTACATTCTTCTGATTCTTTACTAACAATAGATTCCAAAACAAATTCTTTTTATAATACTAGGAAACTAAACTATAATACTAGGAAAATAACTACGATTTCATTTAAAAATATTTACGTATATTCCAACAAGTTGTAAAAACTCACCATATCAAGATATCAATTTTTCATGTGAATAGTACTACAATTGTGCCTCCATTATTATACTTCTCTGTACTTATTTTTGAACGTAAAAGGTCAAAACAATGCAATACATCTATATATTTAATTGATATATTTCAAATATTTGTTGAAAAATTTTATATTTAGAAGAACTTACGCCACACGATAAGACACGAATAAAAAAAGAAACACACACACACATAAAATACGGTCGACAATCTCTGACGTCTCTTATGCTACGGTCACCAAAATTCACAAAAATCCTGTCTTAATGCAGGTAACTCGATCTCTTTGCTTACTTATCAGTGAGCTTAGGAATTCTTGTAGCTACCTTTAGTTCACGCCATAAACGTTCGTGACTTTAGAATGTTACTATTAATCGCAATGATAAACAATATGGAATGTAGTTACTCCAGCATGGTCATACTTGAAGTTTTGCAAATTTTTAAAAATTCAATTCAGAAGAAGAAAATAGTAAACCTTAAATAAAAAATATCTAATATTGCACATTAATTGAGTAAAATTTAAATATTAATTTGGTTCATGCACCTTGGAAATTTATCATAATTCAAGTATAAAATTTACCTTGTTTTAATCGAAACAAACTATTTTAAGAATGAAATAATTAATTTTACAGATAGGACCCTATCATGATAAAAATAACACAAAAAATTAAAACGAGTAATTTTTTTAAATCATTTGGATCAGACCAGAGATTGAGATTTTCTTCTTCTAAGTGAGAGAAATAATCAATCATAAATACTGACATTTGGTACACATGAGACTGTTTCTGATTATTTTCCAATTTTTTTTTTGTTTATATGGAAAAGCTCGACTAACCATTTTGTAGTTGCTTATGTTTTAAAATGCATCACAATAAGTTTGTCCGACACTGGTGAAGGTATGTCCGCCTCCTCATGGCCTCATTAGATATTTTTGCAAATATAAACACATTACCTATGTTTAGAAAAAACTTTGGTCTTAGCTTTTTAATCTTTTACGAATTAAATATTAACAATTAAAATTTTATTTCCTAATATATAAATTTTTTTTTTAATGGGGGGGATAGCTGATATTTTGAAAATTTCGTAATTCTTTTGTTAATCTGTATCTTTATTTTGATGACTTAAATTTTTTTTAAAACAGTTGATTTGAATTTTTCTATTCACTTGCATATTCGGTATTTAAACCTACTTGCTGCGCTAATGGACAACGATAGGTCTAAAACGAGTATATATTGTCAATAATGAACCCCTTGTTAATTGTACGTGGACGTCGCTTACTTATTTTATTATCGACGTTGAATGATTGACGCACAACGTATTAACACATATTTTTACAGATAGATCGTATTTCCAACTGTAGATCGCACACATACATTGGAGCTCGGAGCAATGTCGTCATGAGCTACCATAGGGTAACAAAAAATCTCTACGCTAATCTTATCTATTTTTGATTATTTTCTAGAAATTTTGTTCCAACAATAACCAGTATCCATTACATAACCAAAGGCAAAATTATTTAATTTTTTAAACCAACCATTTTCCGTATACATAAGTACCATATTCCAGTTATAACATACATAGAATATGATGTTTAACTGTACTCTCGAATGTTTTTTTTTTGCTTTTATTAATTATTAGGACAAAAAAAAATAAATAATAAAAACTTAATTTCGAACATACTACGGAAAAATGGATTCGGTAATTGACATGTCGAATAGCAATCAAAACCAATTACCAAACAAAATTGCAATGATTGATAGTCAAACAATTCACTAATCAGTCGACTATTGATAATTGTCAAAAGTCGGCTAGATTAAACTGATAAAGGAGGTGGTGATTTCATGACAGAGCAGCTGAGAATGATAAGGGTACTGCTCACAAGGGAACATTTCAGGGGGCCACTTCCGATTTTTTTTTAAACTTGGATATGTTATTTCCTTCTAATTCTAAGTGATGCAAGTTTTTGTATCGGTAAAGAAACATATCTAGGGAGAGAATTCGCCACTCAAAATTTAGGCTCAAATGGGGTACTTTTTAAGTTTTGGATACTTTCGGTTGAAATATGGAAACCGCACAAACGGGACTTAATCC
>JAJEOX010000069.1:57500-238785 GCA_020740385.1 Mylabris phalerata | reverse complement strand
TTTCTTCATATTTACAAAATACCTACATAAATGAAATCATAAAACGAAATAAAAACATCCTGTTGATTAATGTTGATTTCAATTTCATCGGTTATTTTGAAATGATGTATAATTGTCGGCTGATACGTAGGATATTCTTCATTCCAATACTATCGTCGAATCTTGACTTTTTTTGTATATTTGTAGTTTTTTCGGGACATTGTACCCAAGATCTTTTAATAGTTGAATGCTTGTTTGTGTCAATGATTTTTGTTGTTGTTGTTGTTGATACGGATGATAACGACGTCTGACTAACTTCGGAAATGAATTGCAATTTGAGGTATTTTTATAGGTAAGCACCTCCTATCCCCACCACTATGGAAAACTGAGCCCCATTGCTATTTCAATTCTAATCTTGATAACAAGTTCTTCTTCTCCTTGGAAATTAACCAAATCACCGTTTTGATCTAACACTCTGATGGTTAAATTGTCAATGAAAGTTTTATTCAAAATTGGTAAATATATATGATTTCTTGGCTCAATATTTATAGCATAACCTGGATTTACAGCTGGTCAAATTCATAAATTGTGTGTGATGGTCGATTATTATAGTATGATCCTGTTGTTATATTACATTCAATACGAATTGATAAAACTTTGATTATCCTCCACTGGTTGATCAGATGAATAAAAGTTGATTAGGTGGCAGAACTTGTTTTGAAAACCCTAATAACGTTCCAATACCATCGCCTTTAGTGAAGTCAATTTCATATTTACTCTTCAATTCACACTTTAACGTATTATTGTTCGGCTTCAGTGAAAGCAATTCTGCTTTATTAATATCATTAGGTGGACTAAGTTGTTCTTGTAGGTAGTCTTCAATGTGTGTTATCTCATATGCACCAGTTGGAATGGTTATTTCTTTTTCTATACCATTATCTTTATAGTAGAACTTATTCTGTCCCCTCTTCAATGTTTGGTATTGTATTGTATGTATGAAAGCCAATAAGGGCCAATGAATAACTACAGTTTGGATTCAAATTGATTGGAGGATAAAAGTCTGCAGATAGCACACTGCTACGACCTTTTAATGTGAATGTTAAAGACATGACTGAGCAATTAATGTTCAAGCACCTTTATTATATAAGAATTTTAGACATAAATGTCCACAATTATATGTATTATATTTTTGTAGATTATTAAAATTATATAAAATATTTTTACATTTCCAATACTTGATTAGTTCTTTTGGAGGCTTTAAATTTCCATAACTATCAAAATAAAGCACTTTATTATTTTGTTTTATAATATGCTACCCAGTGTGTACCACTACCTTCTCGAGAATCTAAATTAACAATACCTGTTTCGTATTTTTTAATTTTTTGAGGTAAATCATCTCTCATGAAAACACCTCGAAAATTAGGAATCTTAAGCCTTTCAGCATATGTTCGTAGTTGATGATCAGTTAGGGGATGAGAAGGTAGTTCCAGTGGTAGTTTTTTGTCAAATACAATCCCAATCCCGTTTTGTGTTTTTTCAAGTACAATCCATTACCTTTTCTACCTAAGGCAATGGCTTCCATTGTGCGATTATGACGTTCGGCCTCTTCCAATTTTTTTCTTGCTGCTTTAGCATCGTTCACAGCTTTTGTTACAGCTGCTGCACCACCTGTTAATGCTCCTAATGCAGACAAACCACCGAATAATAAGGGTAACCATCCACCAGATTTTTTTGGTATGGGTATAATTCGAGGTAAACGAATACGTTTACGACCACCAGCTTTTTTAACAGCAACACGAGCCGCTTTAACTATTGTTCCAATACTATCAGATCCATTGGTGGTCTTCTTCAGTAGATCGATAATACCCTTTTTAAATGCACATTTCTTCAATTGTTTTCGTCGTCGTCGTCGTCTATGTCCCATTCCCAATTTTTGTTTGGCTTTCATTATATTCGTTACCAAATAGGCGGCTGCTTTTTCTCCTAGTGAAGCGTCACGTGACGTAACTCTTTCCCAAGCTCTATTCTCTAAAATTTTATCGGCTCTATGTCGATCTTCAAGATTTTTACTCTGCGAATACGCTATATCGTGTTGTTTACATGCACGATCTAATTCGTTAATTCCCGGATCGCCCCGCTTCAATCGTTTAGCTAGTTTCGTACCAGGTCCACAGTATTGATATCCGGGGATATGTAATTCAATTGGTAATTTGTTAATTAAGGAATTAACAAGTCCGTCACCTTTGAACGTCAACATTAAACTGACAAGATGACGTCTGCCTTCTTATATAAATACCCGCAGACTGACAGACATGCCTTCAGTAGTTATGATGAACGTTGTCAAACATAAACTATCTCTTAAAATAAATAATCATGACGTGTCAGTTGTGAAAAATCATCATCGACACAGTCCACTACTTCCCGATACGATGAGAACAATAATTTGTGGACCTAGTGGATGTGGTAAAACAAATGTGATAATTAGTCTTTTACTGGAACCGAATGGGTTGCGTTTCGAAAATGTCTACATATTTTCAAAATCACTCTTTCAACCGAAATATGAGTTCCTTAGGAGTGTCCTTTCTAAAGTCAAAGAAGTTGGATACTATCCATTTACAAATAATGATGAAATCATACCCACACGTGATGCAAGAAGTAATTCTGTATTCATCTTTGACGATATAGCTGTACCTGGTGAACAGGAGAGAATCCGAGAATACTTCAGTATGGGTCGACATAAGTGTATTGATTGTTTCTACTTGTGTCAAACATATACACGCATTCCAAAACAATTAATACGTGACAATGCAAATGTAGTTGTGATTTTTAAACAAGATGAACATAATTTGAAGATGATTAATAGTGAGAATGTAGGAAGTGATATGAGTTTCGATGTATTCAAACGTATCTGTAATGAATGTTGGAAATATCAGTATGGATTTTTGGTAATATTAAAAGATGAAAATCTACGGAATGGACGCTATAGAAAACGATTTGATTGCTTCATCAAACTATAAATAGACTGATAAATCTACATCATCAAACATTCATTGTTCAACTGTGACAATGTTAAGTCAACAACAGAAACAAATTAAGAAGAAATTAATAGAAGCCGCTGATAATGTTAGAAAAAAATTTAAACAATTAAAGAATGAACAAATAGATCAGACGGAGACAATCGATAGACTTTTGGAACCGATTAAAAAGCCATTAGATGAACTGGTGTTGGAAAAGAAGAAGAAGAAAAAGAAAACTATTAAAAGAGAACAAATAGCAGAAGATGAACAACAACAACAAGCACTACCTCCACCAAAAATTAAAGTTGAGGAAAAAGAAGAAGAAGAAAGTGTACCGCGATTTCCGTATGTGTCGAGAAGACACTTCATTGCAAGTAAATTCGCCGCCGACGACGGCGAAGATGAAGACGATGACGACGATGACGATATGGAAGAATTATTTATGGATCAATCAAAAGTATCTGACAAGGCTTATGCTGATTACATCAATCAATATCCAGCAATTGCACAACCCTATATTGAAAAATTGATTCAAAAACATCAAACAATCACTTCAAAAATCAATTATGATGAGGCGACGGAGAAGCTAACTCTGGGCAATACAGTTTTGTATATTGAGCCTGATGGTGATATAAAAGTATTGAATGAAGTTTTCAAGGGAACAGAAGGATTGTATGATTTGTTGTTTTTGAAAAATGTCTCCCATAGTAAGTTTTCAATTAAGGATCAAGACGCTTATAAGAGAATTATCAATCTTACAAATGCCTATCGACAGAACTATGATCCACAGAAGAAAATACAAGGAGATACATCATATAAATATCAAAAGGTTATTAAACCATTATTAAGATCACAGAGTTCCCCTTCTCCTTCGGGGCGGGGTGTTCAATATTTACGATACAATAGAAAACCAGTTGAATATATTTATTGGGATGATCCGAATGAGTTAGTTGCTCGTTTGGCTTTGTTGTGTGCATCAACTGGTGCGGGAAATAATTCTCATCAAAACGAGATTATTGCTATTGAAAAAGAACTACGTGAAGCAGGAGTGATTTATTAGTATAATGACCTCATCATCGTCATCGTCATCGCTATCGTTGTATGTAGATGTACAAGGTTTCCGAATACCAAACAACAATAAATTCCTACCAAAAGAGCTAGCAACCTATGATGGATATAAGATAAGTCATTTCATCTTCAAGTCTCCCTATTGTTTTAAAGCATTACCACTGGAATATAAGAAACAAGTATACTGGTTGACGAAAAATCATCATGGATTGAAATGGGAGGACGGTTTTATAGATCCTAAGGAATTTAATGGAATTATTAATAGAGTAACATCTGGATACAGTGATATTTATGTTAAGGGCTTGGAAAAGAAGAAATTCATTGAGAACTTTATCTATAATACATCAATAGTTCATGAATTACCAGACCAGCAACGTTTATATAAATCTAAATCCACTTGTGTATTTCATTCAATATTGAATTGTATGTGTGCCTTAACCAATGTTATAATATTATATGAAAATTTTCATGATAGTGATCAATAAAAGAATGATGTATAAATATGCTGTTTTTCCTTAAACCTTATTTAGTATCATTATGAGCATTGACAAATTCGGACGTGCTTGGAAGAGAAAATTCAGTGAAAATGATAATAAAGCGAGTGGAAGTCGTGTTTGGCACAATCTATATAGTTATACTACTGATGGCAATCTTGACTTAAAGAATCATCGAATCTGTAATCTACATGACGGTGAAGATGTAAAGGACTCAACCACTAAAGGGTACGTTGATGAACTAAGAAAACAGATAGAAAATCAAATTAAAAAAAATGATAGTATAATTGAGGAAAAGATTAAAAATTTAGAACGATTAATAGAGGAGAACGAAACTCAAACACATAAACACATTCAAAATAGTCGAAAAATTGAAGGACTTTATCAATCAGATATACCAACAATTAAAGATCACATAAAGAAGCTTAATGATAGTTTTACAAAACGAGACAAATCAATTAACGATAAATTCACCGCATTTGATAAGAAATTGAATGAACTGAATAATACAATAAGGAGTACAAGGAATCAATTGGAAAACATTGAAAGGTTAATTAAGACATATAACCAGAAATTTATTGATATTAATAAGATAATACAACTACAGAAAAATTAAAACAATTTAATAGATAGATTTAGAAGATTTATTAATGAAAACAATTGTGAAAATTGAACAGTTCTCATCAGAAGGTCATCGTGGCAATACCTCTTCATCGATATCATTTTTCAAATCCATTATACACAGCTAGTGAAGTGAATAAAATATCGAAAAGAAATAATGTCATTGAAAGAACATGTTGTTAATGAAATATATAAACCAGTTCGAAAAAATTTCCTTCGACGTCGTACAATTATAAAAGGTCTAGATGAACTTTGGCAAATGGATTTAGCCGATCTTAGTAAACATTCAAAAAAAACAATGGATACAAGTATATATTGGTGGTAATTGATTGTTTTTCAAAATATCTCTGGACTCAACCATTAAAATCTAAATCAGGCAACGATGTAACGTCAGCAATGAAAACAATATTACAACAACAAGGTCGTCATCCAAAGAAGCTTCAGTCAGATCAAGGAAAGGAATTTTTTAATAAACAATTTAGTGCTTTAATTAAGAAATATGGAATTAGTCATTATCATACATATAGTGTAAAAAAAGCTTTTATTGCTGAACGTGTAATTAGAACTTTAAAAAGTAAATTATATAAATTATTTACAATGAATGCGTCATATAATTGGATAAAAATTCTTGATGACGTCACTAAAGATTACAATAATACACTACACAGAACGATAAAGATGAAACCTAATGAAGTAAATAAAGATAACGAGCAAGAAATTCTACAGGCATCCTATAATAATTTGAAAAAATTCACTGCTGGAAAATTCAAGAAAGGCGATCTTGTTCGTATCAGTAAGATGAAACATTTATTCGACAAAGGTTATACACCCAATTGGACAACAGAATTATTTAAAATTATAAAAGTAAATAATAGCAATCCTGTGACGTATTTACTGGAAGATTTACGTGGTCAACCAATCAGTGGATGTTTCTATGAAGAAGAATTACAAAAGACCCACTATCCAAGTATCTACTTAATTGAAAAGGTGCTACGTCGTAAAGGTCGTAAATTATTTGTTAAATGGTTAGGATTTGATAGTGTATATAATAGCTGGATTGATATGAAAGACATTTCATAAAAATGATATATTTATTTATTTCTATATAAATGTAATTGTAAAAAGTTCGTCTAAAAATAGTTTTTCTATTCAATTTTATTGAAAATTTCATTTACTCTCACTTGTACTTTTATTTAATCAAAATTGAAAAGAGGGGATAAATTTATGGTAGTGGGAATAATGGTATATAAAACCTAAATTTTTCAAAAGTACTCAGTTTTTTGTGCAACGTTTAGAAGAAAGAAAAGAAACATTTTTTGAGATTAAATTGTGAGTGCAGTATGTATGGATTGAAATATTATATTAATGAAGCTAAACTGTTACTTTCGGATGATAAAGTTCATAGTAGGGATAAATTCTTTATAAGAAGGTTACTAGAAAAACTTTCACCTTATGCAGATATGCAAGAGGTTTTAAATGAATATGGTAAACATTTTATAGATTGTGTTTGGTCGAATAGTGGTGTGACTACCGGGCCAGACACATGTAATTGTTTTTATACACGCAACAGATTGAACTCTTTGAAAAGTTTAGTAAATAAAATAAAAAACTCGTGGTGCAGCGATAGTAGTGATAGTGATTTTGATTACTATGTCACAGAGTGCAGTGATTCTACAGAATGCTCTTGATACAGAAAATGCTGTATCATGCATTAGAAATTTAGTTAAAATAAATTTATTGAAAATGGATCCTTTACATTTAAGTAATATTTGGTTGAAGTTACCAGCATTTTATCAAAACGATGAAGATTTAAGAAACTTAATCATTTGTGGACAACATGAAGTTAATCGTGAAGACAATCAACATAATCACCCATTTAAAGTGTATTGTACCGCTTGCCTTTTAAACAATGATTTGTATAACTTTTCATCTGTTTTCAATGAATTATAAATTAAATAAAGAAAAATTATTTTAAAGTATGTGTTTTAATGTCCTTTTATATTTACTGTTTTATTTATAAAAACCGGATTTGAAACTGCAATAACAATATATACAGGAAATGAAATTAAAAGAAGACAATTCTGATTAATAATCATATTTTTATTCTATAATTAAACCTAGTCAATTGTTAACTTTTATTATACAATAATTTTACACATTTTATGCCATTTATTTTGGTATGGTAATTTTTCTATCTCAGCTAGATTTCCGTCTTCCTTTTCTTCTTCTTTCATCTTAAAGAAAACTAGTATTTCTTCTTTAATATATGTTTAATTATATTTTGTAATAACTAACCTTATTCTAAATTAAAAATTTACTTGATTTATTGATCTTCATCAATTCTTGCTCTTTTTGATGTTGTTGGTGCTTCAATGGCTTTTATGTCTTCATCTTCTTCAATATTAAATTTATATTTAGTAATTGCTTTTTCTAGCATGTCCAATTCTTCTTCGGATTTTAATTTCATTCTTATATATCTTACTGGTAAATTACCAAATTTTTTCTGAAGTGTTGTAGTTTTCGGCGAGTACGATAAGTAAATTGAGACTCTATCGTCTTTTAAGATAATATCCTTTACACCGTATCTGATATATAAAATTTTCATTTAGGAAAAATAAAAATATAGAAAATATTTCTACTTACTGAAAGATTTGTTTTATAATGACATGTAACAAATTGATTGGTAAATTAACTTTATCTTCTGTGAAAACCACAATTGTTGATGGTGTTGTTGACATTTTCTTTTTTGTGAATCGTTAAGACTTTAGGAAACAAATAAGTTTACTCTTCAGTAACGCTCTTTACAAGAAAAGATGTATCAAATGACTAACAATTTAAATATCCACGGTTATATATATACAAAAGTTTAAACAAAGACAACTACGTTTTCCAATAGCATTTCCACTGAATTGCAAAATATTAATAAACAAGGTCAATTCTAAAGAGATCATCAATTGTCACAAATTATAAGATGACTGTTAAGACATTTATTTTTCTAAGAATTTTCAATTTAGAGAAAAAATTGTAACAGAGAATCCTTTGTGTGGGAAATTGAGTATTGTTTTCCAATAAAAATTCTAGACTGCAAAATATTAATAAACAAGGTCAAATATTAAAAAGATCCTTTGTACAAAGAATGATGTATTGTTATCCAAAGAAAATTCTTCATTGCAAAAATATTAATAAACAAGGTCAGTCAATAAGAGTGTTTTTCTAGAAATTTTTATTACGTTAATTCATAACGGATTTTGCGTGGTATAAAAGCAGGTTGTAACGCAGAGTTCAAGTATTTTGTTGAAAGTGTTTTAAAGTGTCACACGCGTACAACAAAACTGCTTGTTAAAAATGTCTAAAGCACAAGTATTATGTAATATTTGTTTCAAACCGTTCTCAAAAAAATACAACTTAAATCGCCACATAAAACGTGTTCATTCTTTACCAGGTAAATGTTTTTTAAACCACCTCATTACTTTTCTTCATTTACCGCTTCCAATTTTAGGATGCGAAAAACCTGAACTTACTAAAGAAAGGTGTAGTTTATGTGGAACAGATATTCCTGTTGATAAATGGTTATGTCATTTACGCACCTTAAGTCATCGATTATAATCAGCAGAACCATACACATCAAATTTGAAGGTGGTTAAAAGTACTTTCCAAGGACGAATTAAAACATTACTTTATGAAAATAGTGACTTATCTAATTTGGATGTTGATGTATTTCTAAAATCTTCTAAAGATGTTGTAGTTCCTAAACTTGTACAACAGTTAATTGAACATACATTAATTAAATTCAATTTGGAATTGTTTGCTGAGTATGTGAAAATGGTTGACGAAAACGAAGAATGTTCGATAAAAAGTTTCAACTCAAAAATGACGTTGGTGCAGAATGACGATGATATTACATTAAACTATGACTTGATGATTGAAAAAATTAAAACGAAAACAACTGAATTCCAAGAAAGGGATAGCGGTTGGGCGTTGACCGGAATAACCCATTTAGAAATTAATATAAATCAATACCAACCATTGAGAGGAAGTAGTCAGTACATAGGATTACCTAAGAAAATCCAAGAAAAGCACGCTTGTATCAATGTCAAAAATAACGATGAATATTGTTTCAAATGGGCTATAATTTCGGCTTTGTGTCCAGTCGATTTCCATGCAAATAGACCAAACTCATATTGTGTTGAAGACATCACTGCCAATACAATAGTTTTACATAATAATATTGTATTAGAATTTGATGATTTAGACTTTCCTTTGAAAGTAAAAGACATTAAAATATTTGAAGAATTGAACTCGGAAATTAGTGTAAATACTTTTGGTTTAGAAGATGATCAAATTGTTGGACCATTGTATTGTACCAAAAGAGAAAAAGTAAAGCATATCAATTTACTGTTGATAGAAAAAGAAGAACAGAGCCACTATGTGTGGATTAAAAATGTCTCAAGATTACTGCGAAGCAGCATTACAAGACATACAAATAAAATTTTCATTTGCAATTTTTGCTTATTACATTTCGATTCTGAAAAAAACTTATTAATACATAAAGAGGAGTGTAATCGTATAGTTACAATCATGCCAACACATGAGAATTCTGTAGTAGAATTTAAAAATTATGAACGACAAATTGAAGTTCCATTTGTAATCTATGCAGATTTTGAGTGTCTATTACAAGACATTGATATTTGTACACCGAATCCAACTACATCGTCAACAACTAATGTACAAGAACACACACCGTGTGCTTTCGCTTATTACATTAAATGTTCGTTCGATCAGAATTTCGATAAATTACAAGTTTACAATGGTGAAGATTGTGCTGATCAATTTGTAAAATCATTAACGTACGATATACAAAGAATTTATAATGAAATTCTAATGAAACCGAAACCAATGGAGAATTTAAATGATGAACAACTTGAATCATATCTTGAAACGAACATCTGTCATATTTGTAATCAAACAATAGTCAATGATGATAAAGTGATGGATCACTGTCACTTTACTGGTAAATATAGAGGACCAGCACATCGACAATGCAATTTGCAATATCGCATACCTAAATTCTTTCCAATTTTTTTTCATAACTTTTCTGGTTATGATTGTCATTTGTTTGTAAAATCGTTGGAAAAAATTGAAGGTGATATTAACTTAATACCGCTAAATAAGGAACCTCTATGTCTCCTTATCAAAACGAATTTTTGTTGGTGAAACAGAGACAGTTGATCTGCGGTTTCTAGACTCGTTCAGATTTATGTCATCTAGTCTAGATAGTTTTAGCGCAGAATTTATCACCTAATGATTTCCAAACTGTTAAAAGCGTTTTCAACGATGAAGAACAATTTAAATTACTGATAAGAAAAGATGTGCTACCATATGAGTACTTTAATTGTTGGAAACGTTTAGCAGAGACATCATTACCAGCGCAAGAAAAATTTAACTGTCGATTTTCGATGAAATTATGCTCTGATGAAGATTACAAACATGCACAGAATGTGTGGCAACAATTCAATTGTCAAAATTTATGGGACTACATGAAATTGTACTTGATAACGGATGTATTGCTGTTGACTGATATTTTTCAAAATTTCCGCAAAGTCTGTCAAAAAATATACAATTTGGATCCTTGTCATTATTACACAGCACCCGGATTATCATGGGACGCCATGTTGAAATATACTCAAATAAAAATTGAATTATTAACCGATATCAATATGCATACATTTATTAAAAGAGGTATACGTGGTGGCATAACACAATGTTCACATCGACATTCTGTTGCAAACAATAAGTATATGGAAAGTTATGACTCATCTAAACCAAGTACGTATTTAATGTATTTAGATGCTAACAATCTATATGGTTGGGCCATGTCACAACCACAACCCTATGGTGAGTTTCAATGGGTCGAAGACATTGAATCAATTGATATAATGAAAATTCCAACAAATTCCGATATAGGTTACATCTTCGAAGTGGATCTAGAATATCCAAAAGGTCTACACGATCAGCACAATGATCTTCCATTTTGTCCGGAGAATAAGATTAGTTCAAATGCAAAATATTCCAAATTGATTACTGATCTAACAAATAAAAATAAATATATAATACATTATAGAAATTTACAACAGTGTGTCAAGCATGGTTTGAAAATTAATCAAATTCATCGAATATTACAATTTAAACAATCGTGTTGGTTGAAAAAATATATCGATCTGAATACACATCATCGTACATTGGCCAAAAATACGTTTGAGAAAAATTTTTTTTAAATTACTAAATAATGCAGTGTACGGTAAAACTATGGAGAATGTAGATAAAAGAAAAGACATCAAATTGGTTACAGAGTGGGAGAGTTGTGGAAAGAGATTGGGTGCACGTGCACTAATTGCCAAACCACATTTCCATAGTGTAGCCCATTTTACACCTAAAATGGTAGCAATTCAGTTGAATCGTGTCAAGACCTGTTACAATAAACCAATTTATATTGGTTTTACAGTATTGGAATTATCAAAATGGTTGATGTACGATTTTCATTATGAATACATGAAACCAAAATACAACGATAAATTACTATTAAACTATATAGATACGGATTCACTTATTTATACCATCAAAACTGATGATTTCTACAATGATATTAGGGATGATATAGATATTTATTTCGATACATCTGAGTATGCAAAAGAGAATCCATACAATTTACCATTGAAAAATAAAAAAATTGTTGGATTTATGAAAGATGAAAATAATGGTAAAATAGTGAGAGAATTTATTGGTTTAAAATCGAAAATGTATTCAATTGACGTTATTGATGGTAAATTGATCAAGAAAGCTAAAGGTGTAAAGAAAACAGTTATTAACGGTTTCAATTTAGATGACTATCGAGACTGTCTGTATAAAAAGAAGATTTTTATGGTAACATGTCCACATTTAGATCCGTCCTTCACAATATCTATACACAAAATTTGAACAAGATTGCTCTTAGTCATTTTGATGATAAAAGACATATTAGAGAAGATGGTATATCAACATTTGCCTGGGGACATTACCACATAGAAGAATAATTCAATAAATATTACACTGTATAAATTAAAATTTTAGTAGATTAACTTTAATTTATTTCTATAATTATTTTTATCTCAATTACACGTTTTTGTTGTTGTTGCTGATGTTGTTGTTGCTGATGTTGTTGTTGCTGATGTTGTTGTTGTTGTTGTTGCTGTTGTTGTTGTTGTTGCTGTTGCTGCTGTTGTTGTTGCTGCTGTTCTTGTTGTTGTTGTTGTTGCTTCTGTTGTTGTTGGTATTGTTGTTGTTCTTGTACCCATAATTGTACTCTCTTTTGCTTTTGTTGTAGTTGATGTTGTCGTTCTTGTTGCCGTTGCTGTTGTCGTTGCTGTTTTTGTTGTTGTTGTCGTTGTTGGTCTCGTTCCCGTAAACATTCCAGGATTCTTTGTTGCTGTTGTCGATCTAGTTGTTGTTTACAATAATTTGAAATTAATGTAAATATGTATAAGTTATAAATTAATACTTACATTGTTCTTCTTTCTGAAAATGCTCAAATTGATGTTCTATCAAATAATTGAATTGATCCTCAGTGATCTCTTCACCTTCGAAAACTGTTTTATGATATTTAATTAAAAATTAATTATAAATTAAATGTATGTTGTAAATGAATATGTACTTACTCATAATTTCTCTTGAATTCATTTTTATTCACCAATTAATATTCACCAATTGAAATTCACCAATTAAATTAGGTACTTGACGATACACTGATTTACTTTAAGACTGGTTGATCTTATACATATATTATTGTGATTGCAATTCAGCATTCTTATTAAGAAGATTTCTTATTGAAAGGATCCATTGTTACAATTTCTTTTATTTGAAAATTGTTAGAAAAGTATATGCATCTATGATTTTCTTATTATTTGAAAAATGATGTATTCTTAATGGTTGACTTTGTTATATTTTTATATTAAAAAATATTATTCGAATTATAAATTAATAGAGAGATCTGTACTTTGTGTCTGTATGAAAGTCATCGAAAAGAGATATTACAGCAGAAATACACCAAATTTCCACTAATAATTATTGATTTGCTTTAAATTTAATTCATACTGTATATTTTTGTGATTGCAATTCAGCATGCTTATCAAGAAGATTTCTTAAACAAAGGAAATTTTTTAATAATAATAAATGAACAATGCAGGTATTTATTACCTATAAATTATATATACATTCTTTTATTTGAAAATTGTTAGAAAAATATATACATATATTGTCAATGTTGTTGTTCATCCAACTATGCCAATTAAAGTAGACTTTGTGTGCCCTTCCTGTAAGGGTGAAAGTGATGAAAGGGGTGAACAGTGTCATTGGTGCCTTTATCAAAAACTTGTAAATAAGGAAGGGTACAAACATTTAAAGTGGCAAGGTGCAGCACCTGGGAACGACGACGACGACGACGACAACACCGATTAATAATTGGTGAATTTTTCAATTATTATGTCTTATTATTATTATTATTTAGACTTTTTTCAAATTTGTTTGAAAATCAATGCTAGTGATCTTCTTAAAAGTCTGGTCAGGCTAGGCTAGGCTAATTTGACAACGTAAATTTTGTTTGTTGACAACAATAAAAACAACTTTTTTCAAATTTGCCGCCGTTTCCGCTGTTTACAGAGCTACAAATTGACATTAGTTACTAGAATTTTAGGTTGGCATGAAATCTGGGGGAATTTAGTTGTATAGATTTTAGGTTGGCATGAAATCTGGGGGAATTTACTTGCATAGATTTTAAGTTGGCAGAAAGTCTGGGGGAATTTACTTTTCTAGATTTTAAGTTGGTCGATTTGAAATTTCAAATCTCCCGCGCCGTGACGTCACAGGTTGACATGATATCTGGGGAATTTACTTGCATAGATTTTAGGTTGGCAGAAAGTCTGGGGGAATTTACTTTTCTAGATTTTAAGTTGGTCGATTTGAAATTTCAAATCTTCCGCGCCGTGACGTCACTTCCCGATGTCAATTGGCGGGAGAATTTGAAAATTGGCTCCGACTTCCTGGTCCAGAACATACATATTTATACTACTAATAATATAAACAATAGGAGATTATCACAATAGTTAATTTTAACAAATAAGGAAACAAATGTAGATATCGATGTTTTATATCTTTGTCTGACGCATGTAAATTGTAAAATTAGTGGACCCATGTCGATTTGCTTATGTTGAACAAAGGTCGAGCGATTTACAACAGAAACGAGATAAAAAAAAATTGTCGTAATACGAATAATTGAAAGTGAATAGATTTAGCGATGTGGTATAATGTTCGATCAAAAGCTAAAGGGTTGAAATTCTCCCTATGTCTAGAATTTTTTTCTATTTCATACCTGAACGTTCAAATTATAGTAATAATTTGCAGAATCTTTAATTGTCCGTACTACTATAGAACGATTTTGATTTAGATTTAGCGAAGAGGACAGCCATCCTAATTACGTTCGTCAAGTTCCCCCCCCCCCCCTACAAGCACATTAAAACTGTTTATATTGTAACATTAAAATGTTCCATTTCCCTGACTATCGTTTCCGTTTTTGTTCTGAGCTTTGATTTTCTTCCTTTGGGGAGACATTGGCTGGAGTAGGAGGCCAAAGGGTCCTACTAATTGCTTGGGTACCATTTCCGTCATAACATCTGACGTTGCTAGAGGAGCGATATGTCGTTGTATCGGGATGTTTCGAGTGTCCATCTATTTACCTTACCGTTCCGTTTCTCTTCTCTTACCGAATGGATGGATATTCGGGCATCGTGGTATGATCGACTTGTTGTTCTTCATTTTTCCGGATAATATTCCGGATTAGGTCCTGGATCTATAAGATTTAGGCCTGTTCACTTGGTTGCAGGGTGACGTCTTCTCGATGTCCTTGCAATCAATCTAATCCTTGAATTTCGTAAGAGCCATGTAAGCTTCTTGAGGGTGTGCTATAACAACCTTCACGCTGTCTCTGCTGCAGTGTCCCGTACCTTTATCCTTTCTTTTCTTTATTGTTTCTACTTCTTTCAGCAGTAGACCTTCAGAGGTAGGGATGCAACCCCGCTTAATGGAGTCTCCCTTTTCCTTCCTTCCCTCTTAAGCTCTGGGCTCCCGAAACTGAAGGTCTCTCTACCCTTTTTCTTTCCTTTTTATTTTTGTACGTATCTGGAGAATCAACGGTACCATTTGATTATCGTAAGTTTGATTTCATTTGATCTACTTTCCAATTTTCTGTTTTCGACCATCTTTCGCTGTTTGAGGATGTTTTAATTTTTAGTTGAGGAGATAACGATTTTTAAACAACCTGATAATTGTCGGTATGGCAGTATCCTGCCTTTTTCATTTCCGGTACCCGGTTAGCCAAAACGGCGTTGCTTATTGTGTTTATTCTATTTTCGCCCTTAATTACTAGTACCAACGGCGTTTATGAACACGGTGTCTTTTTGAATTGTGCGCAATCACGTTTTCGGAAAACACGTTTTCAGTACCCCGATTTTGTAGCGTTCACTTCCCGTTCAAACGTTAAATTGGTCAGACGTTCGTTTACGTTTCGTTTTTTTTTTCAATTTAATAATTGGGAATTTACCGTACCGATTCCTTTTTGGAATATTTTCGATATCGTTAAATACCCCAGAGAAAGGTAATATTTTCTTTTTCAATTCATTCTTTTGGGGTTCTAATCCAATTGTATAGGGGTATATTTGGAGATCTGGAATAGATCCGGAGTTTTTGCTGAACACTCATTCCGTTTTTGTCGTCATTCATCCAGTACGGGTACTATCGCTCCTCCAGTGGCGTAATTGGCTGCATTCAACGTAACTGACGTTTCATTCTTCGTTCCTGTTACCGTGCGTTTCACTCATCCAGTGGCGTGGATTACATCATCGTACCGTGCCATCGAAAACGATAAGTTTTATCTTTATTTAATTTTCAATTTACGTACTTTTGCATACGTCTTACGAGACTGTTTTTGATTTTCTATGCAAATTGCGTTTCTCTAAGATCATTATCTGTTCGATTATATAATCTGTATTTTTTAAAGTTTCGCTGATTAACTATTATATTTTCTCTTTAGATTGAAATTTTTGCGGATTCTTTGTAAAATTTGTCCAGTCACACAGGATTTATCTAAGGTATGCGACATTGTATCGCGTATCTCCTGTGTGATTGATAATCAAAGAACCTTGTATTAAATTTTAAAATCATTTTCATTAATTCCATAAATTATCTAAATTTTAACGAGTTCGAACTCATTTAGTATAATAAACCTCTAAATTGAACCACATTAGTAGAGTGGTATATTTCACTTCCACTTGTTATTTTTTGTTAATCATTAAATTGTTTGATTTCGACGTTATTTGGTTTAACGGAATCCTATTCCACGATTGTGGGATTCTTTCAATTTTATAAATCGTGGTGGCGCCCTTTAACAGCTATTTTTAAAACCCAAAAGAACCCCCTTGGAACCCATCCATCGCTCCTGGATACTGAGCAACGGGAGAACACAAAGTGTTGGTTATAATATCAAATCGATAGTGCTTCGTTAGTGCTCTTTAGTGCTTCAATTTTTGTTGCTAGTGCTTCATTGGTTAGCGAGTTATAAATAAATAATATGGGGGCTGCTAACTTTACGGTGTGTAACAGAAATATATAAAACCAAATATAAATACCGTTGGAGTTTAGTTAGTGCTCTCCGATTTTGTTATTGTTTTTGTTAGTGCTGTTGTACATTAAGAGACAGAAACAAAAAAAAGAATTAGGGCGTTGGGGCGTACTCCCCTTAAGTATGAGATCGAATTAATTAAATATGCGATTCTGTCAGTATTTCGTTAGTGCTCTTTAGTGCTTCAATTCTTATTGTTAGTGCTTTATTGGGTAGAGTTATAGACTCAAAGAATTATTGGAACCGAAATGCGTAACAAGAATATACAGAACTAGGAATAAGTATGGTTTTCGTAATTATTAAAGGTCAAAAATACAAAATATAATTGAAAGTACATTACAGTGTTTATTAATACGAAATTGTAAGAAAAGTATATACAAAAGATTCGAGAAATAGTACAAAACTAAGCAACAAGTTTACAAATTTATAAATATACGCAATGAAACAGTTTTTATCTCCCTGTCAGTATATTCAATTATTGTAAAGGTGCTAACAAAACTATTGTAAAGGTGCTGCTATAGCAGTGTGTGTATTTATGTATGTGTATGTATACATACACATATCAGATTGTATATGATGCTCCGTGTAGGAAAACTAATTTGTTTAACATAGTCAGCACTCTTTCATCCTTGCAATCATCATACTCCTCCCTTTGTTCGTTTGGTCGTCTACAGTAAGCAACATAGTGACCGATTCCTTGTGGTGCAGAAGGTGGAATGACACACCACACAGCTCGTAAATAAAATCGATCATTTCCCACCTTTAGATTTATAGGAAAGTCTTCTAAACGGACATATGCTGGCTGCTTAGTGTCTTGAGTACTAATGTTACCAGGCAGGTCAAAAATAAGATGGCCATTTTTGACAATATGCCTGATTACCTTAACTTGTCCATTACAGTTCTCACTTTCGCACATAGTCGTTTTTTGAGGTTCATTTATTAGACGGAACAAAGAGTTACGTATGGATAAATTTATATTATCAGGTGACTCTGATTCTACGAGTATATTATAAAAATTTCTTAGATGTTTTTTACGGTCTAATGACCATGACTTCATTTCAGTATAAGTTGGGAATAGTAATTTGGTATAAATATAACTTATATTGCAATTACAATCAAGAAGTTGTATACTGGAATGAAGACATTGGCTATTGAAGATGTCTTTTAGTACTTCACACCTATTTTTGTACACACAAGCGTTTATTGAATTGTTAATTAAACTGTCGATGGTAGCTAACAAATTGTTATAGTTTTGTCTTATAATTTCCTTGTGACGAGAACTATCACAAGCAGATATCACTGTACCTTGTGTAACCTGTTAATGTTAGAACGGTAATCGTAGCCACCAGTCTGTTAAAAATAAGGGATTGACTTAGGGTAACAGACAACCCTGTTAAATAATACAACCAATTTAAATAACTTTAACTGTATAATAAATGAAAATAGAACAATTCAAAAACTTACACAAATAATCGAACAAGCAATAGTTAACGTAGCTATCGGTAAATACTTAATTTTGGGGAAAATAACTAGCACAATTATTCGAAACAATTAACAATCTCAAAATCTGTCGTTAAGATCAAACAAAATTTTAACAAATGAAAAAATTTAAGCTTTAATACTTTATGTTTTTCGGAGATATTCCCTTCGGGTAATCACAGGGATTAGCAGCAATGTTCCCAAATTAAACTGACTCTTCCACAAAATCTTCTATTACCTCAAAACTTTCCAAACTTTAACTCAAAATCCTTAGATTTTCTTATTCACAAAATGACGCGCAAACTTAATACGAAATTCGAATTTAACCGTAACATAAAAATGACTCGAAAGTGAATATTTTCACGGATCTTCTGCTTTTATAGATCAATCCCTGTAACTACCCTCACCCGAATTCTATGGTTCCACCAGACCAAAATCTGAATTTTTTGGCCAAATGTAGTAAAATAGAACATAAACAAGAGGCGTTACCAACTAAAGAAGATCTCTTGAAAAATCGATACAATGTTGCAAAATTATGATCAATATTTTGATTTCTTTAATTCCAAACCCAAACAAGTTATCATCAACTCTTTAGCACTTGCAACTTTGTTGCAAATGGACTTTTCATGTTGCTTTCGATTTTCCAAGTTTTCGGTAAATATACAGAATACAATGTTGCTCAGTATACGGCATAGTACATTTATACTGTTACACTCATATACAGTATAGGACAATCTAACTGTTACAGTATCTGGACTGTTACATTATCCTCCCCTTAGAAAAAGAAGGAGTACTACAATTAGTCTTCATTCCTTTTCCAAAATAATTCTTAACTTTAACTAATCTATTTAATTGCAAAGTAAACTAAAGCATATATCAAAGAACCATAAATCTAATTAACTGATATTTCTAATTGAATTATTGATCACTTGCAATGCTTTAGCTTACCCATGCTTACATTACAACTTATGCAAATCGCAGCGTACCATTACCCCATGTATTATTGCTCAGTCCAATGAGGGACGTTTGGATATAATTCACGAACATCAGTTTCAATTGATACAGTCGCTTCTCCCATGGTTGATTTTTCGTTGTTTACGGGTTCTTCTTTATTGATGGTAGTCATCTTTGGTTACGGTCGTGGTTGATACATTATCCATAAAGCCTATGTACTCTATAACCCAGCAAAAACTCAGACACTACTCCCAAAAACCTTGTAAAGTTGCCATCCATTCAACTTTACCGTTAGCACATATTTAACCATTCGAAAGATAACATAAATTCCAATTAACCCACTGGTAACCATACCTATGTCGGTGAACCATCCCCATACATATTAAAGGGTACTTCTTGCTAATTCTTTCATTTCATCTGGATCAAAAATTCTTAATGTGCTATACCCTTGGTTATCTGTGTCTGATTCACTTATCTTGCGACCAATAATATTATTAACCACTCTGCGTTCACTACTAAAGATAATTTGTCATTGACTTTTCTCGATTTCTTCTTGTGTATATATACCGCCAGCTCCCATGGCTTGTATCGGTGTAAAATTTAGTTTATCTCCCATATTAACCCTCTATGTTCGGTGACTTTTTCGGCCAGCGAGGTGGCAGGTCGACGCGATTTTCGCGAATTTGTCGAGCGCCGTATACAGATAAAATAAAATAATCTTATACATAAATTATTCTAGGAAAACGTTATATTTTAACAATTTATTTATAATTACATCTTTAAGAATATAATATCGCAAACCTAATCTCTGTATTATACTTTAGTGTGATAATTTACAAAAAAAAGTCCAAGATGCATTCTTGGTTTTTGTGGACATGTATCGCAGTAGGAACTCGTCTCACGTCTTCCACCAGGTGTGTTTCGGTTTGAACAAACTTCGCAGTCTCTCTTTGCACCACTAAGCATTACGTGAAGCTTTCCATTGAACCGAATCTTATCCGAGTTGGAGGTCAATGTTGAAACTCTTCGCGGCTGCCGGAAATCTCCTTTCAACTGCTTCACTAATATTTTGCGGAATTGTAAATGATTCAGTGGCTGCTCGTTTCTCTGCTTTTTGACTAGCTTGTATAGAATATATGAATTGATTATGCAAATTTGTGGCCCCCAAAAAAATAGTTTGCGCCACCACTTCAATGATTTTTGCATGAAGCAGTATGTCGAGGCATAGTGATCGGCCACGTCAACGCCGCCCATGAATTTTGTGTAATCTATTACAGCATCGGGCTTTCTAACAACTGTTTCAACATTATGACGGAGTGTTCGTTTGACGTTATTCATTGCCGCATTATAAAAATTTGTGAATACCGTAACAATTCTTTTATCTTTCCACGCTAGAACTAAATTGTCATCTTTGCGGTAGGCTACCATCGACTTTCCTTTTGGAAGATGCTTTTTATTTTTAATTGCATCTGGCAACCCTTTTCTATTAGGTAAGATTGTCCCGGTCATATGACATTTCAGTTTGCGTAATTCATTCACCAAAATGTAGCTGGTGTAGTAACGGTCTGTAAACACATGATGCCCCTGCGCACCAGGAACTTTATTCAACAGCGTCGTGTATAAATGCAGTGGTATTCTTGTTGAAACCGGAAGGTCCGGTCTTATCAATGACTGTGTTGTCAGACTGCCATTGTACGGTAGAATTCCGCAAATATATCCCGTGCCAGAATCACCCAATGTGTAAATGCAAATGCCCCATTTGGTCGGTTTCTTAGGGTTATAAGTAATAAATGAAACCCGTCCTTTGTATTTTACCACAGATTCATCGACACAAATCTCTTTGCCCGGTGTGAAATAATTCAGAAGTTTTGAATTTATGTATTCAAGGTAGCCAGTTATCAGTTGTAAACGTGTTCTGGGTTGGCTTTGTTGCGCTGAAAATATCTCTGCATGTAGCATCCAAAAAATTTGGGTAAACCGTTCTCTTGAAAATGTGTTTGGGTAAAACGGAATGTAGCTAGTAGCGTCCGCTGACCAATATTCTTTGAGATTAGCCGCTGTCATTGTCCCCATATTTACTATAACTGCTATAAACGCCCAAAATTCTTTTGTTATATTACGCCACGTGTGCCAAATTGATCGTGACGATAGCATCATTCCTTCTAACTTTCTTGAAGCATAGCGGTTTGTATCTGATACTACCTGATCCGCCAGCTCCTCGGTAAAGAACAACTTCAAAAAATCCAAAGGCTCTGTGACATTTGCGGATACCCGTGACCCTGCAAGTCTTTCGCCGGAAACGAAATTTATCCTGGGTGGTATTTCCGTTGATTCGTCACAAGGTGTCCATTCCGATTGATCCGGTTGTGAGGCATCACTCTAACTATCGGAATCGCTGTCTATTACTCTGATCTTTCGATTCCTTACACCCAATACCACATCATCACTTTCATCACTGGTTTCGCATTCTTTATCACACATGCTCCTATGAATGCGATCAATTTCATCATGGAGTACTTCGAAACAGAAGCCACCGTCCCTGGAACTAAATTCACTTGTAATATCCATTTTTCTCGGGGTACGAACAAAACCACACGATATAAATTTTCTAGATGTTTTCGCCGCAATCGTCCAGTTTCAAATGAGGTTGAAAACACACAGAGCTACAGTCCTAGAACGATCTTTTACTAATATTATTTTATCTCCGTTAAGACCTGTAATTCGACACTTCATACAAAAGAATATCAATAGCAAAGGAACCTTTTCAAGCACCAATACTGCGTTGCTCCGCTTAGAGATAACGAAATCTAACATAAACACCGATTGTCGCCGCTCAGGCGACATACGACCTGCGGCACGAATCGCCGTGGCGCCCGAGCGGCGCCTTCCGACCGCAAAGGGTTAACTTCTAGTATAGTAGGACTCTTCCGAACTACAGGGTTGGGAATTAAGCCAATCCATTCTTCATTAATAAAATACAACGGTGGCGTTAAGGGATTACAATCAATTTCTTCCGCATGTTGTTGAAAAATATGTGTAATCGGTGCCATGAACTTTGATGGATTTTTATGAATAAGTGGTAGTTTATGATAACAATGCTCACTTCTACGGATTGTCACTAACCACGGTGTACACTGAATTAAGTATAACACTTCACCCAACACTCTACCTACATATCCCTAATGTTCTTTGATTAGTGTCCCTACCACAATTGGAGATAACGGAGCTGTCATTAGTTGATTCTTGAGTACTTCTCAATGTATTTCACATTTTCTAGCAATGATATCAATATATACTTGCTTAACCATTCGTTTAAAGGATTGTTCGATATATAGGAAAGTACTATTAACATAAGCCATTCGGTTAAGGTTGTATGGGTTTTAAATCCGGGTAAAGCTGGATTCTTTTCTGTATCAATAACTGGAATCTTAGGATGTTCAGTTTGCCAGGCTTCCCTAAAGCAAATCTGAGTTCTTTTCAACAATGTCAACGCGAATACTTTTTCTTCTCGTTCAACCACTAAATATGTCTTGGGTTTTAACGTACATAATTTGTTCAACACGACCTAAATAAAACACTGACACATCTAATGCACAATTCTTATTCTCCCCGAGAGTCCAAGCACTTTCACCGTAAACAGCATCAATACAATATCCACTTGTATAAGCACACGTAATTTGACTTTTTAAATGGATTTCGTTCACATCTAACTGGACTTGAGCGTAATATTCCGATAATTCAACTTTAATTATAGCTTGAACAATTACATCTGTCCAAGTAGTTCCATCTTTGGAAAAGGTAGTCCCATCGCATCTACTATTGACATCCAGTGAACCATATAGAGTAAGAGAAGCAGTGGTTGTAGCGTTAATAACCAACTTGCTAACATGGCTATTGTATATCGACAGTAATCTTCTTTGATGTGCTATTTCACATTTATCTCGACCAAGTGGTTCCATATATTCACTAAATCCATTTTGCACTACAGAGATGCATGCATGCTATACATACCACAATAATAAATCATACGTGTTATAGTCACTAAGCACGTTGCACCAATTGTGCCTTGTACTCATTTAACTGTAGTACCTGCACGGTCTTGGACTTAACTTCATAATCTTGTTCTGCATCTGGACACGGGGCTACATCTCTTAGCGACACAATAAACGTGTTCAATTGCGATCCTTTACAGTCATAAGCAATAAGGGTAGATACGGGCTGAATTAACATAATACAGAATAACAATACGAACAGTTTATACTCCACTATTAGCTTTCCCTACAACATGAAAATTCCCATTTTACTATGCATGCAAACAATACAATTTCTGTACTACTACAAAGCAATTTTTTTTTTCAAAAAATAATACAATTTTAAATATTTTTTTTCAACTTTTTAAAAACAAAAGTTTTATTAGCAGTACTAAATTTAGTAATACCAACCTTATTACATCCAGCGAAAATGAAAGCCGATCAACGATTAACTTATAAATTATACAGTTTGTATTACAATTGGTGTGGTACTATCTGTGTACCAGCTCCATGTCAATACACGCTCATAAGTTGACCCAAATAATGGGGCAAGTTTTTAAAAAGACACCACATCCGGATTTAGATTTTCTACTTTTTTATTTGTAATTCCGCGCCACTGGTTAATTTAAGTTTTGTTCAGAAGTGTTCACTTTTTTTTTCCATTGTTTTAATCATTAATTGTGAAAGGTCTTGTACACCATGACTACGTTACTTAACACGCACATGCAATTAGACAATGTATGAAACATGCAAGATGGTCTGGCTTTCATAAGCCGTGGTTGTTCTGGCAGCTCGTTCACTGCTACTTTTAGATAGAGGCACTCATCTATCACTTGCTTCTTTTCCCGTCCTTTCACATACACATTGGTGTATCCTCTTACTGTAGTATTGAGAATTTCCGTAAATTCCTCCGGTTCCACAAAGCCATCCTTCCAATTCAAACCATGAAGATGCTTAGTGAGCCATTAGGCTTGCTTTTGGTGCTCCCATGGTTTTGTCCCCATCATACAGTGCCAACTCTTTGGGGTACAGTTTTAAACCCTGTATCCCAAATCCCTGGACATCTATGTATATTGACATCGTTCTCCTAATAACGAAATAGCACTGTTAGTCCCTTTCCGCTTTTTATAACGGGCTGGGTATTAAGGGCATTGACCTTTTAGTCGCCTCTTACGACAGGCAGGGAATACCATGAGGCTATTCGACCCCGACCTCACACAGGGATACATCTCTTAATTTTAATATTTCAAGGAGAATACCGCTGCGGCGGTCTCCTTATACGCGCAGAACGCCTTGGGGTTTGTTGCTCAGAGCTGTGACTTGCCTTAACTGGTGGTGGCTGTTGAGATTTTTCACAAGGTTCTCTCTGAGTGTCAACCACTGTTGGATAATTTTAAAGTGGTAATATTCCCGGTATATCAGTAAGGGGGTTCCTATTCACATCTAGGGTATCTACATTTAAATCTTCGTTTTCTTGTAATTCATCGTAATTTAAGTTTAAATCCTCTAAATCATTATCCATCCTTACATCTTCGGTACAAATTATTGATTCTCGACAGTTACCCCCAAGATCTGGTGATAAGCAATCATTTGACGCGAGATACGGTTTTAACCGATTCACATGTACATTCTGAATTTTTTCTGTTTCCACATGTTTAATTTTGTAGTTTACCTGCCCTAATTTCTTTATAATTTCGAATGGTCCTAGTCATTTTGTCGTCATCTTCTTACTCGCTTTTAATTTTCCAGCGGAATTATCCAAATAAACCAAGTCTCCTGATATGAAACTTCTTTTACTCGTTCGTTTGTTATATTGATTTCTACGTTTTTCTGTGGATTTTTCCAATTTATTTTTCACACACTGATAAGTTTGAGCTAACTTCGCTTCCAGTTCCGACACATAATTTTGTCCTATATTGTACTTAATTCGCTGTGGCTTGAAAACTTCGTCATTAAGGAGAGACGCTTCACGTCCATGTTGGATAAAGTAAGGAGCTTAATCTGTTGAACTATGAACAGTATTCCTATAAGCCATCAAAATTAGTGGGATCCATTCGTTCCAATCACGTTGATCATCTGCAATGAAATGACTCAACATATCCTTAAAAACACGGTGACTACGTTCAATCATGCCATTGGTTTGAGGATGATAAACGGTTGTTTGCAATTTTTCTATACCCAACATTTTACAGGCTCCTTTCAAAATATTAGAGGTGAAATTGGTACCTTGATCCGCTATCAATTGTCTTGGAACTCCATGACGTGTTATGATATGATTAACAAAATTCCTTGCGACAGTATCAACTATTTGATCTGGTATTGGAATTGCTTCCGGATATTTCGAAAAATAATCCTGGAATGTTAACAGATACTTGTTTCCAAGGTTAGACGTTACAAAAGGTCCGACAATATCCATTTGTGTCCTTTCAAAGGGTGCTGTCACTTCAGAGAACTTCTGTAATGGGGCTTTTCTTAGATGAGGGGAGGTTTTCCTTTGATTACATATGTGACATGCCTTGCAAAACTTGATAACGTCTCGGTTCATACCCGGCCAGTAGAATTTGGTCTTCATTAGTTCCAACATTTTCTCTTGTCCTGGACGAGCTGAATAGTGTAGGGTATGATAATCCTTTAATGCCTTCTTCTGCAAATACTGTGGTAATAACAGTTGATCCTTATTTGTCCTTAGGTCAAGGTGATAAATTAGTTGATCATTATCCAAGTAATAATCGCATTCCGTTTGATTTTCTTCAGCCTTTTGAATTTGATTTCTAATTTTCAGGCAAAACGTTTCCTTTTCTAGTTCTTGTTTAATAACGTTACGATCCCAAATTGGGGTAATACTTGTTGTCTGTGATACACTCAATATCTCACTTGGATTTTTCCGTTTACCATTTTCATAAATTATCACTTGTACAGTTGAAGATACCTAATCATTGGAAGTACAATATCCTTGCTTAACTTGTCTAATCCACATCCTATCATAGGTATCGCTAAATACCTAAGTCTAGACCTTCTACAGCAGTTCTCCAATTGTATTAAACTTTCACAAAGTATAGGGTACTTTGATTTATGGTAGTATCGGCTCTTGGTTATTAAATAGAAAATTCTTCGTCCTTTAATTGATAATTCTGCTACTTGACCTAGTTGTTTATGTTGTGACTTCAATCTTTTAATATTTCCAAATCGTTTCCTGAATTCTCGTGCGATTCCACTTCCCATTCTCAGATCTCTTGACACACAATGTGCCAATGCATAATATTCTGGAGCTCTAAACAAGTCTCCCTTTATCTGCTACAATAGTTTTTGAATCCAACTCTATAACCTCTTCAACGATAATTTTATTAATTTTATTTTGAAACAATTAAATGGTACTATTGAAACGGAATGAATGAGTTTGGGTTACACAGTGCGGAGCTCAGTGAGTTTTCGGGAGCGGTCGTGGGACGGGTGGATGATAGGCGCGATTTGGACGATATAACTGGGAGAAAACGATTAAATAATTAAAATAACAATAGAATCGAAGAATATCATAAACTTTATCGAGAATGATTGAATCTAATTAAATCTAGTCCGATAAATAGTAATCCAAATCGTATCGCGTACGTAATGCACAGACGTGATATGATCGTGATTTTCGACTGAATGCAAATCTGTTATTACCTAATTCACGACCATAACACATCAGAAAAAAAAAAGAAAACAACAACTTGACTTATCTGTCTGGAGACTGCGATGTGTCCAAGATGGCGGTCAGTTATCACCAGAAACCAAAATGGATTCCGTAGATTATTAAGCTGATAACGAGAAAAGACGGGGTGTCATATACACCAACCAAATACGATAATAACCAAATTATTCGAAGCTATACCAGAACTTTCCAGTACTACACCTAATATACCATAAAATGACTGTAAATCTACCATACGAGAATGGTACCATCAAACAATATCTTTAGCGAAAATCGTTGGTATAAAGGCGAACGGCAAACTTATCGGGGAACGAACCCTAAGGAAGATGCCATACAATGATATGTATGCTAGTAAAATACCATAAAATAAGACCCTAAATATACGAATATAATTAGTAAAATCCCAATAATTAGGTCTAGTTACCTCACCTTTAATGGATATTAAAGGGCTCTCAAAAAAAAGGATTAACCGATTAGAAGAAATGGAATATCCGCTCGTGGCGTGGATTTTCATCGGTGAAATCAGTTAACTACGAACGAAATAAAGCCAGATGACTTTAATTTACTTTAGGAAAACTCAAAATTTACAAAATGTGTCGATTAGATCCGATCACACCTGCAAAACTATCGACAATCATGGCTACTGCCGGAAATCATTATCAAAATTTGATAAACCAGATTCGGCGTGCGCGTGAGTCAGTGGCTTGATCTTGCAGGATCAGTTTAATTATCTCCCGAATTCGTTTAAATTTTGTCCCGCCGACAGTATCGACCTTAAATTACATTCGGCCTATAGCCTACACGTTACAACTCTTGCAAAAATTTTTCGAATTTATGTTCCCATTTTAATATATAGACAGTTAAGAATATATTTTCTTTAATTCTTATTTCTACCGGTGTTTCTTGAAATAAGTAATGGATTAAGTTGATCATATACGACTTCTTTTCTTCAAATAGATTAATATTTCCAATATACAACTTATAAACTCGATTTTTCAGACACTTGTCTCTAAGGTGTATCAACGATTCTATTAATTTATCCATGTTCATCTGTTCTTGAAGTTGATTATAATACGGAACATAATAACAATTCCTTCCATTAACATAATCGCTTTCCAGAATTAGTACATTTCCAGTTTCGGGAGTTATGATCCTGAACTCAAAACTTGACCATTCTTCAGGTAGGTTTTCTATTGTTTCGTGACACAATTTTACTTTAGGATTGTTAATTTGAATTTTCTTCACTTTTTCACTTATTTCCCGAAGACTGTAGTCATATGCTCTACTTAGTGCATCTACATTTCCAAGTTTATTCCCTGCTCTGTGGATCATTTCTAAATCAAATTCAGCTAGTAATAATGCCCATCTTGCCAATCTAGAAGTACTTTCCTTTAAGGGTCGATGATCCGTAATTATTGTAAACTTACGTCCATACAGGTAACATCTAAAATACTTGACTCCAAAAGTAACGTCTAAACATTCTAGTTCAGTTATAGTATAATTCTTTTCAGCTTTCGTCAGTTTTCGACTTGCAAACGCTATTGGGTTTTCATATCCTCCTCGTTTCTGGCTTAATATTGCAGCTATACTTGTCCCACTAGCATCTGTTGATAAGATGAATGCTTGCTCAAAATCGGGATAAATTAATACACTATCAGATACAACAGAGGTTTTCAGTTTATCCACGGCTTCTAGAACTTCTTCAGTGATTTCAAACGACACATCCTTCTTAGTTAAATTAACAAGTGGTGCACACATATCTGCATAGTTTTCAATAAATCTTCGATACCATCCAGTTAATCCTATGAAGCTTCGTACATCCTTGACAGTCCTTGGCACAGCAAAATTTCTAACACCTTCTAATTTCTCAGGATCAGGTTTTAATCCTTCTCCTGAAATAATACGTCCTAGATATTTCACTTCCGGTAACATAAATCGACATTTTCTTGGTTTCAGCTTGATATTTGAATTAACTAATCGTTGAAAAACACAATCTAATCGTTGAACATGATCTATTTCGTTCCCTGAATTATAAACAATGATGTCATCTAACAAGAAAACATTCCCAGGTGTTCCCCTCCGATTTCAATGAAATTTGGATATGTTATTATCCATCGAATTCTAAGAGATGCATGTTTTTTTTTATCGGCGGAAAAACATATCTAGGGGTGAAATCGCCACTCTAAGTTTAGGCTCAAACGGAGTAGTTTTTAAGTTTTGCATACTTCCGGTTAAAAATATTGAAACTGGACAAACGGCATTATTCTCAGGGTGAAAAATAATGTAGAACTCCATTGTCTGCATATAGAAATGTTAATTAGGATAGAAGTTATAAGGGTTGAAAGCAAGAAAATTACTATAAGTCAAAAACTATTTATCGGATTTTGACGAAACTTATGTCATTCGGAAGAAGATGAAAAAGTAGGAGGAACCTGTTTGTGGATTTTTTCGAAAAATTACCACCCCTCAACCATATTTGAATGGATCAGAAAAAAAACTTGAAGATTCTTATAATCTTTATGTTTTAATTCATAAATAGTGCTTTTCCATCAATTTTCAACAGTTGGGGCACATAACAATAGTTTTTTCTTCATATGTTGCATACCTATTTAATTTTCATGTTGGACATTTTTGTTTATATGAATATAGATACTAAAATTATTATTATTTTGCGATAAATTTTTTTCTAGATCTGTTCTAAAACTTATTAGTTTCCTTTATCGAGATTCAATTATTTATATTTTAAATGTTAATAAGGTTTAATGAAATTACCTTGCAATAAGTAAATGGTTTATACGATGCGAAATAAATACACCGATATTAGTCAAAGTTTATAATATATTAGGAGATGATATTATCTTGTTATAGAGAAAAATGTGGCGCAAAATGCATTTGGAATTATAATAAATAAATAAATAGTACAACAGACATAAAGGTTGAAATTTGCTAAATTTTTATATAACAAATACGAACCATTGTACTGCCACAGAATCAATTATCGTTGAAAAATTTAACTTTTACGTCTCTTATGAAAAACTCTGTAGGGGGTGAATGGACATTAAAAATATAAATAATTGAATTTTGATAATGATAGCAAATATGTTTTACAATAATTCTAGAAAAAATATATTCGAAAGTTATAATACAATAATAATTATTGTAGTATCTATACTCGTATAAAAAATTACGTTCAGCATGAAATTAAAAGAGTAGGCAACAAAGAAGAAAATAATATTATTTTTTGCCCCAACTACTGAAAATTGATAAAAAGCACTATTTATGAATTAAAACATAAAAATAATAAGAATAGAGATTTTTTTTTCTGATACGTTTAGATATGCTTGACGGGTGGTTACTCCCTAAACGTAATAGTTCGAAGAAATCCAAAAACAGGTGTCTCCTATATTTTTGTCTTCTGTCGAGTGACATTAGTTTCGTCAAAATCCGATGACTAGTTTTTAATTTATATCAATTTTCTTACTTTCAACCCATAAGGGTTGACAAACGGCATTATTTTCAGGGTGAAAAGTAACGTAGAACTCCATTGTTTGCATATAGAAATGTTAATTAAGGTAGAAGTTATAAAACTTCTACCTAATTAATTAAGGTAGAAGTTATAAAACTATAATATAGAAGTTATATAATACCTTAATTAACATTTTTATATGCAAACAATAGAGTTCTACATTACTTTTCACCCTGAGAATGATGCCTTTTGTCCCGTTTCAATATTTTAACCGGAAGTATGTGAAACTTAAAAAGTACCCCGTTTGAGCCTAAACTTAGAGTGACGATTTCACCCCCTAGATATGTTTTTCCGCCAATTAAAAAAAAACATGCATCTCTTAGAATTCGATGGAGAACAACATACCTAAATTTCATTAAAATCGGAGGGGGACACCTGGGAATGTTTCCTTGTATACTTACTAGAAAAGGCTTGATTAACAGGAAATATGTGTTTGGTATACTTACCAAACACATGTTTCCTGTTAAAGCAAAGTTCATCGTACTTTGGAATGTAGATGGTGCATTCATTAGACCAAACGGCATTTTATTAAATTCATAGTGTCCATTGGGCACTGAAAAAGCTGTTTTCTCTTGATCTTCTTCATTAACTTCAATTTGATGGTAGGCTGATGTGACATCAAATATACTAAACAAAGTAGCATTGTTGGACTGTTCAATTGTTTCATGTAGATTAGGAATTGGATAAAAATCTCGTTTCGTTATAGCATTTAACGCTCGATAATCTATGCAAATCCTAATTTTCGGGTCTCCATTTTCAATTGGTTTGGTAACTACTACCCCTGGAGCCGACCAGGGTGATTCAGATGGTTTGATGACCCCTGCCTTTAACAATTTACCAATTTCATTATCAATCATCATCCGTTGATAATACGGAATCCGATACGGGCGTTTGGCAATTGGGGTAGTTTTCTCGGTAATTATCCAATGTTTCACGTTCTTGATACTTGACAGGATTTCGGTGTCCTTTCCAAATATTACTTTGTATTTCAACAAAAATTCTTCCAATATTCTTCTATCTTCCGGTTTAAATGGTTTAATTCGAATTCTTCCAAAAATTCTTCATCATTCTGATAATCATTATCAAGGTTTTCGTTATTGAATCGTTCCAAAATTTCAAACACGGTTAAGGCGTTAGCAAGCTTCGTTCCTTTGCGAAGTTGTGCTTCATAATGATTGACATTAATTATTCTTACAGTGACATGGTTTCCATTCTTATTTACCGCCCTTGCTACCATAGTTCCTTGAACTCCTGCTTCCACTGGTTCAATTAAAATATCCTTTCCTGCAATTTTCTTGGGTACCTTCTCCCGAATTTCCATTTCTGTTCTTGCAGGTATACGAAGGCTTTCACTAAGGATAATATTACATAACCTTGACACGTTTTCTCTTCTACTACCATCTTCTAATTGTCTTATCGATTCATCATCACAATTACTTCCATTTTCTGGAGTGTCCAAACTTTCGGTTAATTCTAATTGCATACCATTTAATTTAATTAAGTTGGTACTCATATCTATAATTACATTAAAAAATTTCATAAAATCTCTTCCAATAATTCCTCCAATTTGATGGGTTAATAAGATGGATTCCTAATCGCAAACAATGAATTCCATCAACCCTATTAGTAGTATAAATATGGGGATTCTGGACCGGAAGTAGTGGTGCCATGTACAGTTGGTTGCCTACCAAACAGGCGTGTAAATTCAAATGTCAGCTGCAAAAAAATGCTGAGAATTATATTTAAATGGTGAAAAAAGTTTAGAAGATACAATTTCCGATTTAATTGAAAATTGTGATGCAAGAGAATTTGTTCGTGGCATAAAGCATCATCTTCCTAAGGAAATAGTGGAAAAGTATAAACTTAACGAATATGATAACGTTGTCGATTATGATGATGATGATGATAATGATGATGATGATGATGATGAAGATAATGATCATAATGGAAAGGAAAAATAAATTGTATTTTTTCTAAATGTTTAATTATATTTTCTAATAAACTACATTAAATGTTCGATTTTTTTTTTATAAATTCATTTGCTGGCTTCCATTTTCAATCGGTAGTTGTTGATTTTGTTCAACTGCCATTTTGTTAACCTCTTCTTCTTCTTCTAACATGTTGAATTTGAATTTTTTTACGGCCTTCTCTAATATATCGAATTCTTCTGATGTTTCAACATTCACCTTCATGTACTTTACAGATAAATTCCCAAATTTTTTAATTAAAATACTACTCTTGGGTGTATAATTTAACGCCATCATAATTCGATCTCCCTTAACTGTGATCGATTTAACACCATATCTTAAATTGTATTTAATTAATGCAATAATAGTTTGAATAAAATTTAAAAATTTACTTACTGGAAAATTTGTTTCACAATTATATGTAGCATTTTCGTAGGTAAATTGATTTTATCGTTGGTATAAATCACTAAAGTTGATGGTACTGTTGCCATTTTGAAATACGAACTGTTTCTCGCTGCTGTAATTAAGTAACTAACGTCGATTATAATTTGCTACACATTAGCAAAAAAAAGTGGAGAAGGAGGATGATTTTTCGGGTAATTACTAGATGAAAAAACATAAACATAGACATTCTTGTTGATTTAATTTGACTTTGTTTTGGTCAAGTAACATCTCTTCAAGTGTCTAGATTAAATGAGATAACATAAACATAGACATTCTTGATTTGACTTTCCTGTTAAAAATTAGGTGATGCAGACTTTGTGATAGGCAAAGAAAGAAGAAGTGCGGAAAGGGGAGAACTTTTTCCCAAAATTATCGAAATTTTGTTTATGATATCAAAAGAAATTATAGGTGATTGAGGAAGAAGTGTGGGAAGGGGAGGGTCTTGTTTGAAAATTATCGATATTTTGTTTATTTTATCAAATGAAATAATAAAAATACAGACGTTTTGCTGATTTAAACTTGACTTGATTTTGCTGTTAACAATTAGATAATGCAGATTTTTTAATATCCCAAAGAAGTCCAGAAAGGGGACTGTCTAGACATTTTTGTTGGATTTTATTTGACTTCCCGGAAATATCCTCAAGAAGTATCGAAATTCAATTTAAAATATTAAATACTGTAGAACAGAGTTTGCTGTTAATTTGATAATCAAGTGACTTTGTGGTATTATCGTTTGTGAAAAAATAATATATAAAAGTTAACTGCAGTTAACTGTTTCCTTAGTTCGTTGAAAGTATTGAATAATATCGGACGAA
Organism: Mylabris phalerata; assembly: GCA_020740385.1. Taxonomy (NCBI): domain Eukaryota; kingdom Metazoa; phylum Arthropoda; class Insecta; order Coleoptera; family Meloidae; genus Mylabris; species Mylabris phalerata. The sequence goes on along the minus strand of JAJEOX010000069.1, from coordinate 204,995 downwards.
GTTGTAAAAATGCCTAAAGCACAAGTGCCGTGTAATATTTGTGGTAAATCGTTTTCAAAAAGGTACTCAGTAAATCGACATACAGAACGAATCCATTCTTCAACAGGTAAATTTTATCAAATCTTGCAAGTAGTCTTTTCAACTTATCGTTTTCATTTTTTTTAGAATACAAGAGACCTGTAATTAAAACTGAAAGGTGTCACCTATGTTCAGCAGATATTCCTGTTGATAAATGGTTGTGTCATATACGCACTTTTAGCCATCGATTGAAATCCGCCGAAACGTATACGTCTAAATTGAAAGTAGTTAAAAGTAGTTTTCAAGAAAGAATTAAAACTTATATCTATGAAAATTGTGACTTGTCTAATTTGAATGTAGAAGAATTTTTCAAATTTTCAGAAGAGGATGTAATATCTGAACTTAAACAACAATTACTACAACATAGATTATTTAAATTTAACTTGGAACTATTTGCCGATTACGTACAAATGAAAGAAAAACCAGAACTACAACACTCTGTTGAAACAGAACAACATTCTGTTGAAAGTTTCAACGCAAAAATGATGTTGGTACAGAATGAAGATGAGATCCAATCAAGTTATCAATTAATAATAGCAAAAATAGAAACAAAAATGAATGAATTTCAAGAACGACTTAGTGGCTGAGCATTAACTGGAATAACTCATTTAAAAATCAATATAAATCAATATAAACCGTTGAGGGGAGTAACTCAATATTTACAGTTACCTGAAAAATCCAAAATAAACACGCCCGTATTAATGTTAAAAATGACGATAAATTTTGTTTTAAATGGTCGATTATTTCTGCTTTGTACCCTGTCGATGATCATGCAGATAGACCGCGATCATATGATATTGAAGACATTAAGTTGGATTCTATCATTTTGAAAAATGGTATCAAACTAGAATTTGGTCATTTGGATTTTCCGTTGAAAGTGAAAGACATCAAAATATTTGAAGACTTAAACCCTGAACTCAGTGTTAATGTATTTGGATTAGAAAACAATCAAAAAGTTGGTCCGTTGTATTGCACTAAATCAGAAAAAAGCAAACATATCAATTTACTATTGTTGGAAAAGAATGAACGAAGTCATTACGTTTGGATTAAGAATATATCGAGATTAATAAGAACTACCATCACCAAACATAAAAGTAAGATTTTTGTTTGCAATTTCTGTTTGTTACATTTTTATTCAGAAGATCAATTTTCAATTCATAAAAACGAGTGCAATCGAATAATAACGATCATGCCAACACCTGAAAATTCTATGGTGGAATTCAAAAACTGTGAACGTCAAATGGACGTTCCATTTGTCATATATGCCGATTTCGAATGTATTTTACAAGATATTGATACTTGTTCACCGAATCCTTCCACTTCTTCAACAACTAATTGTAACGATATTTGCCCGGGTTGTAGCTGGCCCGAGAAAATTAGGGTCAACGTTTGCGATTTCTAACGAAAGCGAGAGTGATACGGTGATATCGGACTCGGGCGCCACTCACAAAATACTCGTGAGACGATAAGTAAAATAAACAGGTTTTATTCAAATAACTACGTACAAATAAATAAATAAATAAATAATTCCGGTAAACAAAAGGCTAATCCTAACCGGCGAGTATATCCTGGTCGCCGATAGCCACTGCAGGATCGGTATGGTAAGAACTAATACAACAACGATCTCTTCAGTCGCCAATAGCCACTGTGAAGAGTTGAGGAAAATCCTCCGGTCGCCAATAGCCACAGCGGAAGCGGTATAACGGGGATAACAACGGATTCTTCCGGTCGCCAATAGCCACTGCAGAAGCGGATCTATTACGATTACAACAACGTTTTATTCCGGTCGCCAATAGCCACTGCGGAATTCAGGATTTTCCCAGGTCGCCAATAGCCACGGCTGGTAATTATTAGGAAGAGGCCAGGTCGGAAAAGGTCCCGGTACGACCGATCGCGGCGGCTTATATTCTGTTGGCTTATCGGTCGAGTGCCCCTACTGCTCGGACTTGCGCGGTACCTCGCTAGTTTCAGTATGTGGCTGCTGGTGACGCTGGACGGTTCGTTACAATAATATACTATATATACATATACTATGGACGGTTCGTTACAATAATATACAAGAACACAGTATAAATATGTATGTTCTGGTTCAGGAAGTCGGAGCCAATTTTCAAAATCTCCGGCCAATTGACATCGGGAAGTGACGTCATGGCGCGGGAGATTTGAAATTTCAAGTCGACCAACTTAAAATCTAGAAAAGTAAATTCCCCCAGACTTACTGCCAACCTACAATCTATGCAAGTAAATTCCCCCAGATTTCATGATAACCTAAAATCTATACAACTAAATTCGCCCAGATTTCATGCCAACCTAAAATTCCAGTTACTAATGTCAATTTGTAGCCCTGTAAACAGCGGAAACGGCGGCAAATTTGAAAAAAGTTGTTTTTATTGTTGACAACAAACAAAATTTACGTTGACAAATTGGCCCAGCCTAGCCTAGCCTGACTTTTAAATGGGAAATTTGAATGAAAACGCAAAAAGTAAATTGTGTACTTTTTATTGAAAAAATACAATTAATTATATAATAATAATAATAATAATAATAATAATGATAATGATAATGATAATAATAATAATAATAATAATAATAATAATAATAATAATAATAAATAATAATAATAATAATAATAATAATAATGATAATGATAACAATGATGATAATGATAATAATAATGATAATAATAATGATAATGATAATGATGATGATAATGATGATGATAATGATGATAATGATAATGATGATAATAATGATAATGATAATGATAATAATGATGATAATGATAAGGATAATGATAATGATAATGATGACAATGATGATAATGATGATAATAATGAATGATAATGATAATGATAATAATAATGATAATGATAATAATTCTTAATGAAATAAACTTAAAAAATAAAACAAATTAAAAGTTTTGTTGTTGTTTTAATAAAAATCCTTAATTCAAATACAAATATTTATTGATATTGGTTTACAAAAAAATGCAGTACAAAAACAGGTTTCTTTTTCTTTTTTCCAACTTGAGTTCATAACGTCGATGGATATTCTTAATCTTCCCCAAAAGTCAAAGGGATGTAGTTTTCAATTTGTTCGTCAACAATTAAATATTTGTTTTCATTTTCGATACTTTTATTCAAACTTTCTATTTATTGAATGAGGTTAGAATATCGCTTCGGTAGTATAACTGGCTTATCACTAAATTTTAGTGTTGCCTGAATTGAGTCGCCAAATCAGGTGTTTATTACTCGAAAATTTTCGATATAGTACTTTTTGTTTAGTTCCAAAGCCATTAATTTTTTAAATGAGCTGGTGCAACTGTTTAATAATGTAATTGGATTCATGTTTAATTGAAACTGACTATTCTTCTAATGGTAACAGTATTTATACTCTTAATTTGAACAGTTGTTCGTAACTTTTTGTATTTTTGCGTTGAACGCCTGTACATTTATTTTATTAAAACAGTGTTTTTTTAACTTGAATTTGAGAATAATAATTTTAAATTTTAATTGCTTAAATAAAAAACGTTAAAAAAGTAGTCTTTTTCAATTTGTATTTAAAATTTGTTTTTGTTTTGTAAGTAAAACTATTTATCTTCCTATTTGGGTGTGTACATACATCCTTATATTTGTTACAGTGCACACCTGTTCTTAAACACAAATCAAATTAAGATTTTTTTATCAATAAACAATTAATGAGAAATGTTGAAAATGAAGCGTAGCTTGATTTGTGGAACTATTAGTGGGAATAATAGTGCTAAAATTTTTGTTCATGGTAGTGGTGGTAAAATTATAAATGCAAATTCTTAGCGTTAACAATAAACAGTTGTAAATTTTCGTTTCAAAATTAAGCGCTAAAACAATAGTGTTCTAAACAATTATTCAAAAATGTTTCAACTATATATCATTTTAGTTTGTTTTATTGGTTATTAACTAGCAGCGGGATTTTGCCCCGAATTTGGGGCAAACACGTGACTTCTCCAAACTCTATTGCAAGTTAGCGATCGACAATAACGACTCGATACCGTATTCGAATAACCCCTCTACTCGTTACTGTTGGATCGCTATAATCATTCAGCGTAGTTGATGAAATGAGCGGGCGACGTCATAAACAATAAACAAGTGGTTCACTGCAGCTGATTGTTGCCCCTCTCTTACTGGATTTTCATAAGCGGAGCGAGTGGGTTCAAGTACTTGCACGAACACAACAATGTTCGAGAATCGGTCTATCGTTTTAGTAATTGAAATTACAGTAAGAATTGAAAGTCACATACGTCTATGATGTACGTAGACGATTGTCGCGCGGCACCTAAAGGCGGGAACACGATCCCTAAGCTTAGTTATTAATTTACAACTTTTACAACTTTTTTTTGAAATATTTCTGCGGTTAATTTATTAACAATAATTTACAATTCTTTCACTAATATATATTTTACTTTGCTTGTTCTAATTTTAAAAATTTTGGGTGTTATTCAGAAACATTTTTAGACCGGATTAACATGATACTAAAACCAGGTCTAAGGAAATCCGCTATTCAGAAACCAATTTTGACTAGTCTAAAATTTAAACCACTCTTTAGACCGGTCTAACTAATGATCACGTGACATTCGAATTTAGACTGGTCTAAAGGGGTAGTTTAGCGGCGGACTAATATTTGTATGGAATGTTACGAAAGTCTCAATGGCAGAAGTTGTCACTGTTCGCTTAGTAAAAAAAGTAAAAAATATCACAAAACCAATGCGAATTTACAAAAAACGTAAAAATCCGTTTTATAAATATATAGACAATGAATTTAAAAATCAGTATCGTTTTTCTAAAGATCAAGTTCGAAATATATACCAACCGATTAGACGTGATGTTGAAAATGTGGAACGGCGTGGCCGTCCCATTGATAACCAACTTGCAGTATTATGTGCGTTGAGATATTTTGCCAGGGGGCAAATTCAGGATGATACGGGAGATTTACATGGGTTGAGTCAACCATCTATTAGTAGAATTATAAAAAAAGTATTCTTTTACTTGTTTATTTGAAAATATACAGTACCAATAGGTGTGTATTTTTCATAGATAAGCACTGCATTAGCACGATTGCAACGGGATCATATTAAAATGCCCCAGCTGGGGGAAGAAATAGAAATTATGAGAAAATTCCATTCCCTAGGTGAATTTTCTAAGGTAATAGGGGCGATTGATGGCACTCATATTCCTATCACTAATCCTAGGGGGCCCTTGGCACAAATATATATTAATAGGAAAGGATGGTGCTCTTTGAATGTCCAAGTTAATCAAAGCATTACGTTCAATAGATATAAATGAATAATTAATTGTATAATCTTAAGGTGGTGGTTGATGCTGACGGCAAAATAGGAGATATTGTTGCTAGGTGGAGAGGTAGTGCACACGACTCGCGTATTTTCAATGAAAGTGTTTTAAAACAAAGATTCGAAGAAAATGAATTTAGGGAGGTATTAATTGGCGACAGCGGTTATGCTTGTACACCGTATTTGTTAACTCCTCTTTTCCATACAACAACTCCTCAAGAGGAGAGATACAACAGGGCACACATAGCTACCAGAAACGTAATAGAACGAACATTTGGTAGATTAAAGAGGAAGTTTTTGTGTTTAGCAAAGATCATCCCTACTGCCTTAGAAAGTACTAAAGCAATAATTGTGGCATGTTGTGTTCTGCATAATCTTTCTATCGAATGGAACGGTTTTGATGGTGAGAATATACTTGTTATAAAGAACCAAACCGGCTTGAATGTAACTATTTGATTGTTACATGATGCTGATGAGAATATTGAAGAACCTATGGAAAATTTACAGCCTGTTCAGCCATTAGTTGTGCCTACGGTTAGGGGCAATGCGCTTCGGCAACGATTTATAGAAACATATTTTTAAATTCACTAATAAAAGTAATTTTAATATTTATATTAATTAATTAATTAATCATTTTTGATTAATGAAAGTGATAATCCGTGCATACCATATGAAACGTTTAGTCAATGATAGCTTAGTTGGAAAAAGCAGTCGCCTAGACAGCGAAAGTCGTTGCTTCAATCCCAGCTCGTTGACTTAACTTTTCATATGGTATGCACGGATTATCACTTTCATTAATCAAAAATGATTAATTAATTAATTAATATAGATATTCAAATTTAACCGTGTAGGAACATTTATAATTTCATTTCATTTAAAAGTAATTTTGTTGATAGAAAAATATTGTACAACTAATGTTATTTCTGAGAATAATAAATATACATATGTATATTATTAACATAAACAAGTTGAATTCATAAGTTTAAACAGAAACAGAAAAATAACAAAAATGGCAGTTTTTAGGTAGTTTCAAGTGATTCCAATTTCTTCTCTAACTGTCTCTTTTTTTGCACTTTTATTGCTTTTTCGAGTTCAAACAATTCCTTTTCTCTTTCTAATTGTAATTCAAACTACTTTTTTTCTTTTTCTAATTGAAATTCAAATAGTGTTTTCTGTTGTTCTATCTCTCCGTTTATTTTCTCACGTTGTAATTTCAATACTTCTTCTTCATATGTACTCATTGTGGGATTTTGTCTTCTCCGTTTGCGTCGTGGCTCATTTATTGTTGCAGTGCTTCTACTGTGTGATGCCGCGGCTACGTTAGTACTAATGTCAGTATTCGTTGGTGTAGTTTCATAAGAGGTAATAATAGTACCAGTGTTATTTTCAATAGAAGTAGTAGTAGTATTAGTATTAATAGTAGTAGTAGTAGGAGTAGGAGTAGTAGTAGTAGTAGTAGTAGTAGTAGTGGTAGTAGTAATAGTGGTACTGGTGAAATTACTGTCACTGATAGTACTGATATAGATACTGTTAGTATTAGTAGTGAAATAAGTGTCACTATTACTATTATTACCACTGATATTAGTGGTATCACTAGCACAAACAACAATAGGGATTACAGAAGTGCCTGAGTCACTCACAGGACAGTCAGAATCGAAATTGCTCGTGTCTTTGCAAAATTCATGTGAAACAATTCCTACTATTTCCCAATCTAAATCAGTATCTTCGATCGAATAGGGACCACCTCCAGTCTGTCTTCGTTGATTTTTCACCTAATACCGAGTTGAACGGACATTACAGTTATATGTTTTAACACAGAATTGTATTACCTTTGATACATTCTTTTTTGCATGTATTTTGAGTCTTTTCTACTGTTCTTTAATTCTTACTAAATTACGTCCTTCATTTGGAAACATAGCACTAAAATCTGAATAAATTTCTTTCCAAGCACTACTTTTTTTGTAATTATTATTACTGTCCGTAGATTTATTTTCAATAATATCTAATTTACTATTTATGCAATGTGTTAAAAACTTTTTTTCTTCTTTAGTCCGAACGTCTCCACGCGATCTTTTATCAGACATGACTTTTTCTCGCAAATATTGCCAATAACTCTAAATAATGTGATTTGACAATTTTATAATAATATAAAACTTAAAATTTGACAGTTGTTTCTATTGTTGCCAAAGTTGCCAAATCTACTTTCCGGGCTCACGTTTTATGTAATGTGAATGAACACATGTAACACTTTGTGTTCTCCCGTTGCTCAGTATCCAGGTGCGATGGATGGGTTCGGTGGGGGTTCTTTTGTTTTCAAAAATAGCTATCAAAGGGCGCCACCACGATATATACAATTTACAGAATCCCACAATCATGGAATAGGATTCCGATAAACAACAAAGTTGAAATTAAACAATTTAATTATTACCAAAAAATAACAGATAAAGTTGAAATATACCACCCTAATAATGTGGTTTAGTTTAGATATTATTATTGCTAAGTGAGTTCGAACTCGTATAAATTTAGATAATTTAAGGAATTAATGAAAATGATTTTGAAAGTTAATACAATGTTCTCTGATTATCAATCACACAGGAGATACGCGATACAAGGTCGGATACCTTAGATAAATCCTATGTGACTAGACAATCTTTACAAAGAATGGCAAAAATTTAAATTAAAGAGAAAATATAATTGATGACCAGAGAAACGTTCACAAATACACATTATAAGCTCGAACAGATATTGATCTTAGAGAAACGCAATTTATATAGTAATAATCATAAACAGTCTCGTAAGACGTATGCAAAAGTACGTAAATATAAAATTAAATAAAACGGTAAACTTATCGTTTACGATGGCAGGGCCCAAATTATTCAAACTTAGGACCTAACCCGGAAATAAGAAGAACGACACTAGATTACATCACGATGTCCAAGCATCCATCTACGGCGATAAAAAATAAACGGTAAGGTACGGTAGATAGATGAACACCTGAACCATTCCAACATAATGATCTATTGTTCTTCTAGCAACGTCAGATGTTATGACGGTAATAGTACCCAAGCAATTAGTAGGACCCTTTGGCCTCCTACTTCAGCCAATTTCTCCCAACAGGAAGAAAAATCAGCGTTTCGAACAAAAACGGAAACGATAGATATGTTAATGGAACATTTTAATGTTACACACAAGAAAGAAAATTAGAATTCTTCCTTCAGATATGTAGTCCGCCTGCCCTATTTTCTATTTTGTTTAAACAAAAAGTAGTTTATTTTCATTATAAAACAATTATTTTACGCTCTCGTATTTGTTCATCAATATGGCAAATCTGCTCGCGGACTAACGAGAGACTAAACTTAAAACTGGACAAATATGTGTTTCTGAATAGGTTCCAAGTAGTCTTCTCTTAAACCATACTAACAGGAGACTAAACTAGACTCTCCTTAGTCCGGTCTTAGAGGAGTCTAACTAAAATGCTTCTGAATAGTACCCTTTATGTTTAACGCTAATGTTTTCAATAAATTGAATAACCTTTAAATTTTTCAATTGTTATTGTTTTGAAGTAATCTTGCTTTAAGTAATATTTTCTTGAATGTTTAGTTTGAAAGATTGGTATATTAAACAGAAATAATGTTTTCAATAACTGTATAACTTTGTACAATTTTTTTGTCTTTATAATTAAAATTTTTTGAAATATTTAGATATTGCATTTTTTTAACAGGAAGAGTGCACATAATTTCCATTAAATTGTTGGCGGATTGGTAACATATTTTAAGGATTTATAAGGGGGCTCCTAATGAACATTTTTAGCAAAAGTTGAATCATGTAACTCATTGGGGAATAATATGCAACAATTATCCCGGTCTAGAAAAACCGAATTCGGTTAAATCTTCTCTTTCTTTAATTTCATTAATTATCAAGAGAGTTTTCCACACAATAAAAGCGTTGTCGGTCACAGTGGTTTTGTATCAAGTTTTAAACCAGTGTTTCTCAACAGTTGATCTGGTAACTTTTTTTTAATCCGCAAATCGATTTAACAGGCTCAGTGTGAAATGTTTCTTATCCACAACATAAGAAATGTGTCTTTGTTAAAATTTGAAAGGTCTTTGATGAATTAATAAATAATTTCCATGCTCGACACTTCCTGAACGTTTGAAAGCCACTGGTGTAGTCTCTTAAAACGATCCAGTGTTTATTTATTTAAAGAAAAACAATCCTATTCAAATAATTGGCATGTGCTTTTGTTATGAGTATTGAATGCCAAGCATTTTTTCTTAAATAAACCAATACGATAACATGAACACCCATTAAGATAAGAAACGAGTAGCTGAAGACGCGAATAACTGATCACATTTACGATCGATGTACGAGACACCAGTTTTTCACTTTTTTCATGATATAGTACCAGAAAACGGAAAAAACGGTTTTCCAGGAATCCTCAAGGCATCCAGAGTCCATTTATGTAAAAAACTGATTGACGAAAATGTTGAGATTTTCGACAAAAATCACTTTTTCCCCAATTTCCCAACAAGCTACATGGTCCAATTTTCACTAAAATGTGCACCAAGGATCCCCTTATAAATCCTTAAAATCCGTTTCCAATCATTTAACAATTAATAGAAGTTTTGCTCGGTCGAACTACAAGCTGGCGGACCCTGTATACAACGTGTCCCATAATAGGCGCCTATCCTGATAAGTGTAGATAGAGGATGAAATTCTAAGTCTTGTACCATTTTTTGATCTGACACACAGGTAATAAGTAATTAATTAAAACAAGTAACGAATCAGATGCCCGCTATAGCGATAAGCAGAGAAGCGGGAAGAGTCTAAACTTGATAAGACGACAGCAGTTACAGATTTCAAGAATAAAGGTGCTCGCACAACACCGAATAATGTTGGATTGTTTTTAATGACAATCTGTGGAATTAGTGAATTTAAAAGAAAAATTACCTTAGTCTACTTTCACGTGTATTAATTAGTAATTTTAATAGAAAGTAAATTTAGTGAAGTTTACCAAGTCAGGAAAAATATCAAAAGATTTTGAGAGAATGTAAAAGAAAATTCTTTCTCTATTAAAGATCAACAATTTACAATAAATAACAAATAGCAACAAAATGTTCTTTATTTTACATTTAGTAAACTATAAATGAAAATAAATATTCCTTGAGCCAAAAATCAACTTCTTTATTAAACTGTACAATACATGTTTCGGCTAAATAGCAATCATCAGTTGTATACTGTAATCGAGTCAACATAAGCATATTAAAATTTAAAAATAACAAAGTTAAAACTTACGTAAGATTGAAATCACTAACATTAACAAAACAGAGAAGACAATAATTTTTTTCAAATTGAAAGTCATACAATTTTAAGAAAACCCACTCAATAGAAAACATTATTTTATAATTGAAATAAAAAGAATCTCAAAATACACAATTTATCTTATAATTTTTAAACTATTCAATTCCAAAGACAAGTCTGGAGTGATGAATCAAAATTTTTAGAAACTATCAATTTCTCAAAGGTCTAGATAGGTGAATATGAACGCGAAATTCAAATGAATTTCATCATTTAGTAAGTTATTATTATTTTGTTGTTTGTAAATTTTGAAAGCTTCTAATAAAGTTAATTTAATACTTTTATTAGATTTATGTTAAACTTTTACATTGTTTTCATTATTAAATGAATGATTAAATTCATTTAAATGGTGGAAAAATTTTGACGTGTGACACTTTTTATGTTCTTTAATCCTTGTTTTAATGCTACGACCAGATTCACAAATGTAAAAGGCGTCACAATCATCACACCCAATCCGATAGACTCCCGAACAATCAATATTATTATTACGATCTATATTATTAGCCAAAAGGCTATATACAACATTACTACTTTTAAAAGCAGTAATGTACAGCATGCTTGTACAATATTGGTGACAACCCGTTTGACATTTTATTAAAATTGAAAGATCCGTATGCTGTTATCCCAGTTTTTAACTTCCCCGACCAGAGGGTAGGGAAGTTATTAGTTTCGGACCAAAATTTCGAATTCGAGATTTCACCAGATCTTTACGTTTTGAGGTCCCCTGAACACGTTTTTGAAGTTTTTAGCATGATGTGTGTGTGTGTGTGTGTGTGTGTGTGTGTGTGTGTGTGTGTGTGTGTGTGTGTGTGTGTGTGTGTGTGTGTGTGTGGTGTGTGTGTGTGTGTGTGTGTGTGTGTGTGTGTGTGTGTGTGTGTGTGTGTGTGTGTGTGTGTGTGTGTGTGTGTGTGTGTGTGTGTGTGTGTGTGTGTGTGTGTGTGTGTGTGTGTGTGTGTGTGTGTGTGTGTGTGTGTGTGTGTGTGTGTGTGTGTGTGTGTGTGTGTGTGTGTGTGTGTGTGTGTGTGTGTGTGTGTGTGTGTGTGTGTGTGTGTGTGTGTGTGTGTGTGTGTGTGTGTGTGTGTGTGTGTGTGTGTGTGTGTGTGTGTGTGTGTGTGTGTGTGTGTGTGTGTGTGTGTGTGTGTGTGTGTGTGTGTGTGTGTGTGTGTGTGTGTGTGTGTGTGTGTGTGTGTGTGTGTGTGTGTGTGTGTGTGTGTGTGTGTGTGTGTGTGTGTGTGTGTGTGTGTGTGTGTGTGTGTGTGTGTGTGTGTGTGTGTGTGTGTGTGGTGTGTGTGTGTGTGTGTGTGTGTGTGTGTGTGTGTGTGTGTGTGTGTGTGTGTGTGTGTGTGTGTGTTGTGTGTGTGTGTGTGTGTGTGTGTGTGTGTGTGTGTGTGTGTGTGTGTGTGTGTGTGTGTGTGTGTGTGTGTGTGTGTGTGTGTGTGTGTGTGTGTGTGTGTGTGTGTGTGTGTGTGTGTGTGTGTGTGTGTGTGTGTGTGTGTGTGTGTGTGTGTGTGTGTGTGTGTGTGTGTGTGTGTGTGTGTGTGTGTGTGTGTGTGTGTGTGTGTGTGTGTGTGTGTGTGTGTGTGTGTGTGTGTGTGTGTGTGTGTGTGTGTGTGTGTGTGTGTGGTGTGTGTGTGTGTGTGTGTGTGTGTGTGAGAGTCTGTCGGTTCTCCAACGATTACTCAAAAACGGATTAACCGATTGGGTTCAAATTTGGTCAGCAGAAACTATTTGATGGCCGTTCGAGTTGATTAGTTTTTGGTGCCAATCGGACCACGGGGATGGAATGGGGAGGGGGTTGATTGAAAAAAATTTAATATAACATATAAATTTGAAATCACCAATCGAAAGGGCATGAGCTTTTATGTCCGAAACAATACCCACATCATGTGCGATGTTTTTCGAAGTGAGAAAATTTAAAGATAAATGTTTTCCAGCTATTATTTATGAAACGTAAACAGCTAAAATTTAAGTTTGTTCATAGTGTAGTGGGAAAACTGCCAGGTGTTGCATCAACGACATTTTTAGACTTGCGTTCAATTCCCGTTCAATACATTTGCTTTAAATTGAGAATGTGTATATTTTTTTTATTGCGTATTTAGATTCTATGCTAAAATTTAATTGAATTTTTGTTGTAAATTGACCTATGGTCTAACATTATTACTTATTCAGCAATTTTGACTTTTTCTGAAAATGTTGATTTTGTAATGTTTGTTTGAAACATTAATATTTCAAAAAATACTGCGTTTGAATAATTGAAATTTAGAATTCTAGTAGTATAAATATTATATTTTCTAATAAATTTTCACAGAATTGAATTGTCCTTCAGCGTTCAGCTGAAATATTTTTTTTTTCAGATAATTTTCAGATGGTAATATCTTTCTCATTTTAAATAGAGAGGTATATTTTTTTTACACAATTGGATAGGCAAAAAATTTTTGCGTCGAACCGCATTAACATTTCCTATGACAACCTTTTTATCATCAGTATTTTTTGAATTTTTAATTTTTATTAGTTTTCCCTTATATTTAAAATTATCTAGTGATTAATCTTATGACGTATTGCTCGGTTATTGGTTATTTTCAAATTTTGCGCCTTTATATAAAACTAATGAGATTTTTTTTAAACAAAATCTTATATTCCATGAGTGAATCTATTATAAATAATTTCGTTGTTTTAATTTCGGTGTTAATTTTCGCATTGTTTTTGCGAAAGTGTTAATTGAAATTTTCGCTGTGTTTTATTGTGTTATTAATTTATTATAATGGATGAATTAATACATAATAATTTTACTATTCATATAGGCGGTAAGTAAACTAATTTTTTTTTTATTTATCATAGAATTTTATATGATTAGGAATTAGCTAGTCGTAAGATACCATTTTGTGTGTGAATAAAAAATTATTTTTATTTTAATCAAAAATATTTAAAGACGGTATTTTCCATTATAAGATCAGAACATAAGTTTTTTCAAAAATTGTGTAGTATATTTTTTAATAGTAAAGTTTTTGCTATAATTATTAAGAGCGAGCAGTAGGCTTGGCCAATTTTGACCGGCGAAAATATGAATTTCTAACTCGCAATTTCTCGCTCGTCCTTAAAGCTACAACAACCACAAATAGATTTTTGAAAAGGGCATTTCTTATAGCCACTCTTGGTTCTTTCCGTTTTTCAAAATGTTAACGAAAATTTGAATTACAGACAAAAATCTAACAATATGTTTTTTTTCGTATTTTTGTACAATTTCTCGTATTTTCGCTTATAACTTGGCCAATTTTGATTATTTTGCAAAAATTCTTGTACCGTTAGATAGCAAATAAAAAATACTTTTCAAATATTTAAGAAATTTTCCGATTCCACCATTAGTTTTCCGGAAAATTAAGAAAACTTTTGTACGCTACAACAAGTTTTTTCCCACAGTTTTTATCTTACAGCATTGATCAACCCCTCATTCGAAAGCTAATACAAAGGCAAACTGCAAGATAGAGCCCTTTTTTTGAAATTTTGAAAATTGCCTGAGTTATTGCGGAAAAACCGACTGGTTCTTCAGGCATTGTTTTCACTTATTAAAATTAATTATTTTGATTTGAAATACATACGGTTAGGTAGATAATTTTGTCTTCTTTCCGATTGATGCATTATTGTTGTAAAAAATGTTGATTTCTCGAAAAAAATAGAATGAAAATCCAGTCTCTTTGTTTGTGTATTATCAAGCAAGATAACCCGCCATACTGGTAGACAGTGCGTGTTTGTCAAATCGAATTGTGTGTCTCGCTTTGGATTGAGTATCGATGATTTCATAAAGTTTCGATTAGGCAAACCCGCACTGTTTACGTGTGACGCAGGCAATCTTTGTAAAATAACGACGTTGGATTTCCAATCAATTTTCTTCGAAAAATCAACACTTTTTACAAAAATAATAGGCCAATCGGAAACAGGACAAAATTATCTACATAACCGTATGTATTTCAAATCAAAATAATTAATTTTAATAAGTGAAAACAATGCCTGAAGAACCAGTCGGTTTTTTCCGCAATAACTCAGGCAATTTTCAAAATTTCAAAAAAAGAGCTCTATCTTGCACTCCGCCTTTGTATTAGCTTTCGAATGAGTGGTTGATCAATGCTGTAAGATAAAAACTGTGGGAAAAAACTTGTTGTAGCGTACAGAAGTTTTCTTAATTTTCCGGAAAACTAATGGTGGAATCGGAAAATTTCTTGAATATTTGAAAAGTATTTTTTATTTGCTATCTAACGGTACAAGAATTTTTGCAAAATAATTACAATTGGTCAAGTTATAAGAGAAAATAGAAGAAATTGTACAAAAATACGATAAAAACATATTGTTAGATTTTCGTCTGTAATTCAAATTTTCGTCAACATTTTGAAAAACGGAAAAAATCAAAAGTGGCTATAAGAAATGCCCTTTTCAAAAATCTTTTTGCGATTGTTGTAACTTTAAGGACGAGCGAGAAATTGCGTTAATTAAAACAAAATTAATCAAAATGTGACAAACGATAAGTGCAAACTCAAAATTAATTAAAATTTGTGTTGCCATTATTATTCATAATTGTATGTCACTTCTTGTAAAAATTGCATAAAACTTTTATTACAAGGGTGGAAAGTGATTCTTTGCGGACCGAGTGACATAGGAAAAATTGGTTGTATAGTTATCTATTCAAATGAAGTAAAAAATTGTCACTTATAAAAGTCATTTATAGGGTCGAGAGTGAAAAGGAAGTCTTCTGATCAAATAAAGAAAGCAAAGAAAGCAAAGTATCATGATAATAAAATAAATAATGTCGAAAGCTCTAACGAAAAGCTGGTTGGTACTAAAAATATGGATATTGTGGAAACAAATACACAAAAAAAAAGTCGCGAAAGAGATGCTGGATATCGACGGACACTTAGAGAAAGAAGAAAGTACCGAGAAAAGGAGAAAGAAAATGATAAACAAAGAAAAGAAGACTTGAGAAAAAGTAATGAGTACAGAAGTTCAGAAAATGAAAAAAAATTACAAATTATGAGAAAACTTAGAAACGATGTGCATTACAAAACGATTGAAAATGAAAAGAACAAATTAAGGAATATAGAATTAAGAAGAGATGACGATTATAGAACGTCTGAAAATGAAAATAATAAATTAAGAAATGTGCAGCTAAGAGATGATGACAATTATAGAACGTTTGAAAATGAAAAGAATAAAATCAGAAATGTGCAGCTAAGAGATGATGACAATTATAGAACGTTTGAAAATGAAAAGAATAAAATCAGAAATGTGCAGCTAAGAGATGATGACAATTATAGAACGTTTGAAAATGAAAAGAATAAAATCAGAAATGTGCAGCTAAGAGATGATGACAATTATAGAACGTTTGAAAATGAAAAGAATAAAATCAGAAATGTGCAGCTAAGAGATGATGACAATTATAGAACGTTTGAAAATGAAAAGAATAAAATCAGAAATGTGCAGCTAAGAGAAGATGACAATTATAGAACGTTTGAAAATGAAAAGAATAAAATAAGAAATGTGCAGCTAAGAGATGATGACAATTATAGACTGTCAGAAAAGGCAAAGAATAAAGATAGAAACAAGCACAATAGGGAAGATGAGTTGTACTCGGAAATAGAACAGCAGAGGGACAAATTTAGAAAAATGGAGAAACGTACTATCGAATTTTTCAAATTCAGACAGAATCTATATAACAATCTCATTAGATCATCAGATACAAATTGTAAGTTGCAGCTTCAATTTATTAGGGACCGTTGTTGCACTACCGAATTTACATGTTGTTGTTGTGAAGGAATATTTTTGAAACATTCAGTAAGGTCATTTTCTCGTTCCAATGTCTCAGATGACATATACACACTTGTACAAAATATTGAATCTAGTTATGTATGTAATACTTGTTATAAATATATTAGTAAAGGTAAAATACCAAAGCTAGCTACGAGCAACGGATTAAAGTTTCCAGTTGTACCTGACTGCTTGAAGCAGTTAAGTTCTTTAGAAGAAAGAATGGTTGCACCATATATTAATTTTATGCAGATTCGTCCACTAAAACCATATTCAATCAACCCTAAACTAAGCATGTTAGGAAGTGTGGTTAACATCGCCGTGGACATCGATGACATGCTCCAGGTGAGTTAATAGTTCATTTCATATATCTACAGGTTATATTATTAAAGTTTATAAGAATTGCTTGTGTTATAACTAAAATGAGGCATTTCAATCGCTAAATAGAGTAATGTTATCGCCGCCTTGGAAAAGTCCGCTGTGCCCCTAAATCCATGTTGACTAGTACGGAAATTGTAGAAATTATATTACAATTAATCTCTTGAGTTTTTATAGTATAGTTGCATTGTGAGGTTAAGTTGAAGCTACGAATGGTTGATTATATTGTCCTTATTGCTAAAAATATGATTTAATCCGTATACTTAGTCAACATGGACTGACAAAGAAAGGGACATAACTGTTCCTCTCTGATTTTGATAAAACTTGATATACAGGTGTGAAGCGGTAACGTCTGCATCGAGTGAAGCGCCTTTACTTTTTTTCTTCATTTTAATTTAGAATGTTGCAATATTAAATTAGTTATATTGCTGGGTTTCAACGTTTTATTGTTAATCGTATTTAGAAATTTAATAGAATGGGTACCTTCATTTAGTATAGGTGTAGATTAAGATTTTACTACAAAATTAAGACATCATAGATTATTCCGTTTTATTGAAGATTGCTTTTATAATATGATTATAAGATTTTTACAAATATTTAACTCTTTTCAGATTTTTGCCTAGAACTTTCAATAACATGGCTACGATTCAAGTGAAATTGAAGCGACATGTTTTGCATAAATCAGACTACATGTTTGAGACAATATGTCAAAGGAAGGTGTTTGAAGCTTTACAGTATTTGATAATAACGCCATTATACAAAGCTTACAATATTGAAATAGATAAACAATTTTTGGATATGTTCCGACATAATACGGATAAAGACATTTATAATTTGGATTTTGTTGTTGATAAAAGAGATGTTGAAGACATTAACGATACAAAGACGAAAGACGATCTCCAATGTATCGAATCATTTGGAAGCCAAAGTGATATGGATTTAATAAAATTAACCCAACTTGAGAAATTTATTCTAACAAATGAAAACAAAAGATCTCTATATGAAATAGATGATGAAGTTCTATTAATGGATAGAAATTTAGAAGTAGTGAATTCTGTAAAAATTATTGCTCCAGGACAGAATAAAAAACCAAGTCCCTGGCTTGTCGTTCCTGATTTGGAGGAGTTATGTTTTCCAAAAATATTTGCCGGTCAAAAGTCTAATATTGAAAATTTTATTAGTTACAGTGATAGAGTAAAATCAGAAGTACGAAGAAGAGATCGCAGATCTTGTATACCAACTCGTCTTTTTTTCATGGCAAAGAAAAAATTGGAGTTACATTGTTTGAAAAATATCAATGTTTGTTTAAGAAAAACCAAACGTACGAAAGATATTTCTGTTGGGCAGGTAATGCATGAAAATGTAATCGATGAAATTGTGAAATTTGACGATGGATACAAGATTCTCAAACAAATTCGATCTTCACCTGCTTATTGGGAAATGCGCAAAAGAGAATTAATGGCAACTATTAGACAACTAGGTAAGCCAACGTTCTTTTTAACGCTTACAGCTGCTGAAAGTTGGTGGCCCGAGCTTCTTCAGACATTAGTTTATTTGAGGGATGATAAAAAAATAACTTTGGAAGAAGCATTTTTGTTAGACGATAACAAAAAAACTGATTTGGTGAGAAATGACCCCGTTACATGCGCTAGGTACTTTGATTATAAAGTTAACAAATTTATTGTATTTTTGAAGCAGAAAAATAGCATTTTTGGTGAACATACAGTTTTGGACAGTTATGAGAGAGTAGAATTTCAACAGAGAGGATCACCGCACGAACATATTTTTTTGTGGCTTGACAATTGTCCTGTTTATGATACTGAAGATTCAAATAGTATCCAGGAGTGTGAGAATTTTATAGACAAATTCATAAGTTGTCGTCTAAATGAAGATGATCCATATGTAAAACTACAGTATCATAAACATACACATACATGTTATAAAAAAAAATAGAGTTGAAAGAAAATGCAGATTCAATTTTCCAATGCCCGTCATGAAGAAAACAACAATTTTACAACCTTTACCTAAAGAATATCAAAAAGAAGAGTTGAAAACTGCTCTGGAGAAAATTAACAAATTAATGGAAGATTTGTATAAAAATCCAAAATTAATTAGTTTTGAAGAAATTTTGCAACAATTGGAAATTGACGAGAACACTTACAAAAAAGCATTAAGAATAAATCTTCAACGTCCTCATGTTTTTTTAAAAAGAACTAGCTTAGAGGTTGGTGTCAACTGTTACAATAAAGATATTCTACATTTGTTTGAGTCAAATATTGACTTGCAGTTTGTTGTGGATGAGTACGGCGTAGCGTCGTATATGGTAAATTATGTTGATAAAATAGAAAAAGATTTATCTAGGGCTATTACGAATGGCAGCAGAGGATGTTAGCAATGGTAATATCAGTATCAAGGATAAATTTAGAAAAATTACGAATACTTTCTTGAATAGTAATTTAATGTCCGCCCAGGAGGCGGCATATCACTGTTTATCACTTCCTTTGTCCAAAAGTAGTAGAACGTGTTATTACATCAACACGAGCCCGAGATCTGAACGAGTGCAAATGCTCAAATCCAAAAAACAATTAGCAATGTTGCCAGAGGATTCAACAGATATATTTGTTGAAAATATTTTGTCAAAATACAGTTCAAGGACAAGTCATCTTGAGAATGTTTGTTTAGCAGATTTTGTTGCAAATTATAAGATTAGGAAAAAATATCGACGCTCATGAAAGGCAGGAAGGTGATAATAGTGATAATGAAGTTACCGTGGAAAATACAAATAAGATGAGAGAAAAAGCAGCAATTATTAGATATCGTAGATACAAATATGATCAAGATAGTGTAAATTACTGTAGAGAACAAATAATGTTGTTTTTGCCATGGCGTAATGAGGAAAGAGATTTAGAAAATGTTGATATTTTGAAAAAGTATGTTGATAATCGAAACATTATTGAAATGAACAGAAAAAAGTATTGTGTGATTGAAGATGAAGCACTAGAACAATGTTTGAAAGATGTGGAAAACCATAATGAAAAAGATGAAAATAGTTGTGTTGAAAACAAAATGCCTGCAGATGTCCAAATTGACATTTTGCAACAAGGTGGAGTTGAAAATGTGGGAAATAACGAGAAAATCAATGCCAACAGATTCACATCTCCACAAAGAATATCGGAAGGTGAAATGTTTGATTTAATGCGAAGACTAAATCATGAACAAAAACAATTTGTGATGCACGTTTTAAATTGTTTTAAAACTGGTAGAATACCATTAAAACTGTTTTTGAGTGGATCGGCTGGTGTTGGAAAGAGTATGGTCATCAGCACCATTTTCCAGCTAATAACGCATTATTTTGATAATTTACCCGGTAATGAAAAAGGACACAAATATGTTCTATTGTGTGCTCCATCGGGAAAAGCCGCATTTCTGATTCAAGGAGTAACTCTGCATACAGCGTTCGCTTTACCTATTGCTCAGTTTGGAGGAAATATGCCAGAATTATCTGCCGATATGGCAAACACCATCAGAGAAAAACTGTTTCACTTGAAACTATTGATCATTGATGAAATTTCAATGGTCGGTAGTACTCTTTTCAGTAGAGTTGATACAAGATTGAGGCAAATATTTGGTGTTAACGAATCGTTTGGTGGTATTTCGGTCATTGTTGTAGGAGATTTAAATCAACTACCACCAGTATTAGATTCACCAGTTTATAAAGTATCGAAAAAAAAACGAAATGTCTATATTTTTTGATACAAATCCGTTGTGGGAAGAGTTTAGGTACTACGAATTAACAAAAATAATGCGACAGAAAGACGAAATAGAATTTATCGAAGCCTTAAACAATCTTGCTGCAGGTAAGTTGAGTAATGAAAATATAAATGTCTTCCGCTCTAGAGAAGTCGAGGAGGATTGTGTTCCAAACGATGCTATTCGTTTATACTTTGACAACAATAATGTTGATAAATATAATAAAAAGAAAATTGATAGTGTTCAAGAAGAACTCATTGTTTCTGTTGCAGAAGATATTATTTTAGGTGAAATGAAAGCAGGGTCAAAAAAGAAAGCTTTGGAATCATTAAAGCACAAAAAAGTGAGTGATACTAGTGGTTTACCATATAAACTACTATTGAAAGTAGGCATTAAGTATATGGCAACAATTAACGTTGATGTAGAAGATGGTATTGTCAATGGGGCTTGCGGAACATTGAAAATGATAACATGCAAACCAAACACAAAAGAGCCACATCGTTTGTGGTTTGATTTTCCTTCAAAGAGAGTTGGTCATAAAGCAAGGTTGCTGTATAAAGATCTGATGAGTGCTCAAAATATAGACAGAACGTGGACACCAATTGATAAATTGTCAATAACATTGGCAATAACAAATAAACTACAACATCAAACAGTTCGAAAACAATTTCCGATTATTCCTGCCGAAGCGCAGACCATTCATAAAAGTCAAGGACAAACATATGAAAACGTATGTTTTGATTTTAGGGCAGTCACAAGACTTACTCAAGCGTTGTTATACGTGGCACTGAGTAGAGTAACAAAATTGTCAGGGTTGTTTATTTTGGGCACATTCAAACCACCTAAACAATGTAATGACGAGAGTGCTGTTTCTAAAGAATTAGCGAGATTGAAAACTGAGAAGAAACTGAAATTGTGTTTTGACACTTTGAATGAAAATAATTGTATTAATATAATATATCAGAATATGGATACACTTCAATCAAAAATTAATCTAATACAATCAGATAAATGGTACAGCAAAGGTGACATAATCATTTTTGTAGAAACATTGACAAAAATGAGCGATGTGGTTGAACTTGAAACGTTTAATGTTCTGTTTCGGTCAGATATAACAAATGACAAATCACGTGGTCTTGTATGTTTCTTAAGGAAAACATCTTGTGTGCAAATCACAAATATGAGACATCTATTGCATATATATGATAGAGGAAGCGTAGAGTTTTTAAGCTTTTTAATAAACGGTCAATACCATTTAATTACGGGGTATAAATCACCTAGAATAAGTAACTTTGAATTTTCAAAAAGTTTAGAAAACATCGTAACAGTTGATATTTCGAAGAATTTGTTAGTAATGGGTGATTTTAACTTTAACGTTTTCAAAGATGACAATAATGAGAGTTTTTTAAAAAAAATTATGGCCTCTCGTTATAACTTAACATCACAGTTACCTTCTGAAACGGTCACAACAAACTTAGAAACACAAATTGATGTCATATTTTCTAATATACAGTATGTGCGATCTGGTGTATATGAGACTTATTTCACTTACCATAAACCCATATTTTCGAAAATATACACCAGCGATGAATACGTACACAAAGACATAACGCAGAATAACATCGATATCAAAGAGGTAGTTGAGACGAGTTTTATGGATAGAGCAAAGAACGTATTTGCCAAAAGACATAAAAAAACAAGCAATTTGGATAACGTTGTCAACCTAGTGCAATCTGTAGATCTTGACGAGAAAAATAATGCAGATAGAATAGTTGAATCTTCTGTAAATTTAGAGAAGGGAACTAATGAAAATGTGGTAAATCGTCGCGTTAATCATATCAACCAAATTCTAGATAAGAAATGTTATTTGGATGATGAACACATTGAAATATTCCATGAATTATTAAAAGTTATTTCGAACAACGAATTTCAACCTAAATTTTGTTTACTTCATCAAATACCAAATGCAATTGAACCGGTTTCGTTAGATCGAGACCACATTCAGATCATGTTTATAGATTTGAACAGTGACGTTGGACACTGGATCTGTACATATTATAAAAGAGAAACTGGGAAAATCCACATTTACGATAGTGCTAGTCTGTTCAATTCAAATAGCACAGCTGGAACGTTTTTAAGGCATTTATTTCCTACTAATAATAATTATAAATGTGAAAAGGTTCAACAACAAAAAAATGGATACGATTGTGGTGTGTTTGCCATTGCATTTGCAACAACTTTGTATTTAGGACAAGATCCAGTAGGGAAAAAATATGAAATAAGGAAAATGAGGGAACATCTAGTACAGATGTTGGAAACCAAGAGAATTGAAGCGTTTCCTGAAAAAGAAAACGAATAAAAGAAATAATTAACATTGGCGATCCAAAAATAGAAATTGGTGATAAAAAAATTGAAATATTCAAGCCTATGCCGCACAGATCGGCTGCTGAACAAAATTGAAAAAACAATAGAAAAATCCTAGCCTATGCCGGACAGATCGGCTGCTAATAAAAAATTGAAAAAATAGAAAAATAGAAAAATCAAAGCCTATGCCGGACAGATCGGCTGCTGAACAAAATTGAAAAAAAATAGAAAAATTCTAGCCTATGCCGGACAGATCGGCTGCTAATAAAAAATTGAAAAATAGAAAAATAGAAAAATCAAAGCCTATGCCGGACAGATCGGCTGCTGAACAAAATTGAAAAAAAAATAGAAAAATCCTAGCCTATGCCGGACAGATCGGCTGCTAATAAAAAATTGAAAAATAGAAAAATAGAAAAATCAAAGCCTATGCCGGACAGATCGGCTGTTGAACAAAATTGAAAAAAAATAGAAAAATCCTAGCCTATGCCGGACAGATCGGCTGCTAATAAAAAATTGAAAAATAGAAAAATAGAAAAATCAAAGCCTATGCCGGACAGATCGGCTGCTGAACAAAATTGAAAAAAAAATAGAAAAATCCTAGCCTATGCCGGACATATCGGCTGCTAAAAAAAATTGAAAAATAGAAAAATCAAAGCCTATGCCGGATAGATCGGCTGCTAAAAAAAAAGAAAAATAGAAAAATACTAGCCTATGCCAGATAGATCGGCTGCTGAACAAAATAGAAGAATAAAAAAATCCTAGCCTATGCTGGACAGATCGGCTGCTAAAGGAAATATAAAAAAAATTCATGGCGAAGAAAAAAAAAAGAAACTGTAAGTAGCTGTTATTTTATAGAAAATTTTTATATTGCACTCCAATTCATTTTTAGACTAGGTGACATTGCGTGGCAAATAGAGTCAAGACTAAGAAAGAATCTGTGGACATGGGAAACTCCTGAGCTCTCAAGTGTGGTATGTTTCCATTATTTAAATAAAAAATTCTATAAATTTATAATTATTACTTTTTATTTTCATAATGGAATTAGTGCTGATAATGGATTGTTTGTATGGCGGTGTATTTTATGCAGGTATCCAATTTTTGAATATTTATCAAAAATATGGAATTCATATAATGATGATCGTCTACACTGTTTTTTTGCGATTTGAAGATCTGTCCAATATTTAGTATTAAACCGTTAATATTGACGACATAAATAACGATATGTCTTGTTGAAAATAACGTAATAAGAATTTTTCTTGAGTATTATTCAAACAAAATAGAAAAATTCATGGCGAAGAAGAAAATAAAATAAACTGTAAGTAGCTGTTCTTTTACAGAAAATTTTTATATTGCACTCCAATTAAATTTTAGGGTGGATGATACCGCGTGATTAGGACAGAGAAAAAAGGCGTGGATACGGGAACCTCTTCAGCTCTCAAGGCTGGTATGTTTCCATTATTTAAATAATAAATTTGAAATTATTTTTAAATTTTTATACAGGAATTAGTACAGATAATGGATTGTTCATATGGCAGTGTATTTTATACTGGTATCCACTTTTTCAAAAATATGGAATCCATATAATGCTGATAGTCTGCACTGTCCTTTATCACTTTGAAGATGCGTCCAATATTTGGTATTAAGCCGTTAATATTGGCGGCAAGAATATCGATATATCTTGTTAAAAATAACATAATAAGAATTTTTCTTGAGTATTAGTGAATGATAATATAGAATCTTCCGTCTCCGTGACTACGTTTTACGGAAGAAATGTCATTATCCTGCCAAGACTTCCTCACGGATCCATTTTGATATACCCATGTTTCAAATAATAAAATTAAATCTCGTTTAATATGTAAATTTTCCATGTATCTGTTTAAAATTTTTATCTCAAGTTGTCGCACATAAACATTTTCAATTAAGAAACGACTATTATTATCTTCTGTGTAAGAAAAACCAATCGTTTTCATTAACTAGGCCAGACTTGTACAGCTAAAATTGTTAATTTTTTTAACTTCCCCGACCAGAAGGTAGGGAAGTTATTTTTATCTCTAATAATAACGATATAAGGATTACACAAAAATGAGCAGGCCTGTAATAGAGCAAATTGGTGAAAAAATTTAGCAGGCCTTGGTAAACGCATTGTCGGAGATGCAGAAATATAATCATGTGACGAGCTTCAAGCTAGACAAGTAAATTTGTATCAACCAAAATTAAACACTAACAAAAGTTAAAACACAAAAATATCAGAAAAGATGCAAAGTGATTGTTAAAAAATTACACCACTTCCGCAATCATCCACAAAAAAGTTAATACACAAAAAAAAAGTTAATACACAAAAAATATTTGTAAAAATAGTACAACAAATAAACGAGCTCCACACAAATAAATACAATCAACACTACCACAAGCAAGTGATCTAACAATAAGAATGTTGTTGATATCAACAATTTGCCTGACGTCTTAAGTCGACCGGCATTAATTACATTTGTTTATAAACACACATATATTAATCGATAAACTTGTTCGATTACAGTGGCTCAAAAAATCTTGATGAAATTTTCAACTCCTATTTTCTCG
The DNA here is from genome assembly GCA_020740385.1 of Mylabris phalerata. Lineage (NCBI taxonomy): Eukaryota > Metazoa > Arthropoda > Insecta > Coleoptera > Meloidae > Mylabris > Mylabris phalerata. The sequence continues at coordinate 179,371 of JAJEOX010000069.1, read as the reverse complement.
AAAAAAGGACCATATCTACCATCGACTTATTAGAAAAATTGGCTCATTCTTTGGGGCCCTATCTGTTTCTTAAATATTTTATTGCATTTCAATTACACGCTGTATACTTGTCTATGCTGTATACCCTATACAGTGAGAGATTAACACGTTCAACCCGGCGTGAACCACCAGTCATCTGGCGGCGCGAACCACCGGTGGTCCACACCTAGTTTGCTATGGAATAGTGAAACAAAGAAGGCGCCGCCAGACGAATAAACAACTGATAATTTCAAACTCGCAGACCTTATGGACTTCGAAAAAATGCCCCGGGCTGAACGTGTTAAACTTTTTTTGACATCAAAATCTCACTAAATAGGGAAATCCTGCGCAGAAAAAAATTAATTTAATCGCTAATTTTAAATACACTACATTTTTTTGCAACAAAAATGGGATAAATTGGTGATTTCTATTTAGAATTTACAATCAATAAATACAATATAATAAAAATAAATAAGAACAATTTGAAATTTAGTGATTTTTACTACATCAAGTTTGTTACTAACTGTCAAAAAAGTTTAATCCCTTACTGTATAGGGTATATAGAGTATTTATAGGTTTTTTTTTTAATTTGACGTCCAATTAAAAAAAAACGCCGTATATTATAATTTCCTTTTCAAAAACAGTTGATTACATTCTTTTATGATCACATAAAATGCAATCCGGCTACGTTGCACTCATCGGCGCGTCTGTTCATTCAAATCCGATAAATTTGCGCACTGAATTGCCCGTGACTAGTGATTACCTTTAAATAGGGGTTATTTTAAAAACGAAACAGGATAAATAAATCGAAAATTGAATAATATTTTTAATTTAATTATTATAAAATTTATAGATGGTTAGATTTCCTCTTCCGCGCCAACGTCCTCGGCCTCGCCCACGTCCTCTTCCACGCCCTCTTCCACGTCCACGACCGCGGCCTTCTACTTGAGCAGGCCGGCCGCGGCCGCGACTTCCTCGTGGTGTTGGCCACCCTGTAAAAAAATCAAATTATAATATAAATCCTCTATCAATAAAACAAGGGCTGCTTACATTTCTTTTTTTTTTCTGTTCTTTCTTCGTCTTCCTCGTATAACAATTCATCATTGTTATTATTATTATCATCATCACCATCATCATCATCATCATTATTATTATTATTATTATTATTATTATTATTACTTGATATCATTTTTTGTAGAACAGCGATTTGTTCCTGAAGTTCTAAAATAAAACATTTGTATATTACTATATTCAATGTAATTTAAAATTAACATACCTTTAATCATTTCTTTCGTGTCCATTTTTCAGAAAATTAACAAAACTGAGAAAATTATTTATAGCCGTTGTCTAGCAACGAATTAACAAAACTGAAATTTGACGCCTACTATGCCTTAAACAAAGGCAGAAACTTGACAATTTTCTCTCGATTTTAGAAAAAAAAAATTCAATTTTGCATCAATAATAACGATATTTTTAACTTCCCCGACCGAAGGGTAGGGAAGTTATTAGTTTCGGACCAAAATTTCGAATTCGAGATTTCACCAGATCTTTACGTTTTGAGGTCCCCTGAACACGTTTTTGAAGTTTTTAGCATGATGTGTGTGTGTGTGTGTGTGTGTGTGTGTGTGTGTGTCGTTTCTCCAACGAATTTTTTTAAAAACTCGGACTCGTGTCGGGGAAGTTATTAGGCCGGTTCATAGATTCGGCCCCTTTCAAATTTTTTTGTTTTTTTTTTTAACAAAAAGGGGGTCGTTTTTAATTTTAAATTTGTTTGATAATGGTGTAGATAAAGAATGATATTTAATTCTTCTTTAAAGTCGGATTTATTTAAAGGAATTTTAAATAGGCGATCCAAGAAATAACAGAATGCAGAGGATTTTTGAGAATGGTGGTGGAAAGAATCATATGTTATTTAACTACTACAAGTAGTAGGTTTTCTGTTAAAACTAAAACTGAAGTTATCAAATTGTCTAGATATTGTAATGTCCAAAAAATTAATTGTATTTAGTTCTTCCATCTCAACCGTGAATTGTAAACTATTATTTATATTATTTAAATGATTTAACAGCTTATCTATTATAGAAAAGTCTCTATTATCACCGATATCAATAATTGTAAATACATCATCCATATATGTTTTCCAAACTTTTATATGGTTAAAAAACGGATTTTTTACATTTAAAATAAAATCATTTTCAATATAATTGAAGAAAATATTTGTACTAACCCGGAAGCTGGCATGCCCATGTGTAGGCCATCTTTCAATTCATAAATTTGTTGGTTGAATTGACAATAGTTATGGTTACAAAGAAGTTTTATCAGTTTTAACAGATGTGTAGCGATAGTATCATTTAAATGCTGTTTTAATGTTTCATTCAATATATCAAATAAACAATTTTTAGGGATTGTTTAATAAAAATTTGTCACATCAAACGAGACAATTACCAAATTATTGCAGTTATCGAACTTCATTCTTGTTAGCAATTCAATTAATTCATATGAGGTGTCAACTACATGGTCCAATTTTATATCAATGTTTTTAAATATTTTGATTAACGATTTAGCAACAAGGTTTGTTGGTGCATTGTACAACGTTGTAATAGATCTCACAGGATAATCTTTCTTATGAATTTTTATTAATTAATATAGTTTAGGAATGCAGGGATTCATCGGTATCAGACGCTTATGGTTAAGGACAAGGAGTAGCTGTCCACATTTTAGCTGGTGAAAATGTGAGAGACTGTGAATTTCCAACTCTTAATTTCTCGCTCATCCTTAAAGCTACAACAACCGCAAATAGATTTTTGAAAAGGGCATTTCTTATAGCCACTCTTGGTTTTTTCCGTTTTTTAAAGTGTTGACGAAAATTTGAATTACAAACGAAAATCTAACAACATGTTTTTATCGTATTTTTGTACAATTTCTTATATTTTCTCTAATAACTTGACCAATTGCGATTATTTTGCAAAAATTCTTCTACCGTTAGATAGCAAATAAAAAATACTTTTCAAATATTTAAGAAATTTTTCGATGCCACCATTAGTTTTCCGGAAAATTAAGAAAACTTCTGTACGCAACAACAAGTTTTTTTCCACAGTTTTCATCTTACAGCATTGATCAACCCCTCATTCGAAAGCTAATACAAACGTGGAGTGCAAGATGAAGTCCTTTTTTTGAAATTTTGAAAATTGCCCGAGTTATTGCGGAAAAATCTATTGGTTTTTCTGGCATTGTTTTCACTTATTAAAATAAATTATTTTGCTTTGAAATACATACGGTTATGTAGATAATTTTATCTTGTTTCCGATAGATCCATTATTTTTTCAAAAAATGTTGATTTTCCGAAGAAAATTAAGTGAAAATCTAGTGTCGTTATATTGACAAGATGGCCCGCGTTTGACGTAAACAGTGCGAGTTTGCCAAATCGGAAGAGTCAGGAATCATGGTTTCAATATAGAATGATAGTATGTAAGTAAAACATATGTATGTACAGATGTGTGCATAAAAATAAGCGGTTGTTAGTTTATAATTTGTAAGTTTATAATTTATAAGTTGTAAGTTTATAATTTGTCGTATCTGAGTGCGTTTTACATACCTACAATACCTGTTGTACGTTAATAACAAATATACGTAAATACAGATGACGATAGAGATAGTGTTCCACGTATTATTCTTCATGTACAGGGAATCGCACAATTGATTACTTGTGCTGATTCCAATTGTAGGCGGACAGTACTGACAATTCCAGGTAAGGAATTGTGCCAATGCCAATTTTGAATAAATTATATTGACAGCCGGAGGAAGGAAACATGTTAATATGTATTAACAGGAAACAAATAGTGAAAATTACAAGTAAATGTGAAGGTAATAGATAAATGGAAGGTTAATAATAATAATTTTAGAGAAAGGAATGAAAGAAAGAAAGTAAATTAATTTAAACCGATATCGGTAGTTCTAGACCAGGAAAAATCAGTTCCTCGAGCGGGATACGAACCCGCGACCTTTTGCTTACATGGCAACTGCTCTACCAACTGAGCTATCGAGGGACCCTGATTCCCCCAGTCCAGAATGTACGTCTTGACTGGACGATTACTACTTAGTCGTCCAGCCACGTCAAATATGTAAAGTTTCTACTATGAAAGTTATCTGAGGTTAATAGTGAATTTTGAAACAACCGATGTTGTTATTAGAGAAAGGAATGAAAGAAAGAAAGTAAATTAATTTAAACCGATATCGGTAGTTCTAGACCAGGAAAAATCAGTTCCTCGAGCGGGATACGAACCCGCGACCTTTTGCTCACATGGCAACTGCTCTACCAACTGGGGACTGGGGGGATCAGGGTCCCTCGATAGCTCAGTTGGTAGAGCAGTTGCCATGTAAGCAAAAGATCGCGGGTTCGTATCCCGCTCGAGGAACTGATTTTTCCTGGTCTAGAACTACCGATATCGGTTTAAATTAATTTACTTTCTTTCTTTCATTCCTTTCTCTAATAACAACATCGGTTGTTTCAAAATTCACTATTAATAATAATTTTAATAAATTTAATAATAATTTAATAAATCATTAATAATAATAAAAATAAAAATTATAATAATGGTTAATAATAATAAAATTTGAAAAAAAAAATGACATTCAATAAACAAAAAACGCATAGCCATAGCCATCGCCATTATCATCATCATCATCAACAACAACAACATCATTATCAACAACATCATCATCGTCATCATCATCAACAAGATCGCCCTCACCATCGTTCTCATTTTGGAGAGCTATAATGGCAAATAAAAACACAAAAATTAATGATGGAATCATTGAATAAATACAAGTAACAATTTTGCTACCGTCAAAAATTATTTGAAATATTAATATTTAGTGGGTATCCATAGTATCCTCCGCCCCACCCACAGCCTCCACGGCCACCACGACCTCCTTGACCTTTACCAGGCCACCCTGCAAATTGGAAAAACGAATTCAATTTGTGCAATCAGGCATTCGTAGATTACTTACACTTTTTTTTCTTCTTTTTTTTCTTCTTTTTTTTCTTCTTTTTATCCACACGACCACCGAGACCACCACCACGTGAATTGTTGCTGCTGCCGTTGCTGTTGCTGCTATAGTTGTTACTGTTGTCATTGTTGTTCTTATGGTTATTCTTGTTATTGCTTTTGTTGCTGTTGCTGCTGTTGCTGTTATTTTCTTTATTGTTGTTTAACGAAATTGACTGAATTTCAGCATTTAATTCTATTGAAAAAAATCGAAAAAAAAGAAAATTATAACGGATTATTCTGCTACAATCGAAACGTGGTTGAAAAGATACATTTAAAAAAAAATACAGTTGCATTATAAATTTGGTTCAAATAATCAAATTATTGAATTGACGAAAAATTGCACCAAATCAAACACTTTTGATACAAATTGAATAAGAAATTTGCAAAAAATTATAATAGATAACTTACGTTCTAATTCTTGTTGTCGGCTCGCCATCTCGATTGCTAATAAGTAATTGATAAACAAAACTAACAAGAAGTGGAGCTTGCAATAATGATCGGGGTCGGGGCGGAGGTAGGCGCCAATAGTTTATACATTTGTCGAGAGTGTCTAATACAAGCTTCAATTTATCTTGCATATTTTGTATTATTTCTAAGAATTATACAAATCAACACATCTCGATTCCTCGATTATCCTAAACGTTGCATCTATAAATTCTTATAATAATTGATGAGCGATATGAAAAATATTTTTAGGATTTACAGGTGGGTTTCCTGAGGATTCGTTTCGCGAAATTTCAATCTGATAATAAGTCAATATAAGTCCATCTATTGGTTTTCTTTCCATTTTTCTCCACTGTTCAATAGAATAAATATGAAATATTTGTGTATATACCAGGATAACGTGGAGAAAAACGAAAAAATTCAATGTTACAAATATCCTCAAGAAATCTGGAATAATTAGGCGTGTGTAACGCGTTTGTGGAAATCGAGCGTTGTTTTGATCCACGTTCGAATAAATTACAGGGTTGCTGAGCTAAAATTAAAAACCCGCATATTATTTTGCAAAGGTCGTCCTCGTTGTTTCTGAAGCAGGCGTTTTTTTTGTTTGTTTGTATTTTTTAGAAAAGGGGAAATCTTTTATAGACCCCAAACGGTTCCCTGTCGTTTGGGAGTGTGGTACTCTCCCTGTATCATACAGGGCCTACCCACTAAAACCCCTCCTCGTATCCTCTCCTTGCCACGGGATTACCATTCGGCATACTACAGGGCAAGTATGTTTTTTTTTGTCAGTGCACTTGTCCCGAAATAGCACGTATTCACATATTTAAAAAATATTGGACTACATGCGATCCCCTTGAGGTGTATCGGCCCGGATATTTCACCAATATCGAGCAGCACGTGCATCGGCCCAGATATTCGCACAATATCGAACACAGGATCATGAGGTGCATCGGCCCAGATATTTTGACAATATAGGACAACCCCGGATTATGAGGTGCATCGGCCCAGATATTTTGACAATATTGGACAACACCGGATTTTGAGGTGCATCGGCCCAGATATTTTGACAGTATCGGACAACACCGTATTTTATACTATTGCTGCAAAGACACGATTACATGTCTTTTACCAACAAGTCTCTTATAGATTGATCGCGACTGAGTCAGTCGTGAGTCTATAATTTCGGATAACAAGGCACTGAAAAAAAAATTCTGTGAAATCGGCTCCATTTTATTGTTCCAAAAATTGTCGTCCCGATGGATAATCTGGTACTTCATATCTTTCGTAGTCCACACCACGAAATACCAAAGATTTCGTTGACATATATGCAGTTGGCCCTGTATTTGATACATATACGGGTGCATTGCTTTCAACTGCAATTGACCATCATTATCAATTGTGCAATACGTGATCGTCTTGTTACGTATTGCTTCTTCGATTGTCATATGTCGTGTGGAGTACGGACATTTTATCTCAATGGTACAGTCAGCACCAATGAGCCCATCGAGTGTGGCCGCAAGAAATCTTTTGTTTTGGTCGACGAACAATCCACATTTCTGGACGTCCATGTTCGTCTTTTGTTCGAAGTCTTTACGGGCTATGTCTCCCATCATAATTCCGTAATTTGTAGACTTCGAGGTCCAGCTTTTAAACGATACAATTTCTTTAACACAATTTTTTGTGTTTGTATTTGCTCTCATTCTACAGATTCGTCCAAAATGACTTGCAGTAATTCGAAACCGTCGTTCTGCCAGCCACCTATCTTTAAACTGTGGCATTGTTGTATCTTTCTCTAATTGTACAATGTCCACATTGTTTACAGTTCCCATGAATATTTTCTTCTTTTCTTCATATTCGTTTGAGCTTAAATCGGCTATCATATCCAATTGCGACCGTCCGTAGTCGGAATCTGCACTGACGGTTGGTTGGAATTTTCGTTTCGTTTTCGTAGCCATTTTAAAATCTAAAAATAGGATTAGAAGTTGGTTTGAATTTTCTATTTTTGTTAGTAATAAAAAAAATACAATCTTTCCGAATATAATTTTCGTTATTTAAACCAATAATTGCTGCATCAATTTCAATTTCTGTATTAACTAACTGATTTTTATTATTTAGTTCTATATCGAATTGATGTCCTTTTTCTAATAATTCAGTCTCATTTTTAACAAATCGAATATCTGTTAAATTTATAAAATTTTTGTGGAATTTGAATTTGGTACTGACCTTGTTAGAAACTTCGTGATTATCATTACTGATGTGGGAATATCTGTTGAGTTTTAGTTGTTCTATCTTCTTTTTCTTCTTATCATACCAGGAATGTATGATATTTAGGATTGTTAATTTTGCTTGTTCAATTAACTCTTCCATTATTATAAATTCTAATTTAAAACTGATTTTCCGATAAAGTTCTAAAGAATTGCATTCCATTTTATTTAGTGTTTTATAATGACGTTTCATTTCCTGTTTCTGAATTTGTACTTCTAGCTTCCTTCTTAAATTATTGTCCATTTTTTGATGTTTAATACGAGGGAAACTTGGTGTTAAGTTTTCTTTTAGACAGATCTCAATGAACCATAGTGAATTGTTTAACAATAAAACTGTTTAACTTAGTTTAACTTTAAACATAGCAAACTGTTTAACAATTAAATCGCTAATTATTGTTGCTATTTGTTGTCAACAATTGTTGTTAACCATTCTTGCTATTTGTTGTAAATTGTTGATTGTTAATAGAGGAAGAATTTTCTTCTCCGGCCCCTTATCAACTTTCTTTCTGATGATACTACACAAAGACGCCGATACCTATGTAACATTATCCAAACTGATCGATTATGCCAATCTTATTACATTTCTTCATTATTTATTGTTGTTTGCTTAGGGATTTATTTGTTAAACAGTTAACTAAATTCATATTTACTAAATGTAAAACAAAGCACATTTCGACTTGATCACTAACAATTGTTGCTACTTGTTATTTTAAACAATTGTAAAGTAGTTGAGCTTCACTCTCACCCACTAAAACAATCAAAAAATTTTCAAGTTTACATACTTGCTCATATTTTGCAAATTTCCTGAATATGGTAATCAATAATTTGTGTTAAAATTTGTTGTTGTATAATATTTTTTTAAATTGAAAATATTATAACTTACTCTACGCTTCTAACTGTAAATCAGTCATTGTGATTTAGGGTTGTTGTTTACAAGCAAACTTTGCTTAGTTTGGATTCTTACTCTTTTATGTATATCTTTAGAAAAACCGAGTAAATTAACAATCTTATTTTTCCTTCTAACAGTACTTTTTAATAAAACATCTCATTAGAAAGTTTTATAGGATTTATAAATAAATTGATAATTATGTTTTTCTTAATATAAAAATATTATACAAAATTAAGGTAATTTCCATCATCTAAACATCTCCATTTTCTCCTTATATAAAAACAAGTTATATCGTTATCATCTTCATTATCATCATTATTATTTATATTTGTATCCCTCAAACGTTTTTGAGGTTTTTGTTGTTGTTGATTTATTTTTTCCAAAAGTTGTTGAAATTCTTCTTTTGTTAGCAATTGCAAAGGATCTTGTAACAAACGTATTTTATAGTTGGTTTGTATTTCCCTGATCATATTTTGTTGAATTTCTTTTAAAAATCTAAAAAATAAATTATAAATTTCTATATAAAATTGTACGGAAATTCATTTTGCTAAGAGACTTTAATACTATAACAAATAATATAAAAGCATTAATGTGAACAACATGTACACGTGCGCTAATATAGACATTTAACTTCTGCAGGTGTTTGACCGAGCAAGAACTAACCTCAATGAGGTATCTAGAGTGCGCATCCCCTATACTTGTATAAGACCAATTTGGTCATCATGTTAGGAAATTTTGACAGTTATTTCTCACTCTTCCTAACTTATGAGTGTGTCGTTCAATTGGGACCTCCTTTTCTCAAGCCTTGATCATGGCGTGAGAAAAAGAAGGCGGTATGGTCTCGTTTCAACAGAAACGACACCAACATATCGACATATCCAAGATGTCTGCCACCATACGTGGACACGTTTTTTAACCGGATGCGCACTCTAGGTACTTCATTGACTAACCTGCATCAATAACAGCTGTATAGGTTAATAACTTTTACAGGTGTTTGACTTTGAAAACAACCTGTACGCAATATAGCTCATTGACATTGTAGTGCTTTCTCTTGCCTCCAACCCCCTTTTTCAGTACTCCACCTAGAAAAACTCACCTGTATCAATAACAGGTGTATAGGTCAATAACTTTTGCAGGTGTTTGGCCTGGAAAACAACCTTTACGCAATATTCGCTGTTTTTACGAAGTCGACGCCAGTTTGAAATACTATGCAAGTGAATAACATTGTAAACGTTGTGTGTGCTATTGGGCATTCGCCGAGTTCCTTGGTGTGTTTTTAGGGTTTTATGCGTTTATTTTAAAAATAAAGTGCTTAAATTAACAATTTTTGTAAAATATATTTCCTCTGTGAATGTTTCACGGCGAATTTCCAACCAACACCTAAATTCGTGAGGCAATCGTCACGAAATTTGATGGTTATGTTTATGTTTTAAAGATGTTTGTTTCAGCCTTCAAAAATTAAGAAAATGAATTTTAAAATACAGCTTTCAGACATATATGAATAGGCCACTAAAAGAAGGTGAAAGCGTTTTTAACGCAGGGTTCGTGGGGTTGAAGCAGAAGACACAACCGTTGTTAAGGACAACGGTCAGAAAAGCTAGTTTTAAAGGTAATTTTCAAAGTAACAATTTCGTGCATTTTTCAATGGATTTTGATGCTGTAAACAGAATTTGAAAGGGCATTTCGCCGTTGTTGTCGTGAATTATCAGGTTTCTGGAAATTCGAACGTACTCCAGAGTTACAAAAGAAAAACCGGAAGCATGTTTTTTTTATATTTTCGTTCACAACTCTGCCAGTATTGCTTATTTTTCAATGAATATTCCACAGCATGTATAAAATTAAAAGCACTTTCCAATTATGATATTTTCCGATCGCATTGTTAGTTTTTCGGGAAATTTATGAAGAACGAATTGTTGTTGTTGTTACGAGTGGCTCACTTTATCTACTGTCGGATAGAGAGCCTCGTCATAATTACAGACTGCTTTATCATATATCTAAGTCGCCCACTTTTCTCGTTTGCAATGTTGTCAAACCTCTTTTTTATGATTGAAACCACACCTTCGGTTTTTATTTCCTTTGTCAATTATGAGTATTTTTTCTGGTTTTCAACGCAGTTACGGTCATATATTCGTCTTACTTGTTTGAGGGTTTTTAATTTTTATGTTTTTTTTTAAAGACATTCTAAACAAGTAGGTATGTCTATATACAACGTGTCCCATGATTGGCGCCCATCCTGATAGGTGTAAATAGAGGATGAAATTCTAAGACGAAAAGTCTTATACCATTTTTTAACCTGACACAGAGGTAATGAGTAATTATTTAAAATAAGTAACGAATCAGATGCCCGCTATAGCGATAAAAGATACAGAAGGAGTCTAGTCTTGATATGACACCAGTTACAGATTTCAACAATAAGGGCGCTCGCACAACACCGAATAATGTTGGATTGTTTTTAATGAGAATCTGTGGGGTTATTGAATTAAAAAAAAAATACGAAAGTCTTCACTTTTAGGTGTATTAATTAGTAATTTTAATAGAAAGTAAATTTAATCAAGTTTACCAAGTCAGGAATAATATCAAAAAAATTTGAGATGATGCAAAATTAAATTCTTTCTCTATTAACAATCAACAATTTTGTTGTAAATTGTAACAAATAGTAACAATAGTTAGTGATCAATTCGAAATGTTCTTTGTTTTACATTTAGTAAACTGTTTAACAATTAAATCCCTAAGCAAACAACAATAAATTATGAATAAATGTAATAAAATTGGCAAAATCGATCACTTCGGATAATGTTACATAGATTTCGGCGTTTCTGTGTAATATCATCTAATAGGAAGTTGATAAGGCGGGGAATTGTTTCTTAGTAATGCCATAAAATCGTTTTTCTTTTTTTTAATTTTTCAATAGTTTTTAAAATGTACCTAGGCAAATTATTGACAGGTATCAGTCTTTGGCGAGTTGTTTCGTTCGACATTGGTAATTTTTACAATGTCTAATTACAGTGCGGCTGATTATGTCGACATATTGATTATTTATGGTGGATGTGTACTTTTTATTGAAATTACTAATTAATACACCTAAAAGTGAAGACTTTCGTAATTTTTTTTTTAAATTCACTAAGCCCACAGATTTTCATTAAAAACAATCCAACATTATTCGGTGTTGTGCGAGCGCCCTTATTGTTGAAATCTGTAACTGGTGTCATATCAAGACTAGACTCCTTCTGTATCTTTTATCGCTATAGCGGGCATCTGATTCGTTACGTATTTTAATTAATTACTCATTACCTCTGTGTCAGGTTAAAAAATGATATAAGACTTTTCGTCTTAGAAGTTCATCCTCTATTTACACCTATCAGGATGGGCGCCAATTATGGGAAACGTTGTGCATGTTTATATAGGTAGACATCAACCAGCCCAAAATTTTTTGCAGAACTGCGACTACCTTAAAATTTCAGAGGATAACGTTGTTTGCTTAAACTCGAGACACCAATACTATGGCCAAGTACAGTTGAGAATGGCACTACTCAATTTATCACAAACAGAATCAATTTTATCTTCGTCTTTTGAGAAAAAAATTATTTACAGATAAGTGTTAATTTCGGTAGTAGATTTATTTCTAACCTTATAGATACAATTACACAAAAATATTTTAAGCACTTGTTTCATTTTTACTGTGTAAAAAAATAAACAAAATTCGAATTGTAAGTTTTTGTTTTATATGTATGTTGCTCAGAAGAAACATTAAAAAAATTTGTCACTTGCTAAAATTGGAGCTGATAATTTAACGCTTCCTGCAATTACTGTCATTATGTCATCTATAAAAGGTATCATATTCCAATTAAGTTGCTCATGGAAAATTTCGAAAATTTTAATTCTTTGTATCGGCCTTTCAACATAAACACGCGTACGAGCAATTGCCGCTGTTAATTGGGCTTCAGATTTAGAAAGTTTTTTCTCTCGTAAAAACAGAGGCTGATAAACTGTTACCAAAAAGTCTTCACATTCTTTTTTAATAGCACCCCCTTATCAACCATTACTGCATCATAGGCATCAAGTTGAAGAATAAGATTTTCTTGATCAAAAATATTTTTAATGCTACAGAAATTCGATACAAAGAATCGATCAAACCATGACTCGGTTTTTTCTAGACCGGGAAAAAATATTTTTGTCTGAAGGTCTGGATCCATATGCTGGGCTGACATATGAAATTAACCCAAATGGCGTTATTCCGATTGAAAATTTAGCTGTATGACAACCTTTATAATGAGAATATGACATAACCCGACTTTTCAAGCATTTAAATTTTTGTATTTTGATTTCTGTACAATCCAGCACTACTTTTGAATTTTGAAAATGTTGGAAACACTTCGGCATGTTACGCAATACTTCTTCTTTTGTTGGCCAATATATCGCTGGTTTAACGGCACACGCTAGTAGACTGACAGTTTCAAAGTATATGTTACCACATTTGCAATTAACACTTCGGCATGTTACGCAATACTTCTTCTTTTGTTGGCCAATATATCGCTGGTTTAACGGCACACGCTAGTAGACTGACTGTTTCAAAGAATATGTTACCACATTTGCAATTATTTCCGATATTAAAAAGCACTGCTAAACACGTAAATGAAATATTTAGTTTCAGTTTACAAAGTACCAATATAATGTTTCTTTGTAAATTATCAGTTTTAGCACCAGAAGCATGAGCAACGTTTTCTGAACATCTGGTAAATGCGGTCAGAGTATCACGATTAATACCTGCAATATACAATTTTATAAACATTTTCTTTCTTGAATACAAAATTACCTGTAAAACTGTTGAGTTTTTTATTATTATTCAGCAATACGGGCAGAGAAAAGTGATCAAAGTCTGTTTGAGCAGCCTTATCTTCTGTGAAAGAATAACTTTGTAGAGCGTCTATCGATGCTACACTTGGAACACAGATTATTGGTTTTTTCTTTTCCTTCATTTTCTCTTGATTTAAAACATCTATATTTTCTTCAAATACACCGTAATTTCGTTGCTCTGAGAAATCCACAGTCTTCTCTTTTTCCCTTTTTTGATCAATCCTAACCGCATCAAATCTAAAATGTATTTGTTTTCACAGAATACAACATACCATTTAGGTCTACGAGTTTTTGTCTCCTTTTTCCAATTCTTGTCTATTGACGAAACTGGCAAATTTTGGGACGGCACTACACCTTTCTTTAATCGTTTTCTTTGTGTTATATATAGTATTTGCTGAAAAAGAAATGGCCTTGTAGTGTATTCTTTTATGACAAAATTACAAATTTACAATAATTTTCCAAGAAGACGTCTGATGGTTGAAAGTGCTTGCTACAAACTTGCATGTACTTGGTTATGTTTTTCCCAATTTTCAACTGGTGTTGCCATTGTTTACAAAGTTTTGAATCACTGGTGGGAAATTTGTGCAAGGAAATGTCTTGTATGCAATATGAAGAACACTGTGGGACTGAACAAAACTTTCTAGACTTTGTGGGAATTTTTTTATGAACCTGTTGCATTTGGATAATTCACTGATTTGAGTTTTTGATATTATGACCAACACTAGGGCACAAAACAATGCACAGAATGACACAAAATCCACGATACCAATAAAGACACACAGAACGTCGATTTATTGTTCACCCCTACAACTGCCATATTGTCATTCACAGCGCCCTCTTAAATAATGGCGAATGGGTTATTATCTCCAGACACCCCCCGCCCTGGAAACCCCCTTCAGCACCAAGCTGCCATTTTGTATAGTACTGTAAATACGCAAATTCCTAATTTCGGCCTTTTTGTCAAACCTACTCGTTCAAAGTTAATCAAAAAAAAATAAATAAAAAAATTGAGAAGCTGTATAAAACCTATTTAGATGAGATACAAAAGCCAAAAAATTTTCTGTCGGGTAGTTTTTGAAATAAAAAATAAAAACCTGTAAATATCTTTTTTTCTTGAGGTTTCTCGCTTTTTTTCAAAAACTACCCGATAGATGCTTTTTAATTTGGCATTAACAATACTTAGGGCAGTACTAAACTATGGTAATTTTTTCAGAATTTTTAAACAAGTGGTTTCTGTTTTCACCCAGTAGAGTTCAACCTTAAAACATAAAAATACTACCATTTATTACTTCTACTTGCATTTTAGGTTGGGACTGACTACAAACCAGCTTAAACTATAAAATAGACGATAATTAATAAATTTTTACTGGAAAAGAACGTAAGAAATTATAATTTTTCAAACCTTTAAAAAATCACAACCAATTTAATTCAGAAAAGTCCTGAAAAGAACCTCAAAAAAACACAAATAGCACATATATTAAAATGTAAACAAACATTGTTTTCCCCTTATAGAGCGTTTTAGTGGCGCGCCCAATAAGTATTTTGAGGCGGTAATTTTAAAACCTACACTATAATGTGACTAAAAGCGGTTAAAAAAACTCATAAATATTGTATTTGGTAAATTTATTTAAACGCATGTATGTACATCAAAATAACATCGAGCAATAACAAAATACAGCCCGATCCAAGAATCTATGGAGAGTAGCTATAACTTTTTTATTTCTTGATGGAATTGAATGATTTTAACAATAACTTGAAGAGGAACACTTTTTTTTTCGAGAGGAGGGGAAATCTTTTATAGACTAAGTCCAGTCCACCCTGTGCCGACTGGGAGTGTGGGACTCTCCCCTGAGACTATACGAAGCCCCGGGGCCAACCCACTAAAACCCCTCATCTTCTCCTCTCCCCACCCCGGGACCGCCGAAGCATTGCATCGGGTGGGTATTTGTCTAACTTTCTAGAAACCGAACGATGAAATCCTCCTTTGGAGTCTGCAAGAGAAAGTGGGGGGGGACTCAAAATTCTTCAATTGATTGTTTTTTTTTGGCTTTCAGCCAACTGGAAGAGACGACCACCACCACGCCAAGAGAAGAGGCACACTTAGGCTACCTGTTGGAGGTGGAAGCACCCTCCTACGATAATTGGAATTTGGGAAAATTGATGCCAACTTTCAAAAATTATGTAATATTCGATGAAAATCTCTTACCCTTAAAAGTTCAAAAGTTCAACTAAATACGAAAATAATATCTACCTTTTGAAAAGTAAATTCACCTTTGCTAGAAAAAAATCCAAAAATTTGTGAATTATTCGAAGGGCTGATTGAATTGCTCTAAAAATCTAGGCCAGGAAATCCCTTGCCCAACCGGCAATAAATTTTAAACGACAATATTTGAAGGAGCACACTATTTGGGCAGTTCGACACACTAAACAACTGTTTTTGCGTGATTATTCTTCTGCCTGTGTCGTCTTAGTTTCTTTTATTTTTTCGAAGCATAGAGCAGTTTTTAGGACATTTGCAAAATGAATTCTCCTTATAATTCATGGGCACTTATGAATTCCAGACGTTTTATTTAAGATAACTGATTATGTACACATTTTAGTAATTAACAATAAAACATTAAATAATTAATTTAGCAAATGACAAAAAAATTAAATAAGCCTGATTATGATAGAACTTAAAAGAAGAATTCTCATCATACATGTCCATAGTCTACGAAGTAAAAACCCACAATTTTGTTTCTACAGAGTGTATCTTTCTTCCACCCCTTTGTTGTGTAAATAAATTCTAACAGATTATCGTTGTACATCTTATAATTTTTATTTATTTCTCTAAATTTAATGCATTCAGTTGTAATTTGATACCTATAATTCTAGTTCGGAAATTATTTTGCAAATTTCCTAAATACTGTTTTATGATTCGAAAAAATAAAAGAAACAGAGACGACAGGCAGAAGAAGAATAACACAAAAACAGATGTTTAGTATGTCGAACTGCCCAAATGGTTTGATCCTTTAAATATTGTCGTTTTAAATTTATTGCTGGTAGGGCAAGGGATTCCCTGGCCTAGATTTTTAGAGCAGTTCAATCACTCCTTCGAATAATTCACAATTTTTTTTTATTTTTTCTTGCAAAGGTTAATTGATTTTTCAAAAGGTCTATTTTCGTATTTAATTGACTTTGAACTTTTAAGAGTAAGAGATTTTCATCGAATATTACGTAATTTTTGAAAGTTGGCATCAATTTTCCCAATTTCCAATTATCGTAGGAGGGTGCTTTCACCTCCAACAGGTAGAGTCAGTGTTCCCCTTCAAGTTATTGTTAAAATCATTCAATTTTATCCAGAAAAAAAGGTTATAGCTACTCTCCATAGATTCTTGGATCGGGCTGTATAAAAATATAAGAACATGATCTACTAGTCCATAATAAACTAATATACCGAAAGGGTTACGTAAATAGAAACATTCGCGAATGTAGCTCTCTTTCTCTTACAGCCGTTTCATTTTCAATGTAAGAAAGAGGTCGAAAGAACTAAGGCGTTAGTGAGGCGGAGTATAATGAACTTAAATTTATCTACTTGTACCACTACTCTAGTCACGGTAGCTAATTCTACTCTATTGAATCGACAGAGGGAGCAATAGCTATCTCTCTGTCTATTCAATATTCGATATCCACTACCCTTTTCTGAATTCTGTTGGAGGGTGGAAGAGGGTAAAATAGAAACTTTGGAGATTTCTGTGAGAGCGATCCCTTCCCCATAAGGTATGTTATTCTCTAATTGTGTAGATTACGAGTAAATAATAAACCGATTGATGGCTGTATTGGAAAAGATTCCTTCATTTGGTTACTAATAGACTGTAAAATCCAATTTGAGTCAATTGTATTTTTTATGTTAAGAAAAAGGGAAGATTGTGCGCGGTCTGGATTTGAAGCTGGTTCTATAGGCATGTATATATACATTCAAGAATTATAGCTATCAATTCAGGACATTGTATAAAAGAAAGTCTTTGTAAATTCAAACTTCATTATATTGAAGTGTAATCACTAACACAACATTAAAACAGAACATAATTAGAAATGACAATAATTTACGTGCACTATTTTTCTTAATTGGAGACACGAGTGGTAAAACATTCACACTCAGTACTAATTAAACGACAATTTCGAGTGTTTGGAAAGCAAACAAAAAATACAAAATCAACAAAAAAAAGTGAGATGATACCTTTGCCACTTGTATCTTCAATTAATGTGACATACATAAATGAAAATCAAGACAAAGCATTATAATAAACAAATAACGTAATATAATCAATAGAAATGAATTGTAGTAACAAAGTTACCTACCTCAACAGTGATTTCTGTCAACCATATAATATGATGGTGGAATTAACATATAAGATAGTCTTAGATATCACCATATTTCCTATTGTCATTTCGATGATACGTTGTTCGATATGTCTCCTCAGTGATTTTTATACACCATTTCCTATGTATTATTAATTGTGGTTATACCGCCAATCCTCGGTCGTCAGCAACTTGATCATTGCAAACAGAACGGACCCTGTCACGATTAACAAGCACAAAAGAGTGATATCACTGATGGGAGAACAATATGAACTTCGTATATCGTTGTCTTACTGATGGACCTTGCTTCTTAATTGTAAGTTTTTTCGCCAGGTTGGTGAATCGAATTTTTGCGTACATTGAGACACACGATTTTATTAAATGAATCAAATGGTTGTCCGCAAATGTACTTTCAAGAGAATGATCCGCAAGATCCGGAAATATGGTTGTTTGGTAGAACTCCTGAGCCACTGACTTTGTGAACATTCCCAAAAATCCTTTTTCTTCGTGAATTTCACCTTTTGTGATTTCCAGGATTTGCCTGATTTTGGTTTCCGTTCGGAACCAGATCTTCTTTGGGTGTCCTGATGGCTGTATGAGCCCACCTGAGACGGAAGAAAATGCAAATTGTTGAAAGAAAGTATCGTATTAGAAGGAAAATATATTTACCTCTATTTTTGATGTCTATTAACTTGTAGTGGTTGTCAATACCTGCAGTAACTATTAAGGCGTTGATGCAGGTATGACATTTCCAAAAGTGACGTATTGCTCTAACTACATAGCCTGCCATGTACGTTACTACGTTATAGCAATATTCAGTCAGCGCTATGTAGCTGCTGCAATAATCATGGTCACTTAATTCCATCTCGTTCATTTCTAATCCATACTTCCTTTGTACGCTCGTATCAATGACACCAATATACAAAACGGACGTTGTATTGTCCAGCAGAACTTGGCAGTTGCCACCCATTCCTTTGATGTTGGCGTGCAGTAACAGTTTCTTGAAACTTCTTCCAAACTCCAAAGCTGCTGGATTGTTCCAGCCATTTCTTGGCATGCAGATAATTGTAACAATTAACAAAATCAGACTACATATGCAACTCAAAATTCTACCTGATCGCACAAAAGAAGGTTTCTAGATGGTCTTGGCTGCACTTGTACGTCTGCAAATACTTTAAAGCACCATTTTGGATGTGATCCTTGTATATCTCCATAGCACTTTTGGCGGATATTACAAATCCGAGAATGGCAGTTTTTCTGGGGCTTCGAACTATTAATTCGCCGTTAGCGGTCTTCAAGCTATTTAAATAGTTTATGGTATTCACCAGGAAGGGTTCCCATGAACCTTTATTTGATGTTCGCATTGGCTCCTTGAAACCTTTTGCATAAGGCGAACGTGAATTTAAAATATCTAATAAAGTGTCCACTTTTCTTATAAATTCAATTGTAGCATCTACACTTTGGAACTCAGCATCTCGTTGTTCTTTCATGAATTGTAGAGCATCAGCAACATTGGTACTCAGAACTTGGGCTGCTAACCTGACCTGTAATATTGCAAGAAATGGATTACTTTATGATCTTGTGTTATGTATGGATACTCACTTTCATCTGTTGGTTTTGCCAATCGATATGATTACGGGTTAATTTGTTAGCCAAGACCAAGCCTTCAGCTTCCTGCCGCTTGTGTAGATGTACAATACACTGCCAGTCGATGGTTCTTCCATTTTTGTCAATGATAACGCCGAGATGTGCAAATAAATTCCGCATCAATTTGAGCATGTGGCACGCGTCCAAAAAGAAGTATACTTTGTCGCTGCCATTTGGATGGGAGAACCAGTTGACCATACGATTATCCATAATCCTGCACCCCAAATGCCTTACCATTGCCAAGTTCATAGCAGGTCCATTCTCACCCCAACATCATTTAAACGAATGAGGCACTCTTTGACTATATTGGCCTTTTCTTCTGCAGTTAACGTTTTAATTAGAAAGTATGCCACTGGGATCTTCCATGGTGTTGTGTGACATACTACTGATAAAACGAAAGCCTCGGATGCGGCTTCCTGCTCGTCGTTGACAATGTGGGTTCCAACGTTAATGTACCTCCAACATTGGCCATTGTTATCAACAATTTGTTTTTGCTTCTTCGACCTTCCTTCGGAGGGCAGCGAAACTACCAGGACTATAACCTGGATAACAGTCGTTATCCTTGGTCCACATTCGTAACGTTGATGGTGCAGGCAAAGCTGATTTAAAAGTTTGTCGCACAAAGTCGTAGCCCTTTGGGAGTAGAAGTGCAGCGTTAAAGCGAAAGATGCAACTTCTTCCTAATACTTCTTCGAATTGTTCTCCGTGCCATTTAAGAAACAGTGGAATATTTGTTCTGGCACACTCTCCATTGATTGAGTGACATGCTCTGAGGCCAAGTCAGAAACAAGGCTGTGCTGCTTTAAACTGTTGATCAAGGAACGCATGTCTGTTATGCGCCTTTGAAGCCGTCTGACGCGCTGCTTCTCCACTTTTAGTTGTTTTTTTCTTTGTGCAAAACTGTTTTCTGAGTCGTTGGAATTCCTTGTCATTCGGTGTACGGATTCTACGATCAATACGTTAATGCTATGGCGGCAAAGAAAATGGAATATTTGCTTCTTACGAATAATTATACAGCTCGTCAACATATTTCATCCTCTTCGGTCCCCCTTGGTCCTCGTCGTCCTCTTCATTGGCCCTTTTTGGTTCCTTACCATCGCCGTCTTCCGCGTTGCCCCTCGATGCGTCCTCACCGCATTGGCTCCCGTTCAGGTCCACGAATTCTCCATCATTCTTCTAAAACATGCATCTCTGTAGCAAAATAGATGTCACTCATGATTATACATACTTCAACAGTTTCTTCTACAGTGTTTATAATGTTTTCCGTATCTTGGCTCCCGTCCATTTCCTACGAATGTAGGCAATTTTCCTGCAACATACCCTTTAACTTCCTTTTTTACAGCATATGAATAGACATAGTGATGTTGGTAAGTTTAATGTGGGGAGTGCACCTCTTTGAAGCCATGTGCGTTGGCCATATTTTGTAAGATGGTCTAGCTCAAAATGAAGGGAGCAAACAGCACGGCGTCCCACTGCGTTTTCAGGATTGTCTCCGATTGCCAACAACCAGATTCTTCGACATTCAGGTGTTCTCGGGAAACAGGAAGAAAGTAGATTGTTTCCTTATAATAGAAACAAATGTGCGCCTTGTGTTTTGATAAATACAGTAAAAAGCATTCATTATCCCATACAAAAATTTTGCCATATACTTACTCAGATAGTTTTATCATACAAATAAGTAACTTCGTTATAGCAACAAATAATGTATTCTTATTAGTTAAATCCGTTAAATAATATCTTTTCAAAAATGATTTACTTTTAAATTTGCCAGCCACCGATCAGCCGGGATGGCGTAGGTTGTTTAGTTTGGTTTGATTTAGATGAATAATGGGCTTATTTAGTATATTATTATTAACTTTTTAAAATGGAATTCTAGCCTGAGCGCGAAGCTGTCTGAGATGTCAGAGTTCTCATACGCCGCATTAAGGACCCGCTTCAGTAAATTGAAAAACAAAATTCAATTACAACCACGTAATTGTTTCGACGCCACTGAATAGTTTTTTGTTATCTTCTTACTAGAGATAGGATTTGGCACCGTAGAGCGTGCTGGCCAAAATCCACTCTCCTGACAAATTCGAGTAGAGCGGAATGTTATTTTCTGTTTTAATTCAATGTTTTCGTCGACAACAAAACGAATTGTTCTATAACGATAGCAGTAACGCGTTTAAAATACTTATGGCGAAACTGTAGATCCTAACACTACTTACTACCAATTGGTTATCAACTCATTTTGCTCCATCTACTTTAACACGTTCAGCCCGGTGCACTTTATCAAAAATAACTAAATAAGCCCAATAAAAAAAACTAGGCCGCCGTTAGTTATTGAATGGATTTAACAATTACCTAAGTTTAAGGAGTTTAAACCAAATGAACGATTCTCCTTGCACGTGGTACACTTGTCGTACGTAATATTCCGAAAATAGCAACAGTTGGGAATATAATTATTCCCTCAATTTTACAAAATTTAACGATAACTTAAAAAAACAACCTAAATACTCAAGATGAGTTGCAATATAAATTGCTATACCAATAATAATTGCTTTTATCAACACTACATACTGTGCACAAACGAGACAAGTGAAAATAGCGGCAGAATAGACGTCCGGTCCAATATTTATTGAATGTTGATGAGAATAAACCGGCTAAATTGAATATCTGAAGAAAAACTTTAAAATTGCAATTGTTGTTGAGATATTTGATTTAACAAGAATTTCAGGTATTGAGATAAGTAAATATCGGTGAAAAATTCTAATTAATTTTATCATTCAGCAAATTACAATTATTTCGCTGTTTATGAATTTCTAGTGCTTCTAATACAGTTAATTTTATTCATTTTTTAGCTTTATGTAGTATTTTAATATTATTTTCATTATTACTTACATCATTGTTATCTATTAAATGTTGAAAAAAAATTAGATGTATGAGATTTTTTATGTTCTTCTACTCTTGTTTTTATACTACTTCCTGATATTGACATATTTCTAATTCTTGAGTACGTATAATCCAGTTTTTAGTAATTTATTATTTGTAAGGTTGCGTTATAGTTAATTAATTATTAAAAGAATCCCATATTTTCAGAATAATTGAAAACTTGGTTGGCAAAAGTACTATATTATGATTGTAATTCGAACTTACCGATGCAGCGAAACTCCAGCATTGGAGGAATCTGTTCGGCAATTCTTCACCGTGCAGAAAACCATTTTCCAAACCTAATATGAAGCTATAAAAAACAAATATTCGATTTAATTGTAAAGAATGAGGCCTATAAAAGAGAATCTGCAAAAAAATTTAATAAAATAATAAACGACACACAACACAACGAAACAAGTATCAAACACAAGCACTATATCATTAGATTAGATTTCGAGTTTCTACTTTATTGCATTGACTATTAAATAATAACCTAGGCACCTACATTGATTGTGTCCATGTGTTTTTCTGAATTTTAGAATAATGGCAATTTCTTCTCACTTTGGCACTACCTACCCCTGTCTATAAGCTTGTGATGTACGATTTTATTACTACAGACCAATATGCTTTGTCTTCGGTTTTTTCCTTCAATCTGTGCCGACATTTATTTACAACATACCCAATAATACATTCCTCTTTATAAATTTCAAAAAATTACCACCCCTCGAGAAAGTGTCTCTAGATAAAAATTCTTTCAGTTCTCAATTATTCTACCATGGCGGCACTCTTAAAACGTAAGTTCACAT
The DNA here is from genome assembly GCA_020740385.1 of Mylabris phalerata. Classification (NCBI taxonomy): domain Eukaryota; kingdom Metazoa; phylum Arthropoda; class Insecta; order Coleoptera; family Meloidae; genus Mylabris; species Mylabris phalerata. The sequence continues at coordinate 156,147 of JAJEOX010000069.1, read as the reverse complement.
TTGCAGGTTTATTCCTATAATATATACATTCAATATTAATCGAAAGTTTCGTATATACTTGCATTATACGGAACTTTCGAACTTTTGTATTTACCAAAATTTTGAAGAACGCCGAAACAGGTTACCTGCTTTGTAATTATTTTTTTGCGGCTAAGTCAAACCGACTCTACCTGCTACCATCGCGAAGAAATCGCATAACCACCTGCAATTTTTACATGCCTGAACGCAGGAAAATATTGGCTGCCAGAAAATAAATTAAAAAATTGGGGTTCTAATTAAAAAAAAATTCACGATGACGTCATTTCTTTGCAATGGTACCTAACTGCTAGAGTCGTTTTGACCGATCCACCAAAAAATAATTAAAAAATAAAAAGTTTCCGCTCGCGGTTTGTTGACATTTTGATAAAAAAACCTTGTCAAACATTATTAATAATTACTACATTTTTGAAAAATAAACCCATTGCTACATTCATTCGTAAATTAATAAAATTTTCTTCTCATTTTCAACACCACATTACTGCAGGTGCAGAGACAGCCGGATCGATAGAAGACGGTACCTGTTGTCAGTCGCAATAAATATCCTCTTACTTATAGTAATAATAATCATTATAATTCTAAAATGATTTATTATTTAAGTAAATATTAATGTTACATGAATTGTGTTTGTTAGTTTGAACTTTTAAAAACCTAGTGATATGGGCCTTTCATTTCGAGATTTTTTTCTCCTACATTTCTAATCCTTATTTTCTTTTCTGTTTTTTTCATTAACCAATCCTGAGGTGCGTCTTCTAAGTTTATTCTTTACGATGAATCATCAACATATAAAACTGATCTTTCTCGACTATTTTCTAGTCCATATCCAGCTTATTGTTAGATTAATGTTTAACTGCCAACCAAAAAATAAAAAATAATTGACAGTTCCCAATCTTATGCAGCGTTAAATGTGCCATTCACTTTTTCTACTACTGAAGTCTAAAAATGAAATGAAACCAACGCTGGCAACGCCGTTTTGTAATTAGTTAGCAACTAAAGTTAGAATGAGTATAACTGTTTCTGAATACGTTTAAAGTAGGCACATCTTAATCGCGCCTAACATGTGACTAAACCAGTAACTTTTAGTAATGATTAAACGGTTACTAAATAAAATGTTTCTGAATAGCACCCTAAATCTCTGCGGATGTTTGTTTGAAAATTGAAAATCTAATACGGAAGCGCAATTTTGCTTTGTATGAAAACGCAAAAATTATGCATGTAGAATATTGCCACAATTTGTATGGGGTTGTTTGTTGAGCAGAATGGGTGTTATAACGAGAACCGGAATAATTTTTATTATATCTTAAAATATTTGTAACATAGATGAATAGGCGGAGAAATACAACGTGTCCGATAATTGGCGCCTGATAGGTGTAAATAGAGTATGAAATTCTAAGACGAGAAGTCTTATTCCATTTTTTAACCTGACACACAGGTAATGAGTAATTAATTAAAACAAGTAACGAATCAGATGCCCGCTATACCGATAAGAAGAGAAGTGGGAGGAGTTTAAACTGGATATGGCGATAGCAGTTACAGATTTCAACAATAAGGGTGCTCGCAGAACATCGAATAATGTTGGATTGTTTTTTAATGAGAATCTGGAATTATTGAATTTTAAAAAAAATTACGAAAGTCTTCACTTTTAGGTGTATTAATTAGTAATTTTAAGGGAAAATAAATTTAGTCAAGATTGCCAAAAGAGAATTCAGTGCATTTGTCGATATTTCGTAAATACCGATAAATAAATAAATACATTTACATGTACCTATACAGGTATTAGAATTAATTAGTAGCTAAAAATCGTAATTCAATAATTACTATTACCATAATTAATCTCATCCGTATAGAATATTGACAACTTTAAGACAAATTTTTAAAAATCCAATAGTAACATTATAGCAACGATATGATTAAGCAATTTAATATAAAATATAGACGATCGACTAAAGTAGATTGTTGATTTTCTGTTGTAAATCCATTATCCATAGTAAGGGATGTACAAAAAAGAATTCAATAAATTCATCAAATTTTGAAAGTTTTCGTCGACTTTGTGACACATGAATTTCTGAATAACTGCCGTTTGAAATAAAGTAGTTGCAATATCAATTAGACAATTCATACAGTCGATAATGCCTATAAGGTAGATTTTTGCTGTCTTAGCAACGACAAAAACAACAAAGCTGTACTGTCGGTCCTTTTGTTCGTTTTATAGTAAGCTGGAAAGAATCTGTCACGTTATTACTTAATTTTTGAATGAATTATGTGAAGGCTAACGTATAGAATTCTTGTTAAGGTTAATGAGTTGTGATTACACTGTGTAAAAATGATCCCTCTTATTTGTAATTCTAAAACATAAAGAAATTGTCCATCTCTGTACCTACTTTCAAAAAGGGACCCTACAGCTCACATCTGCTACTTGTAAATTATTACAGGGGCTGACGTGTGTCGACAATAAACGAATAGCTCGAATCACACACCCACCAATAGATCATGCCACATTGAAATTCCACAAAAATAATATCTTCTTGAATGTACTCCATCAAAATCAATCCACTTGTTGCAAGTATCTTACGACAATGCTTCCCATTTCCCTTCATCGCTTAACCATAGTAGGATCTGTGTTCGTATACAAAACAACAATCTTTTTACCGACGGCCGGTTTCATAGGAATTGCTCGGGCCGAAAATGTTTGCATTCCGCCACTACAAATAACTAATACGCGTTGTTTCGATTCATTATAATTCCTGTATATAATTCAGACCATGTTTGCGAAAAATTTAGACAATTTAGAGGCGGATAACCGAGGGTGATGGATAATCGAGTGCCGAATCATTAAGGTTGCCGTGTCATTTGATTCGCTTTCAATTATTAGAGATTCTATTTTTTCTGGGTTTTCAAAATTTGTTCGGTTGCTTTGTAACGAACCGTTCAGCGTCACCAACAGCCACATCCTGAAACTAGCGAGGTACCGCGCAAGTCCGAGCAGTAGGGGCACTCGACCGATAAGCCAACGAAATATAAGCCGCACCGATCGGTCGTACCGAGACCTTTTCCAACCTGACCTCTTCCTAATAATTACCTGCTGTGGCTATTGGCGACCTGGGAACATCCTGAATTCCGCAGTGGCTATTGGCGACCGGAATAAACCGTTGTAGTAATCGTTATAAATCCGCTTCCTCAGTGGCTATTGGCGACCAGAAGAATCCGTTGTTATTTCTGTTATACCGTTTCCGCCGTGGCTTTTGGCGACCGGAGGATTTTCCTCAACTCTTCACAGTGGCTATTGGCGACTGAAGAGATCGTTATTGTATTCGTTGATAAACCGCTACCTGGCTTCCGCCGTGGCTATTGGCGACCGGAGGATTTCCCTCAACTCTTCACCGTGGCTATTGGCAACTGAAGAGTTCGTTGTTGTATTTGTTAACGTACCAATCCTGCAGTGGCTATCGGCGACCTGGATATACCCGTCCGTTAGAATTAGCATTTTGTTTTGTTATACCGGATTTATTTATTCAGTATTTATTTAGTAGTTATTTATTTGTTTCTTTATTTATTTGTATATAGTTATTTGAATAAAACCTGTTTATTTTTTACTTATCGTCTCACGAATATTTAGTGAGTGGCGCCCGAGTCCGATATCACCGTATCACCCTCGCTTTCGTTACAAATAGCAAACGTTGACCCTTATTTTCTCTGGCCAGCTACAACCCGGGCAAATATCGTTACAAATTTTTGTAACGCTGCTAGTGACGCTGAACGGTTCGTTAGAGCTTTTTTAAATATTTCTCCAACTACCTACCCCTGTCCACAACTTTGAAACCTATTATTTTATTGCTGCAATATACCTGTTCTATGTATGTTTGTCTTTTCTCAAAGTTTTACAACATGTACGGCATTGGTCGCCTACGTGAAACATAAATTTTGCCACCCCCAGTAACAGTAACAACAACAATAATAATAATAATCTGTTAGTTCTCGAATCTTAAAAAATAAACAAGATAATATCACATTGAGTCTTAACTATTCTTTTTACGAAAAATATTTATGTACGTTATTTTTTAAAAAACTTAAAGAAAAAAAGCAAAATTACCATCCAAACGGCCGCCCTTATAAGTGGCCGCCTGCGTGATAGACAAGCTTTATCCACACGGTAGGAACGGCCCTGTGTACAATACTCCTGTTAATTGTCGAGTAATTGGAAACATACATATGTATGTATATTAAGGATTTGATTGTTGTAGCTCATTGGGAAATTGGTGAAAAACCGCTTTAGTCGAAAAATGTTGCGATCGACTTCTTTGTAAATTTCACATTAAATGATTCACAGTGATATGACGATCCGTTTTTCTCATTTTTCTTCACGAAAAATTGGAAAAACGTAAATAATAAAGGATATGGCTGTTGTAAGTGGTGCTCCATTATTACAAAAGAGAGGAAGTGGGAAGATACGACTAATATAAAAAAAGCTAAAGGCAATTGGCAAAAGCCCGCAATGGTGGTTGTAGGATACAATTATTTTTTTATATTGTCAACTTTATTTCTATTTTTGGCAGTAGGCGTCAAAATTCTTAGTTACGGCTCTGCTTCATACTATTCAGTTCTCAGACGTTTTTTCAAGATGACAATTGACGTTTTTCTAGTCATACAACAGGAGCGTCGAAATTTTGATAATCAATAGCAAAATAAACACACTCTTTTTAGATATGTTAGCAGCCGGCCAACCAAACGATTGCTCGGTTGCTTAACGTTCCAGTCTGCCACTGGCTGATCATTCCAGAATGTTTTCCGATAGAAACTGTTAATACTTTCCAATCATATGAGGCGATAGACTCTACTGAACTATAACAAAAAATATCTTTGGATTTCGACAGCATTCTCACTCTGTCTAACTCTGTCTGTCCTTTATTTGCATCGATCCAAATAAACGACAGACTGCGATAATCATTAATGCGACTGCGATAATCATTAAGTTAGACAGAGTGACAATGCTGTCGAAATTCTTTCGAAATTTGCACATTTCCACTATACACAGAGTATAGGTGATTGTTGCTCTAGGAGCTTCTATCTCATTGGTCATTTTTGAAACATAACCTCAGAATATTTGTTTTCAAGTGTTTTTTTTGAGCGGGTTTTGTGTTTCAGTTAGCGCTTTTTTTAATATATAAAAGTTTTAAAATAATATAAATTTTGATTTTTCCACAAAAAATAAATAAATCCATATGATTTGAATTTTTCCATGTTTTTGTTGGGACTACTGTCCTACTTTTTACTCCACGCTTAAAGACAGTTCTGTCGTTCTGTCAAAATTTCGCAATTGAATTGTGAATCGAGTTTGTAAGAAAGTTGAACTGAAAAGGGTGTGTGTGGAATCACCGATCAGTGAACAGAGTTTTGGTTGGCGAGGTGCTGGTTCCACATTGATTTTTTTGGTGGTTGTGAGATTGCCACGGCTATTGATTCCCGATTTTGATTTTTGTAGTAAGTCATTTTTTTTAACTTGGACTCGTGCATTAATTGTCGACTTCTGACACTTGTTTTTAATATACTATTCTAATTCATAATTAACTATTCGGAATGTGTCGGGGAAGTTATTAAGCCTGTTCTTAGATTCGGCCCCTTTCAAATTTTTTTATTTTAAAATAAAATCCCAGTAGTCATTGTATTAATAATAATGATTATTATTATTATTCTTATTATTATTATTATCATTTCTGCTCATTTAATAATAAAAAAATTGAAATATTAGTATGGGGAAGTAAATTATTCGCGCTATACTATGAAGGTTGATAACTGGGAAATAAAGTTCTATAATTCGACATTCGTCTCTACAATAGAATTTATTTTTGTAAAATTGATTGAAATTTGAAATTAAAGTAATAATAATAAATTAGAAACATTTTAACACTCAGGTTGATTTGTGTTAAAACCCATCGTCAAAATATAAATTTCAATAAAATTCAAGCTAAGTGCGACTCGAAATCTGAAGTGGAAAAAGCTACTCGATATTAATGTGTCTTTAAACGTACCGAGGGAGACTTCAAGATGACGCCTCCCTTCGTAATCTGTTCAATTCTTTATTTTTCTGATTTATGACTCTCTTAATGTACTGACTTACTGAATTCCCATTTGTTTCAGACGATACCATAACTTCAACGATTGTGTCCGGAGTAAACAAACTGACGTCAGACTCAGAGGGATTCGTAAATCATCGAACTCACGGCATACAAAAACAGTGTGTTCGGCATCATCAACATCTACGCAGAAGATTCGCCTGGCATCAGGCCACCGATTGAAACGACAAAGGTAACATATGAACGCGCCATGCCCTGTAAAACACTGCTTTAAATAGTAATCTACCTGCCCGTGTGACCTATTGACCCATTGTTTTATATTCTTTATCAATTTCCTTGTCCACAAGGATTTATCGTGATTGCCCGACAATTCCTGTTGGTATAATTTGAGGGTCATCTGCCGCTGTGTCTCAATCGTCGATATCGGATCTTCAAATATCCGTCTCCGTTTCTCTATTTGCAAATGTATGGGTATGAGACCCGCAATCAGTACGGCGGCCTCGGCCGACACCGTGCGGTATCCGGATATCACCCTTAGCGCAAAGCATCTCTGAGTCCAGGTTAACAGGGCTTTAGATATTTTTATTCGGAGAGCGTCGTGCCACAGAGGAGCACCATACAATAAAATGCTCTGTGCAGCCATGCAGACAGTTCTTCGCTTTCTTTCCATCGCCCCTCCGATTTTGGGCAGAAGTCTGCTAAGGGCATTCAGTACCTTATTCACTTTGTTTGCTACTCTCTCCACATGTTTGTAGAAAGTTAGTTGCTGGTCGATTGTGACTCCTAGGTAAATAGTTTTCTTTTGCAGGCTTGATGCTGAAATTGTTTAATTTAAATTCGATGGAGTGTTTCCGCTTGCAGAAGTTCATCATAACGGCTATAGTCTTTTCTGCGGCTATTTTAAGTTTATTATGCTTCATCCATTTACTTGCTTTATGGAGTGCGTGGTTCGTTTTGTCGATCATATCATGCTCATCTTCAACCTTCGCTATAATCGCCAAGTCGTCCGCGTAGCAATTAAGCTTCACGCCGTCTTTAAATCGCAAATCCATGATATCATCGTATAGTATATTCCACAGGGTTGGTCCTAGAACAGAGCCCTGTGGAACCCCAACACCAAATTGAATATATTCGTCCCTTTCGATAATAATAAATCTCTGACTCAAGTAATCTTTAATGATATTTACCAAATACCTGTTTTCAATTTTCTGAACGATTATATCTTAGGCTGCGCTATTGAACGCATTTTCCACATCAATCAATACTAAGGCATTTAGTTTGGGTCTTCCCGCAAAATGTTTCGCATCTCTAATCATTTTCGATATAGCGTTTAACGTGAATCTTCCTCTGCAGAATCCGAATTGTTGTTCCGAAAAGTTAGTGCCTTCTTCGATTTCCGCCACCAATCTGCCATTTATAATAGATTTGTACACCTTTGCGATGGTATCAATCAGACAAATGGGTCGATATTTAGGAGGATCCTCTAGTTTCTTTTTTGGTTTTTCAATGAATATTAGTTTTGCTATTTTCCACTCTTCTGGGAACTTGGCCGGTTGGAGCAGGTCATTAAGTCTGTTGCATGCTGAGAGCAGTTCCTCCTCAGTCGGCTCTTGTGGAGTTTCTGTTTCCGTGTCTAGGTCCCTACAAAGCTGCTTCCACTTCGACTCCTTCGATTTTATAATTAGTGATGTGAGTTCTTTCTTCCTCGTCCTGCAGTCAGCTTCCATCTCAGCTGTCTGTTGATTCTTCTTGCGAGCTCGTTGCAATTGTCGCCTGCAACGTGTGGTTTCATTTCGCTTTTCAAAGATCTCGTCGGTCCACCTGTATGGCATCGCTATATTTTAAGTATTAAATTTTGTCGTTGCTTCGTTTAAAGCCGTTTGCATTATGCTCGTCAGAGTATTTATATCTTCGGGTAGGTTTGCCTCAACAAGTTTTCGATTTAGCAGCATACTGTATTTGTTGAAATTTATCTGTTTCTCGATGTAGGTATTCCGAGTTGGATGAACCCTACCCTTGATTTTGAATGCAATGAACTGGTGATGGCTGAGAGTCTCCGACTCCGGCATCTTCCAGCTTTCCACTTGCCCGGACAATTTGGCGCTGCACATGGACAGATCGACATAGGAGACTCCGTTAGGTCTGATCGTTGTGGGTTTCAGGCCATCGTTCAAAACGTGCATTTGCAGACAACTTTGCCAATCGAATAGGTGCGTACCTCGTTTGTTCGTAACTTCTCCCCTCAGCTTGTATGCTTGGCATTGAAGTTGCCCGCAATTATGACGCTTGTTGTTTTGTGTTTCACATCGATTTCGAGTTTGCTGAGTTGTTTCTGGAATTCAACGAAGCTGCAGTTGGGAATGATATATACTATATATACACACAGATATCTTTAAATTGTGCCCAAGCAAAACACTCGCTGTCGCCATACTCTATAGCTTCGTATTTTTGGAAGATGTTGTAGATGGACTTTGTCTGGTTAATGAATAAGTTTCTTTTTTGAGGCATTTTTTCGTTTATCTCACCTATTGTCAGCAGGTCAGATCCGCACTCAATACTTGTGGCTTGGGCTAGACTTTGGGATCTAGCTGATTTATTGCAATTTGCTTAAAGGATCTTCATAGTCAAGTGGAGAGAGATCCAGTGATAGATTGTTTCCTATGCATTTGATGTGAGCTATATGAATATATACGGAGTTCAAAGATATATTAATGTAAATAAATAGATGATTATAAATAAATAAAATCTCTGTAACATTTATGTAAATAGGACTCAGGACGAACACATAAATAAATAGGCAAATAAATAAATATGATATGTATAAAATCAGTAAATTATCACAAAATATATCACGAATCCTTAGAAGGAGAACATTCCATGGCCTATCAGGTGTATGAGGCCCGAGTAGGAAAGGAGAATTCGCAAAAATTTCGCATGCCATGATGGAAATAAATATCACAATCCCTATATCACAGTACATAATATGTGGATCACAGCTATCTCTATCACAATTTGTGTTTGTCATTTTCTCAATACGATTTACGTTTTTCCATGAACTGCTGGACAGATAGGATAAATTGAATCTTTTGTGTAAATTAATCATCTTTCGTATATCACAACCTTGTCTATCACAGTTTTTTTTCCATTATTGCAGTATAGATTATGTCTGCCAAAGTGTCTTCTTTTTTTCACTTTCTGCCTGCTCTCGATATAAAGGACACGTCATTCTCCCGGCACTGTGCCCGGAAGCATGGCCTTCGTAACAGACCGAATCTTGTATACACGAATTGGCATCGTGTCCTTCGCCAGTACATTTCAGGCATTTGCCTTTCATAGAACTCTCAGATTTGCAATCCTTTGCCATGTGTCCATGGCCTAGGCATTTATAATACCTTTGGGAAATTATTTTCTCCTCTATTCTGCACAATAGCTAGCCGAATTGGAGTCTTCTTTTTTCTTTGAGAATGTTGGCGCACTCGATTGGGACTATCACGATTGCCGTTCGACGGTTTTCTTTCCTGTTTGGTTTCGGTGGGAATACTGTGATATGTTCACCATTAGCTTTTGTGTATTCTTTAATGACATCCTTAATCTTGCTCTCGCTGGTAAACTCATCAAGGTCCTTTATGACCAATGCTTCTCTCTTTGTATTTACTTGTTTAACAAATTTGTCTTGTAGCTGGTTGTCGATTTTCTTTTTAAGATCAAAGTCTCCATTTTCACGATTTTTCCTAGTTTGGATTTGTAGTTTGTCTTTAACATTTCTAACCGATTTTATTTGTATTCCCAATTTGTTTGCATCGATTTCTCTCTTCATGTTTTTGACAATCTGACTTTTCACTGGTTTTGATTTTATGTCAAGTGTTTCAAATATTTTATTTCTTCTTTTTTGTTCCTCCCATGCGCTGCCGTCGTTTTCTCCGGTGATTGTTTGAGTCGATGTTAGTCTGCGTCGTCGAAGTTCGTGGTGGCTTGGGTATATATCAAATTCAAGTGTTTTTTTGTGAGCGTGGCATTCTACTAACTTTCTAACTATATTTGTTGTGATTAAACTTCCATTATATATAGCAATTTTTTTGTTCGTTTCAGGTATTTTCTGGAGTATATCTCGGAGACTTACGTATGCTTCATCTACCGCTTTTCCCGATGATGAGTCCACAGTAACCAGGTATGTGCGCCACTTGGTTTTGTCCTCATCCTCTGTTGTCTCAACAAATTTTATTGTTGTGGTATTCAATGTTTCGATTACTTTCCCGGATTTAACTTTCCCGGATTTAACTTTCCCGGATTTAACTTTCCCGTTTCTGAGTAAAGTAACCATCTGCTTTGGTATGTTTCTGTTCATTGTGTTGTCTGCCTTGATGTCGTCTATACTAATTGTTGTTGTTATGTTTGTTTCTCCCGCTGTTGTTGATTCAGATGATTGCATGACCTTGGATTTAGTAAACATCTTGTTTGGTCACGGTATTTCGGCTATTTGTTTGAAATTTTCCACTGATTGTTCTTGCATGAGTCTGTGTCTGTTACAAATTACTTCTTCTTCTGCGCTTGCTTTGGAGATTTGATCCCTACCGACTTAAACTCCAATTGTTTTAGTTTCTTTTATCTTACTGTTACTTGCTTCTTTTTCTTTGTTTATTAATTCTTGCTGTAGCTTCTCGACTGTCTTGTGTAAATGTGTTTTGATGACTTCGTCTTCCATGTTGCTCTTTTCCGAATCTTCTGCAATTGTAGTCATTTGTAGACTTAAGTCATGTATATTATCGTGTGCATTATCATTCTGGATGCAAAATTGCCCCTGTTCAATAAGCTTTTGTTTCATTGGTTTTATACATTTATTGATGTTACTAGGCGCCCCCATCGTAGTGATTTTGGAAGGAGATTATTCCATTGTTTGATTAAACTTGCAAATTTTTCCCTCAGTTCTGAGTCTACATTCGTGGTTTTTTCAATCAGGTCGACTGATTGTAGTTCTGTTGATCCGATACTTGTTCTTTTCCGTTTAACCGATCGACCCATTTCCTCGATCCAAGAGAAGTGTAATGGTTGAATGTTTTTTTCAGATGAAATTTCAAGTGGTGAATACCACTCTTCAGGTGGAGAGATGATTACCGCCGTCATGCTTTAAAAAAAAAATTTCCTGCTAAATGGGGTTGAGTCGGAGTCAGATTGGTCGTCTGTCGTCCTGCTGAAGTCGCTTGGTTGATCATCTCCCCGACTTTCCGCCGGGGGCGTGTCGGTCTTTCTGCTTTTTTTCGGGTTGATTATGTTTTTCCATAAGGTTCCCACGAGTTTGAGACCAAGATGGGTCACCCACAGGCAGTGGGACCATTCCAGGGGGAAGGCATTTATACTATGGGGTGTGCCAGGTACCCCATAGCGAGGACAATGCTAGGGGACCCTAGGATCCACTACCCTATCGGCACTAGTCCTACCAACCGACCTGAGAGTTACGGTTATTTTATAGAGGTTGTCTCCTCGCGAGCCGGCCAATTAAGGCAAGTCCCCCGTTCGTGATTCTAGCACGACATTCCGTCACCACGCCCTGTGGGAATTGCTGAGGTGCTAGTCACGCTTACGGTATTAGGACATGAGTAGCGCTCATTCATGCCCAGCTCGGATAACCTCCAGGTTTGCCAAACCGGTACCACACCTAACAGATGTGGGTCCTGAAGAGTTGTGAGTCACGCTTAGCTTCACTACTCCTCCTGAACCTGTCCGGCATGGGTGACCCTGCCAGGGGTCTAAACGACCCCCGCCGACATTGCTTCAGGAATCATCGTAGCTACTGAGCTCCCCCACCACGGCAAGGTGGTGACCCTCGGGGGAGTGTCAAATTAGCCTAGCCTATCCTGGCCCGACTTTAAAAAAATCAGTAACATGTAATTTTCAATATAAAATAATCAAACAGTATTTTTCGATATTTTATTGTAATTTGAGTAATTTTTGGTTTATTTACATCTTTACAATTACCATGAATCACTAACATTTGTATTCGATAAAATATGATGACAAACGGATAAGGTAAATGATGTAATATATTTTTTAATATAAAAATATAACAAGGTCAACCATTAAGAATACATCATTTTTCTCAAATAATAAAAAAATTATAGATACATATATTTTTCTAAGAATTTTCAAATAAAAGAAATTGTTGCAATGGATCCTTTCTATAAGATAACTTCTTGATAATAATGCTGAATTGTAATCACAATAACATATACGATCAACCAATTTTAAAGTAAATCAATTGTCATTAAAATTTGAATTATTATAGAGTAATAATTGTTGAATTTTTCTTCTATGTGGTCATGTCCCCAGGCAAATGTTGATATACCATCTTCTCTAATATATCTTTTATCATCAAAATGACTAAAAGCAATCTTGTTCAAATTTTGTGTATAGATATTGTGAGGGACGTATCTAAATGTGGACATGTTGCCATAAAATATCTTCTTTTTATACAGACAGCCTCGATAGTCATCTAAATTGAAACCGTTAATAACTGTTTTCTTTACACCTTTAGCTTTCTTGATCAATTTACCATCAATAACGTCAATAGAATACATTTTCGATTTTAAACCAATTAATTCTCTCATTATTTTACCATTATTTTCATCTTTCATAAATCCAACAATTTCTCTATTTTTCCATGGTAAATTGTATGGATTCTCTTTTGCGTACTGAGATGTATCGAAATAGATTTCTATATCATCCCTTATATCATTGTAGAAATCATCAGTTTTGATAGTATAAATAAGTGAATCCGTATCTATATAATTTAGTAGTAATTTATCGTAGTATTTTGGTTTCATGTATTCATAATGAAAATCGTACATCAACCATTTTGATAATTCCAATACTGTAAAACCAATATAAATTGGTTTATTGTAACAGGTCTTGACACAATTCAACTGAATTGCAACCATTTTAGGTGTTAAATGGGCTACAATATGAAAATGTGGTTTGGCAATCAATGCACGTGCACTCAATCTCTTTCCACAACTCTCCCACTCTGTAACCTATTTGATGTCTTTTCTTTAATATACATTCTCCATAATTTTACCATACACTGCATTATTTAGTAATTAAAAAAAAAATCACAAACGTATTTTTGGCTAATGTACGATAGTGTGTATTTAGATCGATATATTTTTTCAACCAGCACGATTTTTTAAATTGTAGTATTCGATGAATTCGATTGATTTTCAATCCATGCTTGACATACTGTTGTAAACTTCTATTATGTATTATATATTTATTTTTATTTGTTAGATCAGTAATCAATTTTGAATATTTTGCATCTGAACTAATTTTATTCTCCAGACAAAATTGAAGATCATTGTGCTGATCGTGTAGGCCTCTTGGATATTCTAGATCCACTTCGAAAATGTAACCAATATCGGAATTTGTTGGGATTTTCATTATATCAATTGATTCAATGTCTTCGAGCCATTGGAACCCACCATAGGGTTGTGGTTGTGACATGGCCCAGCCATATAGATTGTTAGTATCTAAATACATTAAATACGTACTTGGTTTAGATGAGTCATAGCTTTCCATATACTTATTGTTTGCAACAGAATGTCGATGTGAACATTGTTTTATGCCTCCACGTATACCTCTTTTAATAAATGTATGCATATTGATATCGGTTAATAATTCAATTTTTATTTGAGTATATTTCCACATGGCGTTCCATGATAATCCGGATGCTGTGAAATAATGACAAGGATCCAAATTGTAAATTTTTTGACAGACTTTGCGGAAATTTTGAAAAATATCAGTCAAAAACAATACATCCGTTATCAAGTACAATTTCATGTAGTCCCATAAATTTTGACAATTGAATTGTTGTCACACATTCTGTGCATGTTTGTAATCTTCATCAGAGCATAATTTCATCGAAAATCGACTGTTAAATTTTTCTTGTGCTGGTAATGATGACTCTTCTAAACGTTTCCAACAAGTAAAGTACTCAAATGGTAGCACAACTTTTCTTGTCAGTAATTTAAATTGCTCTTCGTCGTTGAAAACGTTCTTAACAGTTTGGAAATCATTAGGTGATAAATTCTGTGCTAGACTATCTAGACTAGATGACATAAATCTGAACGAGTCTAGAAACCGAAGATCAACTGTCTCTGTTTCACTAACAAAAATTCGTTGTGATAAGGAGACATAGAGTTCCTTATTTAGCGGTATTAAGTTAATATCACCTTCAATTTTTTCCAACGATTTTACAAACAAATGACAATCATAACCTGAGAAATTATAAAAAAAATTGGAAAGAATTTAGGTATGTGATATTGTAAATTGCATTGTCGATGTGCTGGTCCTCTATATTTACCAGTAAAGTGATAGTGATCCATCACTTTATCATCATTGACTATTGTTTGATTATAAATACGGCAGATGTTCGTTTCAAGATATGATTCAAGTTGTTCATCACTTAAATTCTCCATTGTTTTCGGTTTCATTACAATTTCATTATAAATTCTTTGTATATTGCACGTTAATGATTTTACAAATTGATCAGCACAATCTTTACCATTGTAAACTTGTAATTTATCGAAATAAGCGAAAGCACACGGTGTGTGTTCTTGTACATTAGTTGTTGACGATGTAGTTTGATTCGGTGTACAAATATCAATGTCTTGTAATATACACTCAAAATCTGCATAGATTACAAATGGAACTTCTATTTGTCGTTCATAATTTTTAAATTCTACTACAGAATTCTCATGTGTTGGCATGATTGTAACTATACGATTACACTCCTCTTTATGTATTAATAAGTTTTTTTCAGAATCGAAATGTAATAAGCAAAAATTGCAACTGAAAATTTTATTTGTATGTTTTGTAATGCTGCTTCGCAGTAATCTTGAGACATTTTTTATCCACACGTAGTGGCTCCGTTCATCTTTTTCTATCAACAGTAAATTGATATGCTTTACTTTTTCTCTTTTAGTGCAATACAATGGTGCAACAATTTGATCATCTTCTAAACCAAAAGTATTTACACTAATTTCCGAACTCAAATCTTCAAATATTTTAATGTCTTTTACTTTCAAAGGAAAATCTAAATCACCAAATTCTAATACAATATTATTATATAAAACTATTGTATTGGCAGTGATGTCTTGAACACAATATGAGCCTGGTCTATTTGCATGGATATCGACTGGACACAAAGCCGAAATTATAGCCCATTTGAAACAATATTCATCGTTATTTTTGACATTGATACAAGCGTGCTTTACTTGGATTTTCTTAGGTAATCCTACGTACTGACTACTTCCTCTCAATAGTTGGTATTGATTTATATTAATTTCTAAATGGGTTATTCCGGTCAACGCCCAACCGCTATCCCTTTCTTGGAATTCAGTTGTTTTCGTTTTAATTTTTTCAATCATCAAGTCATAGTTTAATGGAATATCATCGTCATTCTGCACCAACGTCATTTTAGAGTTGAAACTTTTTATCGAACATTCTTCATTTTCGTCAACCATTTTCACATACTCAGCAAACAATTCCAAATTAAATTTAATTAATGTATGTTCAACTAATTCTTGTACAAGTTTAGGAACTACAACATCTTTAGAAGATTTTAGAAATACATCAACATCCAAATTTGATAAGTCACTATTTTCATAAATCAATGTTTTAATTCGTCCTTGGAAAGTACTTTTAACCACCTTCAAATTTGATGTGTATGGTTCTGCTGATTTTAATCGATGACTTAACGTGCGTAAATGACAACCATTTATCAACAGGAACATCTGTTCCACATAAACTACACGCTTCTTTAGTAGGTTCAGGTTTCTCGCATCCTAAAATTGGAAGCGGTAAATGAAGAGTAGTAATGAGATAGTTTAAAAAACATTTACCTGGTTTAGAATGTACGCGTTTCATGTGTCGATCTAAGTTGTATTTTTTTGAGAACGGTTTGAAACAAATATTACATAATACTTGTGCTTTAGACATTTTTAACAAGTAGTTTTGTTGTACGAGTGTGACACTTTGAAACACTTTCAACAAAATACTTGAACTCTGCATTGCAATCTTCTTTTATCCCACGCAAAATCCGTTATGAATTAACATAATAAAAATTTCTAGAATTCAATATATGCACTCTTATTGACTAACCTTGTTTATTAATATTTTGCAGTCTAGAATTTTTATTGGAAAACAATACTCAATTTCCTACACAAAGGATTCGCTGTTACAATTTTTTCTCTAAATTGAAAATTCTTAGAAAAATAAATGTCTTAACAGTCATCTTATAATTTGTGACAATTGATGATCTCTTTAGAATTGACCTTGTTTATTAATATTTTGCAATTCAGTGGAAATGCTATTGGAAAACGTAGTTGTCTTTGTTTAAACTTTTGTATATATATAACCGTGGATATTTAAATTGTTAGTCATTTGATACATCTTTTCTTGTAAAGAGCGTTGCTGAAGAGTAAACTTATTTGTTTTCTAAAGTCTTACCGATTCACAAAAAAGAAAATGTCAACAATACCATCAACAATTGTGGTTTTCACAGAAGATAAAGTTAGTTTGCCAATCAACTTGTTACATGTCAGACAAATCTTTCAGTAAGTAAAAATATTTTCTATATTTTTATTTTTCCTAAATAAAAATTTTATATATCAGATACGGTGTAAAGGATATTATCTTAAAAGACGATAGAGTCTCAATTTACTTATCGTACTCTCCGAAAACTACAACACTTCAGAAAAAATTTGGTAATTTACCAGTAAGATATATAAGAATGAAATTAGAATTCGAAGAAGAATTGGACATGCTAGAAAAAGCTATTACTAAATATAAATTTAATATTGAAGAAGATGAAGACATAAAAGCCATTGAAGCACCAACAACATCAAAAATAGAGGTCATCAAAAACAAAAGAGCAAGAATTGATGAAGATCAATAAATCAAGTAAACTTTTAATTTAGAATAAGGTTAGTTATTACAAAATATAATTAAACATATATTAAAGGAGAAATACTAGTTTTCATTAAGATGAAGAAGAAGAAAAGGAAGACGGAACTCTATCTATGAGATAGAAAAAATTAACATGCCAAAATAAATGGAATAAAATGTGTAAAATTATTGCATAATAAAAATTAAAAAATGATTAGGTTTAGTTATAGAAATATAAGTCAATAAAAATATGATTCTTAATCAGAATTGTCTACTTTTAATTTCATTTCCTGTCTATATTGTTATTGCAGTTTCAAATCCAGTTTTTATAAATAAAACAGTAAATATAAAAAAACATTAAAACATATATTTTAAAATAATTTTTCTTTATTTAATTTATAATTCATTGAAAACAGATGAAAAGTTATACAAATCATTGTTTAAAAGGCAAGCGGTACAATACACTTTAAATGGGTGATTATGTTGATTGTCTTCACGATTAACTTCATGTTATCCACAAATGATTAAGTTTCTTAAATCTTCATCGTTTTGATAAAATGCAGGTAACTTCAACCAAATATTGCTTAAATGTGAAGGATCCATTTTCAATTAATTTATTTTAACTAAACTTCTAATGCATGATACGGCATTTTCTGTATCAAGAGCATTCTGTAGAATCACTGCACTCTGTGATATAGTAATCAAAATCACTATCACTAATATCGCTGCTCCACGAGTTTTTTATTTTATTTACTAAACTTTTCAAAGAGTTCAATCTGTTGCGTGCATAAAAACAATTACATGTATCTGGCCCGGTAGTTACACCACTGTTCGACCAAACACAATCTATAAAATGTTTACCATATTCATTTAGAACCTTTTGCATATCTCCATAAGGTGAAAGTTTTTCTAGTAACCTTCTTATAAAGAATTTATCTTTACTATAAACTTTATCATCCGAAAGTAACAGTTTAGCTTCATTAATATAAATTTCAATCCATCTATACTATAATCACAATTTAATTCCAAAAAATGTTTCTCTTCTTTCTTCTAAACGTTGCACAAAAAAGTGACTATTTTTGAAAAATTTATTTTTTATATACCATTATTCCCACTACCATAAATTTATCCCCTTTTTTCAATTTTGATTAAATAAAAGTACAAGTGAGAGTAAATGAAATTTTCAAAAAATTGAATAGAAAAAACCATTTTTAGACGAACTTTTTTACAATTACATTTATATGGAAATAAATGAATGTATCATTTTTATGTAATGTCTTTCATATCAATCCAGATATTATATACACTATCAAATCCTAACCATTTAACAAATAATTTACGACCTTTACGACGCAGCATTTTTTCAATTAAATAGATACTTGGATAATGGGTCTTTTGTAATTCTTCTTCATAGAAACATCCACTAATTGGTTGACCATGTAAATCTTCCAGTAAATACGTCACAGGATTGCTATCATTTACTTTTATAATTTTAAATAATTCTGTTGTCCAATTGGGTGTATAACCTTTGTCGAATAAATGTTTCGTCTTACTGATACGAACAAGATCGTCTTTCTTGAATTTTCCAGCAGTGAATTTTTTCAAATTATTATAGGATGCCTGTAGAATTTCTTGCTCGTTATCTTTATTTACTTCATTAGGTTTCATCTTTATCGTTCTGTGTAGTGTATTATTGTAATCTTTAGTGACGTCATAAAGAATGTTTATCCGATTATATGACGCATTCATTGTAAATAATTTATATAATTTACTTTTTTAAGTTCTAATTACAGGTTCAGCAATAGAAGCTTTTTTTACACTACATGTATGATAATGACTAATTCCATACTTCTTCATTAAAGCACTAAATTGTTTATTAAAAAACTCGTTTCCTTGATCTGACTGAAGCTTCTTTGGATGACGACCTTGTTGTTGTAATATTGTTTTCATTGCAACTATGTTAACTAGTGCAAAGACTTCAAAGTTATATTGCCTCACCGCTTTGCACAAATGTTTACAAAATGCAAAATATATGTTTTAAATAAAGAAATTTTTGAAGGAAATTTGATCTTCATGGAAAGCGAAGGTCCTGCTGGGGAGACGACAAATATTAAGTTTGTCTCAGGCTAGCTCCAGTGCGCATGTCTGCCGTATATTTCTTTATTTATCTTTGACAATCACCTATAATTTATCATTACTCAGAATGTTTCCATCACAGCTCTTCATTGTAGCGAGTGTACTCGTGAACCACAAATTATTCACATCAATTCCTTTTGATATTTCGGCATGCTTTGCAACAGTTGACTATACCAACACTTTCAATGAGACATGGCCTGATAAATGGGGTAAAATGGATATTTATGCTGGAATGTGTACATTACCAATACATAAGGCAAATGATATTGTTTCATTTAAAATACGCTACTTGTTGCCAAATCAAACATATATTGATAGTGAATGGCAAACAGTAGTTGGTGAGAATTTTAATAAAGGTGAATATATCTTGAAGAAGGACTGTGCATGGATCACTCAATGCGGTTATCAAGATGTTGGTGTAATGATGTTTGCTGTAATAGGAGTCATTCTTTTCTGGTTAAGCATAGGACTGATTGTTGGCAAATTGTGTGTTATGTTAACCCGACGTGTGTACGGAACTGATTAATGTATTGGTAGGAAATAAAAAAGAAAATCGTTGATATTGTAGTGTTTTATTCCTATAGTTTTCTTTATGTTTTATTATGTTAGGCTACTTTTACTAATGCAGCTGTTGAATTTTTTATCAAATCCAAACCATTTTACAAACAGTTTATTTCCCTTCCTATTGAAAACTTTCTCCACTGAAAATTCCTTTGAATGCTAGACTTTTTGAAATTTCAATTCGCAAAGTTGGAATGGTTATGAAACAAGCGACCCATCTTATTCAATTGAAAACATAACAAAGAACAACCAAGCCATCAATGTGTGCATCGATCAAGCAACTTGTGAATCTGCATATTTAGCAAACCATAAGGCTTTGAAAGTCTTCATTACAACCTTAGACTCTTAAAGTTTGAGCTACCAATTCCAACCGCTTCATAATGTTGAGCTTCTCAGAATCAAGGAATGGTTACAGAAAAACAATGAAGAAGGGTTGAGAAATCGTAAAGCAAAACTGGGTTGGGCAAGTGAGCCTGATTATATGGTTTGGTCCTCAACCAATTTATGTGACTACCTAAACACTATATCACTATTGTATTCAATAACCTAGAAATAAATAGATCTTAATAAAAAACAATTGAAATTTTATTTCCTTTATTCAGATACAATCGTACAAATAGTTACAAATACATGAAGTGAGAAGGATAATCTATAAAACAATTCACATTGCCACTCTAGACATGTTTCGCGATGGAACATATTTGACGACTCTATCGTGAATTATCAAACAATAGGCCGTTGTCTTATCAGGAATATTTTCACTGGTTTCAAATTCGATCCGTATGTCTACAGGCTTCTTTTGACTTGCTCATTTTGCTTTGAACAGTCAATGATTACTATAGGAGCAATACTCTTAAACTCTGCTGGCGTTAGAAGGGGCTCTCTAGCTTTTTTCAAATATGATTCTTGGAATTCTATATACATTTCGTATAGAACTGCAAACTGATTTTTGTTAAAATTCAAATTTAAATTGTCATAGGGATACGTAACGTCATTGAGGAATACTTTAATGTTTGTCAAAGAACAATGATCAAATTGACTGCTGTCTTTATTGTATTGATTTTTCCTATCAGTTTGCAAGGCAAGGAAAATGTATTGAGGCCTCTCCATAGATGTTTTGATTGGCCACATGTGTCTCTGTGTCATATAAAGTGTGCAGTTTGTGTCAACATAAAAAACTGGTGTACAAATGGGATCATGATGAAAGAAGGGGTGCCTTCTACGATCAACGGGATTCAGATTGTTATGGATTGCGAATCTTAGCCAATGGAATCTGCCGAAACTGTCATCAATTCTCTAAATTTTATTATATTAGAGTACGATGGATGTGTGGTAAATTAATAAGTGCCTCGTCAACAGAATCTGCGTTATCATCATCAAATTAAGTTTTAATAATTTCAACAACGTCTAATTATGTAAATTTTTAATTATTAAACGATTATAATGAATAACTTTATAAACAATTTGATATAAATAAAAAATTCAATCAAAAGAGTGATATTTACTTTTAATCTCAAATGGAATTTCAAATCTCCCTCTAATTTTCGTAACGCATGCGCAATTTAACCACAAATTGAGGTTAACTTGCTAACAACAAACAAGGCTAATCTTGTTTGTTGTTAACAACTTTCCCGCCATATGTTGTTTACAACCTTGTTTGTTGTCTACAACTATTCCCCGCCATATGTTGTTTACAACTTTCCCGCCTCCTGTCAACACCGCAGAAAATTCAAACTTCCCGCCTTCTCTCACCTGTTAACACCGAAGAGAATTCAAATTTCCCGCCTTCTCTCACCTGTCAACACCGAAGAGAATTCAAATTCACCTGTCAAATTTTAGGTTGGTAACACCGTTTTAGTAATTTTCAGGTTGGCACTATTTTCAAATTTTCCCGCCATTTCACCTGTCAACACCAAAGAGAATTCAAATTTCCCGCCATCTGTCAATTTGACAACTTTCAGCTGATTTAGGGAAAAATATAAGTTGGCAACACTGACCTCCATGTTTAGTTGGCTACAATTACTTAGGTCTAGGGGGTTACATATATGGGGGCGTCAGTTTAAGGGGCTACATATAGGGAGCGCCATCTAGGGCTACATTTAGAAACTACCCCCCCTATGCAACCACCTATGCACGCCCCTGATAGTTAGACAGCCAGCAATACACACATGAAAGCTAGACAACCCCCTATACACGTCACTTCCGGTCCACCGGCACTTCCGGTCCAAAACCGACATATTCATACTACTGACGTAATTTTGACTTTTTTTACAATGTTTATGTCTTGTATGTACAATCTGCATATCTTTCACATTGGGATAGAAAAATACGTTAGTAATCTCTCTTCCTCTCAAAAACGCTATGTTAAATTTATCTTCACCAATTTGTTCTAAAATTGGCCCTACATAATAAATATCTGTTTTGTTTTCTGTCTGAAATTTGGTGACAACTAAATCTTTACAACCAAAATCTTTGTCTAACTCGGCTTCTTCTTCAGAATCGGATGGGAACGGTGAATTTCCACTTTCGCCATACTCTATTTTATCTGACAGCGAAACTGTTGAATTTCGCAGTCAAATGAAACTCGGGAAGTTTTTTTTATACAACTTCGACTGGAACAATTTTTGTCTTTCTTTATCGAGCTTATTCTGTTCACGGTTTTTTTTCTTTCTTCTTATAATCTAAGTTTTTCTTTTCGTGCATCGGTAGCACGCTCAATTTCGCATTTTTTTTGGCGTGTCAATCAGAATTCTTGTACGTCCGAGCTTTCGTTATCCGTTTCTGTTTTTTCTCGGAGCAGCTATGGAAAATGGTCCCACTATTTCCGGTGAAATATTTGTGGACGACGAACAATTTATACCTTCTCTTGGCTCAGTAGCAGCTTCACAAAAGCTATTAGTTGCTGTTAAATTATTAGGTTCGCTCTGCTCTTGCATCACTTCTTCGGGAAACTCATATTCGGTTTGATCTACCTCATCGTTGTTTGTCTGTTGTTCCAAATTGTTTCGTTCATCGACAGGATTAGGTCTATCTATAACGGTAGAACTTGAAAAGTCTGAATCACTATTATGTCAAAAAGAAGATAGATGTCGCTGGTAGCAGAACCAAGTGTGACATGCATTCATTTTATTTTTCATTATTCATCCATTAATATTCGGTTAAAGAACAAACATTAAAAAAGGTATTCAGATTCATTTACGAGTTTTATCAAATTGATTTTTTATTTAATATATATTCAATAAAGTTTTGTTATATCGAAATCATTATTAAATTCTAACACCGACACCTCAAGACACAACAATCACTGAAAATTTCGCTTTTGGTAAAAGAAGGAGAAAAAGTGTTTATTGTAAATTCAGCCACTTCATAAATGGTTATAGTTTTCCCTAGATTGTTGACTACCTACTTTTCATGTTCATACGACAGAAACTTTTTGAAACAAGAGTAGACACCTACAGCAAGCGGCTGTAGCCAATGGCTACAATGAAACGGCAGTGACAAAATATGAATACCATGCTCCTTTGCAAAAGATACATGCGACTCATGATTATCGTAAATTAAAAGAACCGGATTATTTTTAGACGGCTTTACAAATTTACTAAAATGTTCCATAAACTGTATAAAAATTGGTCCTGTCATCCAACTAGATGGATTTGCGCTTCTTGTGGAATCAGCAGGACCATTTTTCAACATGTAATTTTTGAATTTAACACGCGGGAATACGAAAAATGGGGGAACGGTATTACCTATTGCGTTCATTATACAGCACTTTGTAACTGTCGGTCCCGTTTCGGCAGATGTAATTTTTCCCACTTGTTTTTTCCTCGTTGTATTATATATAACCTTGCCTTGTTCTTGAACGGTCTGTAGACCCGTTTCGCCTACATTGTATATATCACATGTCTTGAAATGATACCTTTCATGCATTAACTGTAATTTATCAAAAAATTCGCCAACATTTTTCTTGTGGAAACTGATAGCACGGGACATGCTTGATGGTTCTGGTTTTCTTATTGAAAAATTACTATTGCGATTTAAAAACCCTTTTAGCCAGTCTTTTGCAGACACTTCTTTATTATTTGCGATAGCATACTGATATGCCGGTTCTTGAGTTTGCTTCCTATTTAAACCACAGGGCATATTTGTCGCGGTAATGAAGTAATCTACTAACATACGTTCCTCAGTGGTGAAAAAAGTTTTGATTATATGGAATTTTTTTCTTTTGAACATAGCGCGCTAATGCCGATTTTGTAATACTGAAATCGTGCGCTGCTTGCCGAACAGATTTTGAATTTTCAACAACTTCCAAATAGGCCCGTTGTATTATATCTCAAGGAATATTCGCCCTTGAACGATTTGACTGATCAGATTTCTTTTTATAAATTGTAGGCATTATAATAAGCGTACAAAAAAACATGTCACCAGCATCTATGAACATCGTCATGAGTTAGGAGGGTATGCTTGGGAGATCTCCCACACGTACGTCATTTTATTGTCTCAAATATTCCACTTAGACATAACGGTATCTCTTGGATTATATTTAAAGATAGGTTATTAGCATTTAACTATGTATTATTGAATGAATTACATATTGAATAGACTAATGAAGCAAAATACTTACAGCTAATGAAAAAGAAATTCACTTTCCGGAACAACAAATACGTTGATGCTTCTATACTGTATAGTTTTTGCGCGGTAGTTTAGTAATTTTTACTATCAAATATTAGTACTCTAGCAAGCTTATTCACAAAACAACAAGGCGTCAGTTTTAAAAACATTGAAGTAACTGACAATGGCCCATACATCACATCCGTCTCAACATACTTATTTTCCCCTATCGTATTTACACCAACATGCTGCGTTTGTGGAACGATAGTGTAAAACAAGTAAATATCGACCACAATGGACCCCTTGTTTATTGTATAAGACCTCGCTTTCTTACTTTATTAATCACGTTGAATGATTGGAGTACTACAAGCGCAATAAACGAATAAACATATAATTCTGCAAAGTGATCGGGTTCCAACTGCAGATCGCACACAAGAGTTGGAGTTTGGAGCGGTGACATCAGAGATACCGTATGGTATAAAACATCCTAAGCTTAAAGGATAATTTACAAGATGCCAGTAACTTGGTCAAGGAACTAAAATTCAGTACTAAAATTGAAGGCTTGAAAGTCCAGTATTTGTCGGCACGTCATGTTAGTGACTGGGCCAAGTAGCTAAAAATTATTACTAAAAATGTACATTCACACGATATTTTAGTGGTAAAATCTAATAGAGAATTTTGAGGTTATATTGGTGGTTACGGCAATGAGGTATATAGAGTGCGCATCTGGTCAAAAAACGTGTCCATGTATTGTGGCAGACATCTTGGATACGTCGATATGTTGGTGTCGTTTCAACAGGAACGACACCAATATATCGCCTTCCTTTTCTCAAGCTTTGGTCGACCAAAGCTTGAGAAAAGGAGGTCCCGATTGAACGACACACTCATAAGTTAGAAAGAGTGAGGAATAACTGTCAAAGTTTCCCCATATGCGGACCAAATTGGTCTTATACAAGTATAGGGGTACGCACTCTATATACCTCATTGGGTTACGGAGCAAAAATGAACGGCGTGCGAAGACGTAATTTATTTCGAAAAAAATCTGTAAAAGCATGTTTTAAAACTTGTAGGAAGAGTTAATTAATATTCTTGAAACAGTTCCATAAACTGTCCAGTCGTATTTTCAGTCCATTTGGAAACCATAGTCTTATTTTTCATCAAAAAACACAAAGACATAAACATAATCTATTTCACTTAACCGCCTTGTCATTAAAACAGTGCGTCGACAGAAGCCTGAAATACTGGAGAGCTAGAGAGGGGGTAACTACTTGTTCCAGTAAATACGATGGCTATTACAATAACATTAATTGCTAATTTGTTGTATGATTTTCATATTCTAAAATACATATCATGAATTATACGGTCAACAATTTTAGAAATTATGTACAACTTGGCAATATTTTTAAAGTGTATTCCCCTACGTTTCTTCAAACGTTGATTGGTCCCTCTATCTTCTACCTCCATCTCACCCTCTCTGTGACGCTAATTTTACGGCAAACTTCCTTCTAATAGTTGCTGTTTTAATTTTCGTTAAATTGCAATTGTGGGAAAACGAATGGAATAATCAAAAAACTAGATATTATTCTCAACTCCTATTTATCTCCTCTTTAAAATGATGTAAGATACATCAAAAAAAATTTTAATTAGAAGCGTAATCTCGGAAATTGGTATTTCACAATTTTCCGTTTTTTTTCAAATTTGATGGGAAATTTTGAAAAATAATAGGTTATTTTCCTTAGCTATAAATATGCTTAACATTTTCAACTGGTGAACTTTTCTTCAAATTGGCAATTGTGACTGTAAAACCAAAAATAAATTTACTCTAATTGAAAAATTCAGCGTTAGGCGAGCCTTAATTATAAGAATCAAAATTATTTTTAAAGTCACTTTAAAAATTAAGTCGATTTAAAGTTGATTATAAGAATGGGCCTATGTGCGAAAAAATGTGGATTTGTACAATGTGAATTATAAGAATCGTAAATTAGTCAATTTTGCATTGTGCTGAATTAATTTGATTTTCTTTAGGTTATAAGAGGAATTTATGCTATACTGTCAGCGTTTATAAGCTTTAAGGGGACATATTAGTGAGAAGGCCATTTTCAAACCCAAAAATTTTGTGCATTTTTCAATGGATTTTGATGATCTAAACGACAGCTGAAAGATCATTTGAAGTAAAGTGTTGCGGATTATCGGGTTTTTGGAAATTCGAACATAGTCTAGAGAGCCAAAATAAAAACCGGAAGCATGCTTTTTTAAATTTTGATTCATAACCTTGCCAGTATTGCTTATTTTTCAATGAATTTTACACAACATGTATAAAATTAAAAGCGCTTTCCAATTCTGATATTTTCTAATCGCATTGTTAGTTTTTCAGAAAATTAATGAAAAACAAATTATTGTTGTTGTTATGGGCTTATTTCTTCTAGTACCGGATAGAGGGCCTCATCCTAATTACAGACTGCTCTATCATGTATCTGAGGCGACCACCTTACGTGTTTGCAATGTTGTCAAACGTCTTTTTCTACGATTGAAACCACACTTGCGGTAATGTTGTAAATAGATAGTAAATATTCGTATTAATAACATTTCGAATATTTGTAAGCTTATTTCGTTAGTTGTTCTGTTGGTTGAAAAAAAATAACAAAAATATATATAGACGTAACTACTTGTTTAGAATATCTATAAAAAAACATAAAAATCAAAAACCCTCAAACAAGTAACTGCGTTAAGAACCAGAAAAAATACTGATAATTGACAAAAGAAATAAAAACAGAAGGTGTGGTTTTAAATCATAAAATAGAGGTTTGACAACATTGCAAACAAGAATGGTGGGCACCTCAGATATATGATTAAGCAGTCTGTAATTAGGATGAGGCCCTCTATCCGGTAATTGATTAAGTAAGCCACTCGTAACAACAACAATAATTCGCTTTTCATCAATTTCCCGAAAAACTAACAATGCAATCCGAAACTGCAATTGGAAAGCGATACGAAAGCACTTTTAATTTTATACATGCTGTTTGAAATTCATTGAACAATAAGCAATATTGGCAAAGTTATGAATAAAATATGAATTAAATAAAAGTCAAAAATCGAAGTTTCTGATAAGAATAATAATTTCAAAATGAGTTTCCTAAACTTATAACAAAAGTAAATTAGAGTAAGTATACGTCTCTTGTTTGAGTTAAACTCACTGGAAAGTTACGAAATAATCAATTAATCAATCAATTATTAAAATAAAGGTGAAGGATACAAAATATTTCCTAATCTATTCAGTCTTGAAGTCGACAACGTAGGAAATAGAAGGTAAATATGAAATTCACGCGAAAGAAAGAAATGTTGATGGTTTATAAAATTACAAAATTTCTATCATCGGGGATTTACCGATTTCGTTAAATTTCTAATACTTTTATTGTTAATTATACACGGTTCAAGTCAAATATTGCAAACATTTTTATTGTTACACAATTTCAATGCAAAAGAATTTATACAGTATGGACCCGTATTCTTTACTTCGTTCTATGTAAGTAAATTTTGTTTGAGATTGGAATTTAAAATTTTAATTTTCCAGGGCCTTACGGCAATTTTAACGTTGCTTATTAAACCGAAATTAATTGAAAATCTATTTGACGAATTGTTCGTGTGGTCCATCGATAGTGCTTCAAAGGAAGCGGAGATAAAGATTAGGAAAGAAATGGAATTTATTGAACGGTTTACAATTTTGTTTACATTTTATATGTTTATTTTTGTCTTTTTAATGTACCTGAATCCAACTGATTATGACTTCTACCTCACAGTCAAATTCGTTGTTGATTCTTTGCCGAATTATTCAAAAATTTTAACGAAAATCTATAAAATGTCCACTTGTCTAGCAGTAATTTTATTAGCTGAAGCCCACTGTTCTCAAGTTGTTTATTATACACAACACATGAAATAACAAGTAATCTTATTCAATGATCATATAAATGAAATAATGAAATGTTCAAAGAAGAATTTTGAAAAATTGGTACATCCCATCAATAATTTGTACCATCAACGTGAAAATAAACAGCGCCTTGTATTTTCAATCAATAGACACCAAGAAATTTTAACGTAAATCTATTACAATTTTTTGATAATTTTAAATTCAACTCGAAATGTTTTAGATGTGGATATAAGAAAATTAAAGAAATCTCCCATTTTATTCTTTATTTTTCGTTTTGTGGCTTATTAGCAACTGTATGTTTTAGTTTTCGCTTAGTTCGGGTAAGAATTTTTCAAATGAGAACAATTTAAAATGTTAACAAATTAAAATTTAAGTGTTCTAATAATCGCTTCGAACTTGTTCTAATTGCAGTAGGATGTTTATAAGTTGGTGTTGAAGGTTTAGCGTTTGTACTTGCCGGGCAATCGATAGAAACCATTGCAAGAATTCGTAATTTATTTACAAATGGTATAAAATAATGATTTATAATTTTAGACTGAAGAATTTTGTAATACATTACAACAAATTGATTGGTACGAGATGAATTGTGAAAATCGTAAATTTTATCTGCTGAAGTACACCTGTGCTCAGAGAATTATTTCAATTAAATTCTCTGAAAGTTGTACAATGAATTACTCATTAGGATTAACAGTAAATATTTAATTTTTTCAAAATCATTTAAGTTAATTTGTCGTTTCTTAGCTGATTAGAGGTGTATATGCTGTACTTTCAGCTTTTGTTAGTTTCCAAGAAAATTAACAGTAAACTATTGAAGATCGATTGAAAAATAACCTTATTGGGAACAATTATAATAATTGATAAGCAAAAATCGGAATACAATAATCAATAAAAATGTAATTTATCTCATCGGTATCGATTATTCATAAATTTCTCCGTAGATTTTTAAAAGGGCCGTAGTAACATTGTAGCAACGAATAAAAGTAGTAAAAGTAGTTTCTAATTAAAAAAAAATTCAAAACAACTCTAAACTGATGACAAAAGTAAATTAGAGTAATTACCTACACATGTTTTGTTTGAGTTACATTTACTGTAAAGTTACGACAAAATCAATTAATTAATTATTAAAATAAAGGTGAAGGATACAAAATCTTCCCTTATTTATTCATTCTATACTGTCTTCAAGTTGACAACGTTGGAATTGCCATGGTTACTAAATTAAACCGGTTGCCGCATTCTGTATTTAGCTAGAGACGGGATACGATACAGTGACGTCCCAAATTCCCTCGATAATTTATAATATACATACAGTTAAAAAAGAAAATTCATTTATTTTACAATAATATAATTGTTTGAAACGATATCTGATTCGGGATAAATGTCCCAGAATCTCGTCTCCAAACGAAATAATACGAAATTTACAATCAAAATGACCCAAGTGACTTACCACTTCGTGATGCAACCGGAACGGTGATCCACGCTGTAAATGGGAAGGAGAAAAAATGGAAAAAATAAATAACAGGACAATTACACGTGGATGATGTCGTAATCACTTACACCACGAAACGTCAATACGAAAAAATAAAATTCGATTGTTTAATGCTCCAAAAATGGAATAAAGATCGAACGAAATGATAAATTGGTACAGCACAACTTGCTAACCTGCTCAAGTTCAAATCGAACTCAAAACTAAAACTAACCCTGAATCTTATCGCAGGAATTTTATAGATACAAAAATAAACTAAAATAAAATAGAAATTTCAAATTTGAATGTCTCAACCAATAATACAATATATTATATTATATCATTAAATAACTATGTTATTTAATTAATAGGAACAATTTTAAATAAACAAATATTAATAATAAATAATATTAGTAGGTATCAAATTGTAAACTTAGCTCTCAAACTAGAAGGATTAAAGCAGGAAAAGTCACTACAAACAAAAAATATATTCGAGAAATGAATGAAAGAAAGAAAGTAAATCCAAATCAAACCCGATATCGGTTAGTTCTAGACCGGGAAAAATTCGCCCTTCGAACGGGACCCGAACCCGCGACCTTTTGCTTACATGGCAACTGCTCTACCAACTGAGCTATCGAGGGACCCTGATCTCCCAGTCTAGAATCTACGTCTTGACTGGACGATTACTACTGAGTCGTCCAGTCACGTCAATTAGTGTAAAGTTTCCAATATTGCGGGTTCGGGTCCCGTTCGAGGGGCGAATTTTTCCCGGTCTAGAACTAACCGATATCGGGTTTGATTTGGATTTACTTTCTTCTTTCATTCATTTCTCGAATAACAACATCGGTTTGTTTCAAACTTACTATTAACATCAGATAACTTCCAATATTGGAAACTTTACACTAATTGACGTGACTGAACGACTAAGTAGTAATCGTCCAGTCAAGACGTAAATTCTAGACTGGGAGATCAGGGTCCCTCGACAGCTCAGTTGGTAGAGCAGTTGCCATGTAGGAGTCTCTACCTGACCGCCGAATCATACGGACGAAAGGAAAGAGTGCATATTATCTGGATTCAGAGAGAAATAAGTGAACAAGTGTGTGTGAATTGTCAGCCAGATTTAAAAAATAAAACAAAAGAAATACAAACATTGAAATATGGTCACAGAACAACAAACTTTAAAGGAACCTGACATCGACAAAAACGACTTCATTACTCCTAAAACACATAGGAAGAGGAAAAACAGTAAAGAAAACAATCAAAATGAAACCATCCTTAAGAAACCAACAACGGACGAAATACCAACAAGTTACAATCTGTACGAAGCACTAATAGATAGTGAAATGGAATCAGAAGACAAAAGCAATGAAAATGAAGCAGAACAAAAGAAAACCAACATGCCGCCACCAATAATCATTCACGGACAACATGTCTCACACGCACAACTGATGAGAACAATTAAAGCAATAGTGAAAGAAAATTTCAAAATGAAGTACACGAAAAACAATACCTCACTATATTTAAATAACTCTAGTGATCACAACACAATCCTAAATTACTTGAAACAACAAGCAATACCGTTCCACACATACACCAAGAAAGAGAACAAAACGCACGCCTTTGTGATGAAAGATCTTCCCTCAAATACATCGAAAAGTGAAGTTGAACAAGAACTTAAAAAAGGCCACAACTTTATCCAAAACGTGTTAGAAATGACCACTAAATCGCAAATAACCAAACCATTCTTAATAATAACTACCAGTGAAATGACTGTAAACAAAATAGCAAGTACCATTAAAACAGTTCAATATACTATGGTAAAATGGGAAAGATACGTGAATAAAAAAGAGCTCATTCAGTGTTACCGGTGCCAAATGTGGGGCCATGCCACATCAAATTGTTTTGCCACAATTAAATGCCGACATTGTGCCCTTGACCACGAAACTAAAAACTGCCCTGATACTAACTCTATTAAATGTGCAAACTGTAACGGTCTACACAAGTCATCAGACATAAATTGCCCAATATACATGTCAAGATTGGAATACAAAAGTAATAAAAACACTCGACATCAACAGCAAGCACAACAGCCAAGATTTATCCCAGCTCTAGCACCCAAGGTAAATTCCTGGCAAAAGAACAGCACAACCATCAACAACAAAGAAAACGAAAGCAAAGCATCAACATCAACACCAACTAACACAAACGCATCAATTGACAATGCAAGAGGAAATTCATCACAATTACAAGACAAATTTAGTACTCTTACAAATGAGATCAAAAAGCTCAACACATTAATAAACATAGACCAAACAATAGAAAACATTAAAAAACTAAACTCGCTTCTTGAAGAAGCTACAACAGAAAGCCAAAAATTCCTAATCATGAATGAATTTTTGCAAAAATTAGACAATTAATGGATCAATTAAGAATCATGTCCTGGAATGCAAACGGCATTGCAAAAAGTGCCTCATTACTAACCAACTTTCTTCATAAACATAACATAGACATCGCTGCAATCCAAGAAACACGTCTAAAACCCGAACAAAGCATTAAAATCAAGAATTACACCATAACGAGAAATGATCGGACAACAAAAACAATAGCCTCCGGAGGGATGGCCTTATTGATCAAAAATAATATAAGTTTCCAAAAAATAGTGACACACAGAAACGACATAGAAACAATCACAATACAATTAGAAGACAAGACACTTATATCATGTCTATACAATCCACCTGCGAACAACCTAGCGCCACAAAGCATCGATCAACTAATCAACATTGGCAACAAAACAGTCACAATCGGGGATTATAACGCTAGACATCAACAATGGAATTGTATAGATAACACCAGTGGAAACACGTTGAACAACTACATCAACTCAACAAATCATCTGCTACACTACCCAAACGAACATACTCATTTTCCCACAAACGGAAATCAACCAAGTACAATCGACCTCGTAATCACCAAAAACGTCAAAAACTTCTCCAGACCAGTGTCAGTCAACGACTTAATAACAGAAACAAAAATTAACTCAGACCAGCTGATCAAAAAGATTAGATCGTTTGAAAATACGGACTGGGGCTGCTTTAGAAGAATATTAGACAACAGCATTCAAATCTACAACAAAATCAACACACCTGAAGAGATAGAAAGCGAAATCGTAAAGTTTAATGAAGCAGTCATTACAGCGCAAAATGCAACGTCAACAATCAAAACAATTAACCTATACAGAGATGATTTACCGGAGGACATAAAACAATTAATCACGGAAAAGAACAGAAAAAAAAGACACGCACAACAAAACCCAACAGAAGACAATAGAAACCAACTGAAGAATATAAATAGTTTAATAAAACAAAAAATTCGAGACCTGAGAAACAATACCTGGAAACAAAAATTAGAAAATCTAACAACAAAGAATTGCAGCATATGGAAAACAGTAAAACAACTTACCAAAAAACAAACAAAAATACCAGCCTTAACAGACAGCAACAATAAAATACACTTCTCGAAAAAAGAGAAAGTTGAAGCTTTAGCCAAGGCATTTCAACAAAATTTCACAAACAATCTAACTACCGACAACAATACCATCCTTCAGGTAGACGAAGTAATAAACAAATTGATGGAAAGCCCGACGAGCTATACCAATAAAGAACTAGGTAAAATTCTTACAAATCCCGAAGAAGTAAAACAAATTATCAAAGATCTGCCAAAGAAAAAAGCGCCCGGACCCGACAGTATAAGTAACATCATAATAAAGAATCTTTCAAACAAGGCAATAGTTCAGCTTATTTATATTTACAACAGCATCATAAAACTACAATACTTCCCAAAAATATGGAAAACGGCTATAATAATTCCAATAAAGAAACACAACAAACAACCAAATAAAACTACCAGCTACTGACCAATCAGTTTACTCAACGGACTAGCAAAAATCTGGAAAAAAATTATTGAAAAACGGATAAACAATATCGAAAAGAAACATAACATTGTAATTGATGAACAATACGGATTCCGCTCCAAACATTCCACAACACTACAACTAATCCGAATACTAAGTAATGTGAAAGATGAGTTCAAAAAACAAAAATCAACTGTAATGACTGTTCTGGATATCGAAAAAGCATTTGACCAATTATGGATTAAAGGATTAACATATAAACTAAGCCAATACCGATTCCCAAACTGGCTAACCAAATTGACCTACTCTTATCTCAGCGAACGTGACTTCCAAGTTAGAATTGATGACAGTATATCATCAAGATACAAGAGTAAATCAGGTGTGCCCCAGGGCTCAGTACTTGGGCCCAAACTATTCAATTATTATGTGAACGACATAACCAAATTTGCAAAAACAAAACTGGCCATGTACGCAGACGACACTGCAGTATATGCCAGTTCATTTAGTGCAGAAGTCGCAAATAAGCAAAACAAAATTCATCTTGACATGCTGATGAGATATTACAAAAAATGGAAGATTCAAATAAATGAGATGAAAACCGAAACAATAACATTCACCAAAAGCATCCACATCAACAACAAAATATACAGCCCAATCAAAATCAACAACCGGAAAATAGAAACCAAGAAAAACATCAAATATTTAGGAGTGACATTGGATCGACATTCAAATTACAATAAGCACATAGAAAACACCGTAAAGAAAATACAAGCCTTAATCAAAATCTTATATCCATTACTGAAATCCACACATACCAGTATGGATAATAAACGAATAATTTACACCTCTATTATTCGACCGACAATAGTCTATGCTTGCCCATGGTGTGACATATCTGAAACTTTGTATAAAAAACTACAAGTCCAGCAAAACAAATGCCTGAGGTTGATCACGAATGGACAACCATACAGCAGAATCACAGATATGCACTACTACCAATAAAAGACCACATAATAGAAGCAGCAAATAAGTTTTACCACAAAAATTTGAAAAACAGCAAGCTAACAGAAGCAATCGCCAACAACAGAAAACACACTGCCATCCGCGCTCAACACACACTTCCTTATGAAAGGTTGGAGTTCTACAACCAAAATTAACAAAAGAAAACACACAATAATAATAACTATTATTACACAATCTTGACCCAAGCAGGAAAATTATTTTAAAGAAGGCAATCAGAACAAAACATCAGCTTTCTATTTGAACGAAATCGTCACCGACAGAAATAAACACATCTCTAATCAATGTAATTATCGTTTAATAAAATTAATGTACAGTTGAATGTAGGTCTCGCACGGGAACATTTGTAATATTTAAAAACCAAATTTGATGTAACGGAAGAATATAAATAAAGCCTTTAAAAACTAAAACTAAGAAGTTGCAATGTAAGCAAACGGTCGGGGGTTCGGGTCCCGTTCGAGGGGCGAATTTTTCCCGGTCTAGAACTAACCGATATCGGGTTTTGATTTGGATTTACTTTCTTTCTTTCATTCATTTCTCGAATAACAACATCGGTTTGTTTCAAACTTACTATTAAAAAATATATTGTTTTGGGCGGAAATTAAAATATTCATAACCCATTTTTACTTTAAATCTAAGATATTTAGCTCTCTGATGAAGACTACATTTTTATGATTATCAAGTAATACAAATTTGAGTAAAATCAAAACAATAAAATCTAGTGATTGCTATGCATTACTTTTGAATTGTGTAAATTTACTTGTGAAATTGTCAGAAGTCAATAGGTGTTTAGATACGCAAAATTTAAATGACTTCTCCTAGTTTAAAAACTATAGTTCTTGAAACAATTAATTTAATTTTTTTTTTCATTTTTTAATTTATTTTCCGTCCATTTGTCGCTTTCCTTTTGACAATAATTCTTTGTTTTTTTGTATTCAATCATTTAGCCTTATAGGTAAAATAAATGCTTCTATAAGTAATTGGGGGAAATTTTGATATTTTTTTGAAGTAATGTTTACTAAGCGTTTGATAACATTCTTTTTTAATTAAAATAGTATATTAAAAAACAAGTGTCATAAGTCGACAATTATTGTACGAGTTCAAATTTAGAAAATTCGTGCTACCGCACTCGTTTTCTAAAGGACGAGTGCAATATACGACTTATAACAGGAGTGTTATATACTATTTTTTCTGTTTTGCCTATTTTGTGCACTTTTTTACAAAAAAAAATTTGAATTATAAAATTTAGGGAATTTGGTGGGAGTTGGTGTTACTGATAAAACAGTTGAACATTTGAAAATTAATGTGTATTTTGTTTAGTATTTTTGACAGTTGTCAATAACAACGAAAACGTTACCTACCTTAAGAAAAAAAATTTGAAAGGGGCCGAATCTAAGAACCGGCCTAATAACTTCCTCGACACATTCCGGATAGTTAATCATGAATTAGAATAGAATATTAAAAACAAGTGTCAGAAGTCGACAATTAATGCACGAGTCCGAGTTTTTTGACAAACGAGTACCGTAGCACGAGTTTTTTATACAATTTTTTCTATTGTAGATACTTTATTAAAAAAAAAACTTACTATAACAATCAAAATCGGGAATCGAGGACCGTGGCTATTTCACAACCACCGAAAAATTCAATGAGGAACCTGCACCTCGTCAACCAAAACTCTATCGGTGATTACACACATACTCTTTTCTGTTCAACTTTCTTATAAACTCGATTCACGATTCAATTGCGAAATTTTGACAAAACGACAGAACTGTCATTTAAGCGCGGAATAAAAATTAGTACGGTACTCCCAACAAATACATGGAAAAATTCAATTCATATGGATTGAATTGTCGAGGGAATATACATTTTTTTTTTATGGAAAAATCAAAATTTATATTATTTTAAAACATTTATATATTGAAAAAGCACTATCCGAAACACAAAACCCGCTCAAAAAAACCGCATGAAAACAAATATTCTGAGGTTATGTTTCAAAAATGACCAATGAGTTATCTAGAGTGTGCATCCGGTCAAAAAACGTGTCCACGTATGGTGGCAGACATCTTGGATATGTCGACATGTTGGTGTCGTTTCAACAGAAACGACACCAATATATCGCCTTCCTTTTCTCAAGCCATGATCTATCAAGACTTGAGAAAAGGAGGCCTCTATTGATCGACACACTCATAAGTTAAGGAGAGTGAGGACTAACTGTCAAAATTTCCCCATATGCGGACAAAATTGGTCTTATACAAGTATAGGGGATGCGCACTCTATATATCTCATTGAAAATGACAGAAGAATGTAAACAAACGCGTAGGATTTTATGCCTTGAGTGATACCAACAGTAGATATCATTCTGTCTTTATAAACTACCGTTATAATTTTGTTACGCTTTAAAAATTATGTTGGATAACCTTATGGACTGTCATTTCAAAATTTCGCAATTGAATTTTCTATGGCAACTGATCACTTATAGAAGGCGGCAAATTTGGATTGGTTGACTAGACTATTTTGCCAATTTTGTGCCCTTATTTAAAAAAAGAAAAGAACATCGCACATGATGGGTATCGTTTCGGACACAAAAGCACATGCTCTTTCCATTGGCGATATCAAATGAATATGTTATCTTAATTTTTTTTCAATCAACCCCCTCCCCCTTCCATTTCCGAGGTCCGATTGGCACCAAAAATTAATCAACTCGAGCGGCCGCCAAATAGTTTGTGCTAGCCAAATTTGAACTCATTCGGTTAAACCGTTTTTGAGTAATCGTTGGAGAATCGACAGACGCACGTACACACACACACAGTAACACACACACATCATGCTAAAACTTCAAAAACTTCCCCACCCTCTGGTCGGGGAAGTTAAAAATATAATATAATCAATAGTTTTAAAATATTTGTGGAAATTTCCTGATTAACATACGAATCAAACGAAAACTAAAACATAATTCAAGCAATTTTCCATCATTGGTATAATACAAATCAAAAGTTAAGAAGATAAGTTCAAACCAATGTATTTATTTAAAATGTTTTACATAGCGTGGTACTAGTTTCGGCGATTCTCCATCTTCAGCTACTCAGCTACAATTTTTTTTTTTTATTACAATATAATGATTATACAATTTTAATTTTGACTTACTCAAAAATGTACAAATGATAAGTTGCAGATTACAGATATTTCAACCATATAGTCTTTATTGTCACGATTGGGTTATCGAATATAAAAATAGAGTCACACAAGTAACTATGTCACAATCGGTTAATCAAATCATTAAAATCGAATAAGAATTACAACTTATATTGTTTTACGTTGTAACTATGATTTTATCAAGTTTTTCAAAAATATACAATAATTAAACTTATGTATAGTCACACCATCGGGACCCATATGTATTCCGGTGATGTGACTACACCACGGGCGTTGGTTAATTAGAAAATTTAAAATTCTTCAAAGAAACATGATGTTAAATGAATAAAAGTTAAAATTAGAATGATCTGGAAATTTTCTGCAATGGCGTACATCGATGTTTTAAGATTTAAACTGTGATACGCACACGTGGCGGGATTTTTGAAAGTTATGTTATTTTAAATATTGTTAAGGCACTTGAAAAGTGGTTCGAAGTTGATTTCAATTTGGTCGTTTAAAATATTATGATTACGATGTTTATAAATTTCGAATGCTTCTAATAATTTCATTTTGAAACCTTTTGCACATTTATGCAACTATTTGACATTATTTAGATCGATTTCATGTTTTTCTTCAGTTATATGTTGATACATTGATGAGTTATTTTTTTTGATGTGATATCACAGTCTTTACAGTTTATTTTGTATACACCACTTTCATTGCATATATTGATTTTATTATTATTTAATATCGAATATAAATTATTATTTGTTTTGAAAGCTGGCTCAATTTTATATTTGTTAAGGATTCTTTTTAGGCCATTTGCATAACAATTATATGTGAATTTCCGATATGTAAAATTTGGATTATAAGTATCATTATGGTACAGTGGATCGCGTTTTATAATGTTATTATTGATTAATTTATCGATTGTTTTTTGTACTGTAACCATTGTACGTTGCTAATCGTTTGATGATGTTAATTTCTTTATCAAAATTTTTTGGTTCTAACTCTATCCTGAACGCTCTATCAATTAAACAATTAAATGCTGCCATTTTATGTTGGCACGGATGGTAAGAATCGATTGGTATGAGAGAGATGGTTTTCTGTAGATATCGAATTAGAATTTGTTATCAGTTTTTATAATCTTTAAGTCTAAGAAATTCAATGTATTATCAGTTTTCTAATTCAATTGTGAATTTAATATTTTTATTTAAATTGTTCAGAAAATTATGAAAGTATTCTAATGCTTTGATGTTACCTTTCCAAATGATTATGGTATCATCAACATATCGGTTATATAAGACTACATGTTTATTGAAAGGGCTTTTTTGATTCAGAATGTAACGATTTTCAAGATGGTCAAGAAACATGTCAGCAAGCATACCCGATATTGGATTACCCATAGGTAGTCCTTCATTGATTTTATAAAAGTTATCATTAAATTAATAATAATTAGTTGTTACAACGAATTTTAAAATTTCGAATAAATTTCTTTGATCAATATCATTATCGAATTGGTTTTTTTATATATTTATTGGCGATATCAAGAGTTGCATCGATAGGAACATTACTATACAAGTTTGTTATGTCAAACGATACCATCGACAGATTGTTATAATAGTTTATAGATTTAATTGTGTTGTAAGCTTCAACTGAATTTTTGACCGTATGTTTTGGTTTGAAGTTTAGGATGTTTAGTAGGAGTTTAGATAGGTTGTTTGCGGGGTGTTGTAAAAGGTAGTTATGGGTCTGATGGGGAGATTGGGTTTGTGTATTTTTATTATTCTGTATAATTTAGATAGTCTAGGATTCATGGGGATTAGGTTGTTAATTGGGTTATATTTTTTAATGTTGCAGGCAGTCTTTTTTATTAAATTTTTTGTACTGAATATGATATCGTTTAACGGTGATTTTCGAATTAGTTGGTAATTATTACTATTAAGATATTCAATTGTTTTATCGATATACAGTTGTTTATACATTATAACATTTCCGGCTCCCTTATCGGCTTTAACGAAAATGGCATTACAAGTCTCGATTTTGTTTTTAAGATTTTTTATGTTATTAATTATTTTTGATGTGTTATATTGTATTTTCCGTTTAGTGTAATTGAGTAATTTTTCTTGTTTTTTAATGTAATATTTACAATCATTTCTGATATTATTTTCGTCTGGATGTCCTTTAATTGCCGCATCAATTTCGATTGTCATGATTGGAATTGGGTTATTATTCGGGGATATGGAAAAT
Source organism: Mylabris phalerata (assembly GCA_020740385.1). Classification (NCBI taxonomy): domain Eukaryota; kingdom Metazoa; phylum Arthropoda; class Insecta; order Coleoptera; family Meloidae; genus Mylabris; species Mylabris phalerata. The sequence continues at coordinate 116,098 of JAJEOX010000069.1, read as the reverse complement.
TTATAATATCTATTAAGAATGTATAATTCGTCAGTTGTGAATTGTAACAACATCATGGATCTCGTAGCCTATGAAAACTTCACCATTGTCCAACGACACAGAAGGAAGATCGAACAACTCTATCATACACAGAAAAATAAAAATCAGAACGGAAACACCACGTCGAATTCAAATAATGGTAATTACAAGTTTCATAATAATTTCACTAATCTTACCAACATACAATTCACAATTCGCAATTAAAATAATATAAATTTTGATTTTTCAACAAAAAAGAAATTATAATATATTCCCTCGACAAATGAATTTATAAGATTAGAATTTTTCCGTGTTTTTGTTGGGACTACCGTACTACGTTTTACTCCGCGCTCAAATGACAGTTCTGTCGTTCTGTCAAAATTTCGCAATTGAATTGTGTATCGAGTTTATAAGAAAGTTGAACTGAAAAGTGTGTGAGGAATCACCGATCAGTGAACAGAGTTTTGGTTTATGAGGTGCAGGTTACTCATTGAATTTTTCAGTGGTGGTGAGATAGCCACGGCTCTTGATTCCCGATTTTGATTTTTATAGTAAGTTAGTTTTTTTTTAAACTTGGACTCTTGCTTTAATTGTCGACTTCTGATACTTGTCTTCAATATATTTTTCTAACTCATGATTAACTATCCGGAATGTGTCGGGGAAGTTATTAGACCGGTTCTTAGATTCGGCCCCTTTCAAATTTTTTGATTAATAAGATGGAATAACTTGGTGATTTCTTGGTATATTAAAAAAATTTTCTATTAAATGATTATATTGTTAAATAATTAAAATGTATTAATAATTATATATATATATATATATATAATATATATATATATATATATATATATATATATATCCTGTCAGCAATCCTAGTTATACTGTTAAACATGAAATGCTTAGTTTTCAAAAAGTAATATTATAATATTTTCTATTAAAACAGTCAGTCTGACTTTCGAATTTAATCAGTCAAGATCAAAAGAAAACTAAATTGTAGAATGTTGTAGAAGTTATTAAATAAAGTTTGTTTTTAAAAATTGATCGAGAAGAATAAATTATATAACTATATGTAAATGATTTATGAATTCCTATTTCTTTATTATTATTATTATATAATGGATCTAACTTTAGTTTTTGTTTATCGATAATTTTATGAATTAATTTTGTATTGTAACCAATTACAATTGCCAAATATATAATATTGTTAAGTTCAAATTGGTAATTTTCTTTTGCTAAGTTTGTATTAAGTAATCTATAAATCAATGAGTTGAATGCTGCATTTTTATGTATAATTGGATGATATGAATTAAATGGAATTGAGGATGAACAACAAGTTTGTTTTCTGTATATTGAGAATTGATAATTGGCATTTGTTTTTGTCATTGTTAGATCTAAAAAGTTTATATAAGAAGATTGTTCCAATTCTAACGTAAATTTTATATTTTTACAAATATTGTTTATAAATGTGTGAAAGGCATTTAAATATTTTATTGAACCTTGTCAAATCACTATTGTATCATCAACATATCTATTCCATAATCTTATGTGTTTTTTGTATGGATTTGTTTTGTTAAGTATGAATTTTTTTTCAAGGTAATCGATATAAGTTTCAGCAATTATTCCAGATGCTGGCATTCCCATAGGAAGACTTTTATTTTGTTTGTAAATTTCATTACTAAACTCATAATAATTATTTTTTAATTAGAATATCATAAATTGATATAATGTGTGTGTGTGTGTGTGTGTGTGTGTGTGTGTGTGTGTGTGTGTGTGTGTGTGTGTGTGTGTGTGTGTGTGTGTGTGTGTGTGTGTGTGTGTGTGTGTGTGTGTGTTGTGTGTGTGTGTGTGTGTGTGTGTGTGTGTGTGTGTGTGTGTGTGTGTGTGTGTGTGTGTGTGTGTGTGTGTGTGTGTGTGTGTGTGTGTGTTGTGTGTGTGTGTGTGTGTGTGTGTGTGTGTGTGTGTGTTTGTGTGTGTGTGTGTGTGTGTCGGTTCTCCAACGATTACTCCAAAACGGTTTCACCGGTTGAGTTCAAATTTGGGCAGCACAAACTATTTTGGTGGCCGTCCGAGTTTATTAGTTTTTGATACCAATGGGACCACGGGAGTGGGAGAGGGAGGGGATAGATTGAAAAAAAAGATAACATATTAATTTGATATCACCAACCGAAAGGGCAAGTGCTTTTATGTCAGAAACGATACCCTTCATGTGCGAAGTTCTTTTCTTTTTTTAAATTAGGGCACAAAATTGGCAAAATAGTGTAGTCAACCAATTTGCAGCCCTCTATAAGCTATCGGTTGCCTTAGAAAAGAGTTGTTGCTATTAAGAGAGATATACCCTATTCACGATTCAATTGCGAAATTTTGAAATGACAGTTTAGAAGGTTATCCAACATAATTTTTAAAGCGTAGCAAAATTTATAACGGTAGCTTATAAAGACAGAATGATATCTATTGTTGGTATTGTTACGAAATGATGCAGCTGCCTTTATTATGTCTTGTAGATTAAAGGAAATTCATCAGCAAAAGACATCCTGTGCTGACCATTGGTCTGGCAGTATTGTACAGTTGATAGTCAGTCGTTGTAAGAAAGTAGATTAAAAAGGCGTTATAATAAACCAGTTAATTAAACAAAGTCGTTATTTTGTTACCATACCCCAAACTAGGTGTTTTCGGGTAAAACCAAAATATTCAACAGGTATCACTGATGGCATAAAATCCTAGGCGTTTGTTTCCATTCTTCTGTCATTTTTGAAACATAACCTAAGGATATTTGTTTTCAAGCGGGTTTTGTGTTTCGGTTAGTGTTTTTTTATTATAAAAGTGTTTTAAAATAATATAAATTTTGATTTTTCCACAAAAAAGAAATGGATATTCTCTCGACAATTCAATCCATTTGATTTGAATTTTTCCCTGTTTTTGTTGAGACTACCGTACTACATTTTACTCCGCGCTCAAATGACAGTTCTGTCATTCCGTCAAAATTTCGCAATTGAATCGTGAATTGAGTTTATAAGAAAGTTGAACTGAAAAGGGTGTGTGTGGAATCACCGATCAGTGAATAGAGTTTTGGTTGACGAGGTGCTGGTTCCTCATTAAAATTTTCGGTGGTTGTGAGATAGCCACGGTTTCCGATTCCCGATTTTGATTTTTATAGTAAGTTAGTTTTTTTTTTTTAAACTTGGACTCGTGCATTAATTGTCGACTTCTAACACTTGTTTTTAATGTTCTATTCTAATTCATGATTAACTGTCCGGGCTGCGTCGGGGAAGTTATTAGGCCGATTTTTAGATTCGGCTCCTTTCAAATTTTTATTTGAATAATTCAGAATTATTATACTGTATTTAACTATGTTTATTTTATTGTAAGGTTCGTCACAAACCAGAAAATACACGTATTGAATTTTAAATTACAAAAAATTCTATTATTTTTTCATAGATACTATATCATGCTAGATCATCTTTTTTAAATGATAAAAAATTAACACACTATGTGCATTAAAACATCAAAGATGATCATTCGGTAATATGTTGTCTACATCATAAGGATTGGTACAATATGAATTGTAAGAATCGTACACTTTTTTTACTTTTGTTGATTTCTGCACAAAAAAAGTTTTAAATTAAATTAAATTAAATTAAAATTCTCTGAAGTTTTCAATTAATTTTACATTGAAATTCATCACTAAGTACTGAATAAATTTGATTTTCTTTAGGTTATAAGAGATATAAGAACAAGTAATTTGATAGAAAAATGCAAGAAATTTTAATATTTTCAAACATCTACACGTAATTTTTCATACATTACATTGTTTTTCTGCATTAAATTAACAATCTATCCCAAAATACTGTTTTTACTTATTTTGCTTCTGCTGGGAAATTATTGCAAATTTGAAGCCGATCGGTTAAATAAATGTCAAAAATCGAAGTTTCTAGTCAGAATAATTGGAGTTTAAAAATGACTTTTCTAAACTTATAACAAAAATAAATTAGAGTAAGTATACGTGTCTTGTTTGAGTTAAACTCATTGGAAAGTTACGAAATAATCAATTAATTAATTAATTATTGAAGTAAATGTGAAAGATACAAATTATTTCCTGATCTATTCAGTCTTGGTTGATATTATAAAATTTATATCATCGGAGATTTACCAGTATCGTTTCGTTAAATTTTTAATAGTTTTATTACTAATAATACACGTTAAAGTCAAATAGGTATTGCAAGCATATTTATTGTTACACAATTTCGATGCAGAGAAATTTATACTGTATGGACTCTGATTCTTTGCTTGATTTCATGTAAGTAAGATTTGTTTGAGATTAGAATTTAAAATTTTAATTTTCCAGGTCCTGATCGCAATATCAACGTTGCTAATCAAGCCAAAATTAATTGAAAATTTATTCGATGAATTGTTCATGTGGTCTACCCATAGTGCTTCATGAGAAGCAGAGATAAAAATCAGGAAAGAAATGAAATTTATTGAACGGTTTACAACTTTGTTTACATTTTATCTGTTTATTTTTGTCTTTGAAATTTACCTGAATCCGACTGATGATGACTTCTAACCATCAAATTCGTTGTTGATTTTATACCGAATAATTAAAAATGTTTAAGGAAAATCTATAAAATGTCCACTTATCTAGCAATAACTTTATTTGCTCAAGCCCACTATTATCATAATGTTTATTATTCACAACACATGAAATATTAAGTAATCTTACTTAAGGGTGCGGAGCACATCTCATGGATTTGATGGGCGAAAATGTGAATTTCTAACTCGCGATTTCTCGTTCGTCCTTATGGTTATAACAATCGAAGGTAGATTTTTGAAAGGAGCATTTCTTGTAGCTTCTAACGGTTCTTTCCGCTTTTCAAAATGTTGATAAAAATTTAAATTACCCATATTTCATTCATATTTTTGTACAATTTCTTATATTTTCTTTTATAACTTGGCCAATATGGTTTATATTGCAATGATTCTTCCACTAGTATATAGCAAATTGTAAACGCTCTCCAAATATTTGCGAAATTTAACGATTTCAGGGTTAGTTTCCCGGAAAATTAAGAAATCTTCTGTAAGGAGATATACGAATTTTGGGACAATTTTTATTTTACAGCTCAAATCAACTTTTCATTCAAAAGCTGATACAGAAGCCCAGGAAAATGCATAGTTTTTTACAATATTTTGAAAATTATCTAAATTATCGCGGAAAACCTAAGTAGTTTTTGTAGTACTGTTCACACTTATTAAAATAAATTATTAAAATAAATTATTTAGCTTTAAAATAACATGCGGTTATGTAGATAATTTGGTGCCCTTTTCGATTGACTTATAATTTTTGTAAAAAGAATTTGATTTTGCGGAGAAAAAACTGTCCAGAAATTAAGTCTGTTTTTCTCCAATTTACCAGGCATGATCGCTAAGTTTGCGATAGGTTGCACAATCGAAAAGTTTTTCTCGATAACCGCAGAATTACATAGTTCTACAAATATTATATAGATATATATTGAATACTGAATCCAGAGCGAAACATACAATCCGATTTGATAAACACGCATTTTCTGCGTGTATGGCGGCTTTTCTTACGTGATAATACACAAACAAAGAGACTGAATTTTCACTCAATTTTTTTTTGAGAAATTAACATTTTTTCCAAAAATAATGGGCCTATCGTATGTATTTGAGAGCAAAATTATTAATTTTAATTAGTGAAAACAGTACCACAAAAACAACTCAAATTTCCGAAGATCAAAATATTGAAAAAATCGCTCTGCATTTCCCAGAGCTTTTGTATCAACTTTCGAATAAGGAGTTGATCAAAGCTGTGAAATAAAAATTGTCCCCAAATTCTTATTTGTACCTCCTTGTAGAAGTTTTCTTAATTGAATCGGTAAATTTGCTATATACTAGTGAAAGAATCATTGCAAAATAGACAATTTTGGCCAAGTTATAAGAGACAATAAAAGAAATTTGTACAAAAATTCGAAAAAAACATGTTGTTAGTTTTTTGTCTATAATTCAAATATATATCAACATTTTGAAAAACGGGACGAATCGTTAGAGGCTATAAGAAATACTCTTTTCAATAATCTATCTCCGGTTGTCGTAGTCCCAAGGACGAACGAGAAATCGCGAGTTAAAGATTCACATTTTTACCGGTAAAAATTTTCACAGCTACTCAATGCTTTTAAAATGGGATTTTGATGCACTTGTGACCGTGGCATAAGGTACGGCGCGCTTGTCCTGTCTGGGTAACCAATCATTGGTGTAGTTATTCCTTGTAGACTTTGTAACGATATTTGCCCGGGTGTTAGCTGGCCAGAGAAAATAAGTGTCAACGTTTGCGATTTGTAACGAAAGCGAGAGTGATATCGGACTCGGGCGCCACTCACAAAATACTCGTGAGACGATAAGTAAAAATAAACAGGTTTTATTCAAATAACTATATACAAATAAATAAAGAAATAAATAAATAACTACTAAATAAATACTAAATAAATAAATGCGGTATAACAAAACAAAATACTAATTCTAACGGACGGGTATATTCTGGTCGCCGATAGCCACTGCAGGATTGGTACGGTAACAAATAATACAACAACGATCTCTTCAGTCGCCAATAGCCACTGTGAAGAGTTGAGAGAAATCCTCCGGTCGTCAATAGCCACGGCGGAAGCCAGGTAGCGGTTTACCAACGAATACAATAACGATCTCTTCAGTCGCCAATAGCCACTGCAAAGAGTGTGAGGAAAATCCTCCGTTCGCCAATAGCCTCGGCGGAAGCGGTATAACGTGGATAACAACGGATTCTTCCGGTCGCCAATAGCCACAGAGGAAACGGTACAACGATTACAACAACGGTTTATTCCGGTCGCCAATAGCCACCGCGGAATTCAGGATTTCCCAGGTCGCCAATAGCCACTGCTGGTAATGTAAGGAAAGAGGCCAGGTGGAAAAGGTGTCGGTACGACCGATCGGTGCGGCTTATATTTCGTTGGCTTATCGGTCGAGTGCCCCTACTGCTCGGACTTGCGCGGTACCTCGTTAGTTTCAGTATGTGGCTGCTGGTGACGCTGAACGGTTCGTTACAACTTAAAATCTACAAATCCTTAAATTATTATACTGCATTGTTTTTGCATTTTGTGTTCAAAAATGTGTACAAAAACCTAGAAAGTACAATAATGAAAGCAAATAATAGTATTATTCTCATCGAAAATTGTTATTTGGTGGGTATGTAGAGTTTTGCAATATGTTGAAATACTGTTAGAATTGAAAGAGACTGAAGTATTTTAAACTTCTGTACGAGTAACTGAATTTTATTCATTAACTGAAAAAAAAAGAATTAACAACAACTTATCCTAGCTCCATCAAATTCCTCCGATAAAGATGACCGAATCGTCATTTCTTAGCAAATTACGTAAGTATTTTAACTCAAATCGTAGATAGTTATACTTCTACTGTTGTTGTCAGTTTCCAAGTATTATAAAAATTACTTATTTTGGAACCCTCTGTCCGTAAAATATCAAGTGAATATATTTATTTGTTTATACCTTTATTACTAAATGAATTACGGAAAAACCAAAAAAATATGAAAGAAATACGCATATGCGTCGCTTTAATTTTTTTTTTTTATAAAAGAGAATAATTCTCCACTTTTATGCATGTGTTGCTTGCATGCACTCGCATATTTCTGCATCTTTGGTAAATATATTAATATTTTTTATTAATATCGTTTACATATACAATGTCTTCTTCTTCTTCTAATTACTAATGTTTTGCATGTAAAATTCATCTGTCTAACAGAAAGTTTGTTATAGAAGGGCATGTCAATACCAAAAAAACAGACGAAATAGTGCACGTTTAGAATCTGCTGAGATCGTGGACACCCATTTGCCATCGACTTCGAACGGTCCTAGTGATCAAAATTCTGATTTTTTTACCGATTTGTGTAACGCATTTGTTGCCGCAGACATACCAATTTTTAAATTACAAAATCCGGTTTTTCTTTTTTTTAAATATACAGGTCTCGAGATTCATCATGAATCAGCCATCAGGAAAAATTATACATCAAAAGTTTATAACAACACGGTTTCGAAAATACACCGCGAAATTGATAATAAATATTCGTGGGTTGAAGTAGATGAAACAACCGATAATATGAGAAGGAAAATCGGATATGTGATTTTAGGAACTTTAGATGGAAATCATTTCTAACTGCGTCGAAAGATCTCGAGAAAACAAACGGTGATGAAATTCACAAATTAATTTGTAACAATTGACACGATTTCATTTCAAACGAGTTTCAAAGAAACAAAATTGTAAAGTTTGTTTCGTAATGTTGGAGATTCTTTAATTTGCGAATTACCAAATACGTTTCATTTAACTTGCCTTGTTCATCCGTTACATAGAATATGTGCATTTGTACATAACTAATTTAAAGATGTAGTTGATTTAATTGGTGAAATTAAAAAAGTTTTTTAAAAAACACCAAATAGATTACATTATTATTATTAGTCCAAATTCTCCTCCGCAACCGAATCCCACTCGACGGGGAACATGGATTAGAGTCGAGACATTTCATTATAAAAAATTTAATTAATTAAAAACGGTAATTTTGGTATTGAACAGAACAGCGAAAAGCGTTATTTGTTGCAAGCACTTTTATGAAAATTCAGATCTTAAAACGAATTTAGAATCTATTCATCAAATTTTCGGTGATATCCCAAATTCTGTCGCTTGGTTAGAAATTCAAAATTTGCCGTTAATCAAAGCGTTCAATATTTTTAATAATGTTATAAATAATTTATCCAGTTCTTTATTATACTGTGAATCAAAATTCAAAAAATTTGTGCACGCAATCCGTGATTTCTGCATTTACGGGAAATACTCAATTCAATTAATAACGTTCGGATTTATCGAATGACAAATTTCTTTTTACCCCAATAAGAACGTGTGACCTAGAACGTTCATTTTCATGTTTTAAAAGGGTATTAAAGGGGTCTACACACCAAGCAACCGTGCAACCTGGGACACCCACACATTAGGGTCGTGCTAGTAATTTTGGACCAATCAGTGTGCATAAAATAGATGATAAATCTTCTAATCGTACTTGGAAGGCCGGCCAATGAATAAAAAAATTGAAAATATTTGGAATCGCAGTACTATTTCTGTCATCGTTGTGATTGTGAATGTTTTTCAACCGAAATCTAGGGATTTCAAGTGTTGCAGCAACTGATAACGGGTCTACCATCGCTGGCGAGCGACTAGAAAAGTGATACTGCGACCACTTAATTGCGGCTTAGAAAAACATCAACAACTACAACGATGACAGAAATAATACCCCGATTCCAAATATTTTCATTTATTTTATTAATGGGTTGGCCTTCCAAGTACGATTAGAAGATTTATCGTCTATTTTACGCACACTGATTAGTCCAAAATTACTAGCACGGCCCTAATGTGTGGGTGTTCCAGGTTGCACGGTTGCTTGGTGTGTAGACCTCTTAAGCCATATTTCAAAGTAACGTAGATAATTAATTTTACTAATTTTTTGAATTATAAATTTTCATTTCAAATACTTACAATTTTGACATTTATTTATTGGTGAGAAGATGCCCGCCTCTCCGTGGTCTCATTGAACATTTCTATGCTCATTTTTAAGTATGTGAATGACAAAATGGGCATAAAAGTCTTTCTTAATATCTATCCACTTTTGATAAATTTACTAGTTAATTAATTATTAATGGAGTAATCACAATGTTTATCTATACAGAACAAAAAGTAAAAATTATTTTTCTTATGATTTTTCTTAATTTAGACCATATTAGATGTTAAGAGTAACATCACTTTTTTGATTAATATGCATTGTTTTTTTTTTGTAATTAACGAATTTTTATAGAGATACTAACATAAAATTTATTTTTTCTACAGCCGTCAAAAAATCGACACATTTTTGCATAGTTACCGATACGCAAAGTTTGACGTTTTTTAACAGTGAAAAAATATCTTTTTTTCACTGTTTTTCAATGAAAAAATAATATTTTTTCACTGCAATTATTAGAAACGCGAAAAAACATCACTTTTATTTATCATCGTAACCATGTAAGCAGTAGACCACTCGATTTATCAGATCATTTTGTTGCAACTAATTTCTGTTATTTTCTCTTCTTCTAGCGGCTGTAGAAAAAACGTTGTTTGTATTTCGTGGCGAAATGTGTGTTTTAATGGCACCTTCGAATGTCTTTTAGGTCTCGACCTGGCGGTCTCGACTAAAATGACATTCTCAGGTGCCATTAAAAAAACACACATTTCGCGCACTTAATACAAAAATAACTATTTAAACAATAAATTTTCAATTATCCTTTAACTTATGATGCCCTACAATTTTGTTTATGTTCAACACAGGCGGATGTAAACTGGGCACCAAATCGACCTGGAAAAATCTTACTATGTGTAAACTGGGCACGACTCGAAATAGGGTTCGATAATCCGATGTGTAATTTGGGCACTAAAGGTTTTTCTACCTGTGATTCTAGTCTTTTTTTAAATATGCTAACTCAAGTATGAATATGTTATACCGAATATGTGCAATAGTCGATTTCATGTAACTGACAGAAGACTGTCTAGTTTATAAATTGGACAAAAGTTTCCAACTATATGAAATGGAAAATTGAATTCATTTGGCGTATAACCACTCGTAATTTATGTAATACAAAGGTCAATGATAAAATGGTGCATTTCTTAGAAAAGATCTTAAAAATTCCAAAATTATTCGCTTCTACAACCACTCATAAGAGTTGAAATGAAGCTTCTTCGTTTTCCAGTGAATGAAAAAAGTTGGTTAGGTTTTATATACACCGATTTGCGGACGCCGATCAATTTATCCGTGTTCTTTGGGATGTTGTTTGCGAGTGGTACTCACTTTACACTACTCTTACAAGAAACATTCCCAGGTATCTTTGTCCGATTTCGATGAAATTTTGATATGTTATTCCCCATAGAATTCTAAGATATGCATGTTTTTTCTTTATCGATGGAAAAACATATCTAGGGCATCAAATCGCCACTCAAAATTTATACTCAAACGGGAAGCTTTTTGAGTTTCGTAAAGGTGCAGTTAAAATATTCAAACGGGACAAACGGTATTATTCTCAGGATGAAAAATAGAGTTGAAGTCCATTGTTTGCATATCAAAATGTTAATTAAAATTTGCAATAAATCAAGCAATATACATCGCATTTTGACAAAACTAATATCATTCGAAAGACGACGAAAAAGTAGGAGAAACCTGCTTTTGGATTTTCTTTAAGGGTGAAGTCCAAAGAAATGCAACCAAAAAATTACATTGAGATGCCATAAGCCGTAGATTAGAAATATCTCGAAAAGGGTAAGAGATATCGAAATAGTAAATATCGCATTCGATTCGATATGTCATTGTGCAACTTTATCTCTATCGAAATGTTTCGTTAGTCGGCGGGATTTTCCGAAAATTGTGAAAAATGTGTTTTTTCAGAGTAAATGCATGGTTTAAGTAGAAAAGAAATAAATTGCACATAGGTTAACAAAACAGAATGAAATTCGCATGAAAAGGTTTCTGAAAGTTAGATCTATCTCTGTCTCTATTAAAAATTAGAATTATGTTTTTCGTTTTCTTGAAAATCCCATTTAAAAATTCATAATTTTTCCGAGATTTAATAGAAATAGAGACACCCTGATGACAAAATGGGCCAATCACAGAATTCTGTTCAAACCATCGTTCACCTTGAAAACTGAAGAAGGGACAACAAAGAAACAGATATGTGTTCATCACTTTTCTAACATCTGCAACAACTAGCAACTAACAACTGTGGTGACAAAAAATAAGAAAACTAGCCCATATAAATTGTATAAAATATACTTTTGCTCAATGAAAAATCACTAGATTTCAGCATCAAAGAAATTAATCTACTATTAATGGACTTTTTAATAAATTATTATAATAATAAAAATAATAAGTTGAACCACAGTACTTATTACTATCATTATTGTTACTATCACTATGTATTTATTTATTTAATATTATAACTAATGTAAATAATTTTGAAAAAAAAGCATAAAAAATTTTCTGTCTATATCTATACATTGCAAGTTAGGTCGAGACTCAGAACTTCAATAGCTCGAAGAGCTCCACATTTGCTTTTAGCTGAGTCGCACCCCAGCACTCACAGCGAGTGGACGGGTGTAAGTTGAGAGAGTGACTTAGTAGAGTGAAAGTGAAAGTGAAGTGAACGAGAAAGGAAGATCCATTAAAAATCCAAACAAAATAGTGAATGAACATAAACTTAAACAAAGTATCATCAAAAACAACAGCAACAACGTTCAGAAATATAAACCCCATCTCAAAAATGAGTGGCACAAACAAAAACACCAATCCTACAACAACCGTTAACGAAACCAAAAAAGAAGACATGGAGCTAACGCTAGTGACAAACAAGAAATCAGCTACTAAAAACAAAAAGGATAACCAATATGAAGAATCAACACCTAACAAAAGAAAAAAGTTTAAACCACTAGAAACGAAAAACATATTTGAATTACTGTCTGACAGCGACAGCGAAGAAATAGAGGAAATGGAAACAGACAATCAACAAGAAAAAGAAAAAGAAAAAGAAGAGGTAATTAAAATCCCTCCAATTATTATCCAATGGAAAATCAATAAACACCAAAACTTAATGAAACAGTTAAGAACGACATGCACTGGAGGGTTCCAAATAAAATACACAAAAAACACAACAATAATAAATACAAAAACAGAGAACGAATGGAAGGAACTACAAAAACAACTAAATAGCTATGAAATTGACCACCATACATACACAACCAAAAATCAAAAAACACACGCCTTTGTGTTAAGAGGATTAGACCATAATCCGAAACCTGAAGAAATAAAAAATGAATTAGAGGAACACAAGATACCAGTTAAAGAAATATACAAGATGAGAGGTACGTCAAGACCAGCCTTCCTAGTAATCACAACCGCAACAATTGTCATCAAAAGCCTAGACAGAAACATAAAATATTTAAACCACACCAGGATCTACTGGGAAAGACACATTAACAAAAAAAGAATCAGTCAATGTCATAGGTGTCAACTATGGGGGTATACTAAAACAAACTGCTTGGCTTAACCAATCTGTGTGAAATGTGCAGGGGAGCACTGGAGTTCAGACTGCCCCAAAGACACCATGAGTCCCGCTAAGTGCCACAATTGCAATGGCAATCATACAGCTAATGATACAAACTGCCAAGTGTACCAACGAATAATTCAAAATAAAGCACGAAATCAACAACAAAACAAGACTAATTACGTACCAGCTCCTCAACCTAAGACTAATGTATGGCAACAAAAACCTCAACTGCCTAAACCACAACCTCATCAACATCAACATGATCATCATCACCATCATCAACAACAACAACAACAATATCAACAGCTCCCAGAACGAAACCAAAAGATACAAACAAAAGACCAACAAGAGACCATCACAACGAACGAAAACACCTCGCACTTCTTAAACTAAAAGAAGAGATAAACAAATTAAATAACATCATAAACATAAGAGCACTGATCAAAGTTATCAAAGATCTGAATAAAACACTAGAAAAATGCCCAAGCAAAACCGAGAAAGTTCTAGCAACAATAGAATTCTGCCAACAACTAGAAGATTATGGATTATAACGATCTAAAAGTCGCTTCCTGGAACGCAAACGGTCTTCTATCAAAATTAGGGGACCTAAAACAGTTCATCGAAAAACACAAAATTGACATAATGTGCTTAAACGAAACAAAACTAGAGGAAAAACATAAAATAAAAGTAAATAATTACAAAACAATTCGAAAAGATCGTAACGGTAATGGCGGAGGAGTTGCAGTACTGATAAGAGACAATATCCCTCATAAAATACTTCCTTCCGGCAACAACATAATAGAAAACATCATAGTCAAACTCCCGGACCAAACACATATCATCGCGGCATACAACAGCCCCGCTAACAAAATCAAGCACGAAAACCTCAACAAACTAACAGATACAGCAAGAAAAGTAATTGTGATAGAAGATCTGAAAGCAAGACACACATCTTGGAAATGCGTCAACAACAACACCGCTGGGCACTTGTTGTATCAAACTACCAACATAAATCGAATAATAGTTATGCACTCAGAAAAACCCACACATTTCCCCACAAATGGAAGTACCCCGTCAACGATTGACATCATCTTGAAAAAAATTATAACAAACATTACGCAACCCTACACGGCAAGTGAACTAAGCTCCGATCATGACCCACTACTAATAACATTAAATGGGAAATATCGAGAAAACATACAAAGAACCATAGTGTCAAACAAAGAAACCAATTGGAATGCATTCAGAAAATCAATTAACGAACAACTAACACTACAAACAAATATAGAAAACAAAGAAAAGTTGGAAGAGACAATAGAAAAATTCACTACACTAATAACCCGAATCAAAACCAAACACAGCAAACTAATACAAATACACCCACACAAAGTACAAGTTACCAACAAAACAAAACAGTTAATACAAACAAGAAACAAAATAAGAATGCAGTGGCAACGTACAGCAGACCCACAGTTCAAACATCAAATGATCAACTTAACTACAAGAATAAAAGAACAAATAAAAGAAAACACCAACAAAGAATGGGAGAAGAAACTCGAAAATTTAAATGTAAAAGATAATTCCCTGTGGAAACTAACTAAATCATTAACTAAAACATTCGCAAATATCCCAACATTGGAAATCAACAACAAGGAAGCAATGAATAGCAAACAAAAGGCTGAAATGATCGGAAATATGATTGAGAAATCACATACAATCACAATGGACAACAGCGAGTTTGAGAAACATGTGATTGAAACAGTCGATAAATTCATTAATAGAGAAATCGAAATAACAAATCTAACCGAAAAACGGATAACAACAAGCCCAAAAGAAATTATGGAAATAATAAAACATTTGCCAAATAATAAAGCACCAGGACCTGACGGAATAGAGAATAAAATAATAAAAAATCTGCCGAAAAAGGCAATAGTTCAACTATACTACATCATAAAAGCCATAATAAACTTAGAATATTTCCCCAATAAATGGAAAATTGCCGCAATAATCCCGATACAAAAGGCAGGTAAAAACCCTACCCACCCAAACAACTACAGACCAATAAGCCTGTTAAACACCTGTGCAAAAATAACCGAAAAAATATTGAGCAATAAATTGAAACAGCACGAAAACAAGAACAACGTAATAATAGAAGAACAATTTGGATTCCGGCCTCAACACAGTACAATACATCAGATAACAAGAATAACGAACGACATTATAACAAATTTTAAACAAAATAAAGTAACCGCCATGGCTCTATTAGATGTACAGAAAGCCTTTGACACAGTCTGGACAAAAGGACTAATATATAAATTAATCACAAACAAAGTACCGGCGAAGATTATCCGGATAATAAATTCCTACTTGACAAATAGAAAATTCTATGTAAAATTAAATTAATTTAAAATCCTCTTTAAAGAATATTAAAGCCGGAGTCCCGCAGGGATCAGTTCTCGGGCCACAGCTGTTTAACCACCACATCAACGATATTACAAAATTCCAGAAAACAACTCTACGCTGACGATACGGCCATATATGCTCACTCGTACTTCGCACAAGTTGCAAATGAGCAAATTCAAATACAACTGAATATTATGATCCAAATCCTCCATTTCTTGGTGTATATATGAATAATAAAAAAATGTATGTGTAATAGCCAACCAAGATATTTATTATAATAATTGCGGTAAACTAGTTTCGGTTCAGGACCATCATCAGTACCATGCTACATCGAGAAAATATACAAAGTGATATAAAAGCAGTGTAACATTATTATCATTGTTAACTCACTCTTTGTTGTATATCGAAGAAAAACAAAAGCACATTAGCGAATTTAAAATTATGAAATTACAAAATGAACAAACTCAAATATGAGTGTACAGTATTGATTAACGTCAATATTATTAAAATTGAAACTTACAATATTTAAAAATTTTTTAATCGAAGAGATTTTTGGGCGTCAGTACACAAAGTCAAACTAAAGTCGAATGTATAAAATCAAATCGAGAACATTCCAACTCGCTGATAATTCCAATACAAATCTTTTTACAAACTTTTTTATAACATGCGCGTATATCAGCAATTAAGTGCGATACAATTTTTAATACACTATCAAAAGTAAAACTCAAAATACACAACCATAAAATTGCTAATCAATTCATCACACACGTCACAATACAAACCAGCAAAGAAATGTGAGCAATCGTTACACTGGCTCTTACAAAATCATTATAAAATTATTATAATTATTATTAGGAAAACCAACATGGCTAGAAAAAAACCGATAAATGATAATGGCTACAATACAAATCGAAAATCAAAAATACACCTTAGTATTCAAGGACTTTAAATAATGGTTCGAAATTAATATCTGTTTGTTCATTAAGAATGCATTTTTTCTTTTTATTATGTTTATGAATTTCATATGCTTCGAGTAGTTTAAGTTTAAAAATTTTTATACATTTATGTAATAATTGTACATTATTATCTGTAAAATGGTGATTATTTTGTGACATATGTTGAAAAACTTTAGAAGATGGTAATTTCTTATGTTCATTTATTCTAATTTTCAATTTTCGGCTTGTTTCGCCGATATATGCTGTATCACAGTCATTACATGATATTTTATATACACCATTATTATTGAAAATATTATTTTTGTCGTATTGCAAGATATTATACAATGAATTATTACTTCTGTAAGTAGTAACGATATTATATTGTTTTAAAACATTTTTTATTTTATAGATAAATTCATTATATGTAAAAGATTTATATTTGATGTTGTTATTATTATTATCTTTCACATATAGTGGGTCATTTTTAATTTTAATTTTTGCTAAAAGTTTTTCAACTGTTCTAATTTTATATCCATTTTTAATGGCTAAAGCTTTTATAGTATTGAGTTCTTTAAAATAATTGTACCGATTTAATTTTATATTAATTAATCTATTTATCATATAATAAAAAGCAGCCATTTTATGCTATTGGTGGTGGTAGGAATCATTAGATATTAAAGCGCTACACTTTATTGGTTTACGATATATACTGTATATAAATTCATGTTCAGATTTTGAAATATGCAAGTCTAAGAAATTTATTGAATTATCATTTTCTAATTCTAATGTATATTGTATTTTGTCATTCAATTTATTTATATAACGATGAAAAGATTCTAGTGTACGATCACAACCGTTCCAAACAATAAGTATATCATCGACATATCTTGTATACAAGATAATATGTTTTTTAAAAGGATTATTATTTTTAAGAATGTAATTATTTTCAAAATGATCAATTACCATATCAGCTAGCATTCCTGAGGCGGGCATTCCCATTGGAAGTCCGTCCTCGATTTTGTATTTTGTATTTTCGAACTCACAATAATTTGTATCAGTAATATGATTTAATATTTTAATCATATTAATTCTGTCAGTATTATTATTAAATTTTTCATTGATGTATTTTTTAAGTATTTTATTTAACAAAGATTTTTGAATATTACTATATAGATTTATGATATCGAATGATAAAAGTTTGTAATTAGAATTATAACAAATTTTATTGAGTTTATTAATTAAATCAAATGAATTGTTAACAGTATTTTTTGCCTTGAAATTCAAAATTCCAATTACGATTTGAGCTAGATTTTTTGTCGGACAATTGTGAAAAGATGTAATTGGTCTAATAGGATGTCCATCTTTATGAATTTTTATCAAACTATATAATTTGGGTATTTGGGAGTTCATAGGGACAAGTCTATCAATATTATTGTGAAATTTTAATAATGTTGTTTTCGTATCTTTTATGAGATTTTTTGTTGTGAATATGATTTCATCTAGGGGATCTTTTTTACATATTTTGTAGTTATTGTTATTAATATAATCTATAGTTTTATCAATATACTCTTGTCTTTTAATGACAATATTACCCGCACCTTTATCAGCTTTAACAAATATGGCATCATTCATTTGTAATTTATGTTTAATATTATCAACTATTTTATATAAGTTTCTATTATTATGATTTTTCAAATTTTTATATTTCATTTCGATAGTTTTAACAAAATGTTTGCATTTATTTCGAATATCTTCCTCATTTGGATGGTTCCTAATTGCGCTGTCAATCTCAATGGTAGTGAGAGGTATAGGGTTATATTTAGGTGGTAATGAGAATATATGATATTTTGTTAAGATGTCCTTTTCGCTTTTATCGAAAACTATATCAGTGAAATTGGAGAAATTCTTGTAAAATTCTACATTTTCATACTTGGCACTCTCGATTTTAATTTTGTTATGAAAGTTTTTTTGTGTGTTATTTCTTTGAGTTATAAGATGTCCGATCTTGTTATGATGTCTACGTTTAATGTCAATTAGAATGACCCACTATATGTGAAAGATAATAATAATAACAACATCAAATATAAATCTTTTACATATAATGAATTTATCTATAAAATAAAAAATGTTTTAAAACAATATAATATCGTTACTACTTACAGAAGTAATAATTCATTGTATAATATCTTGCAATACGACAAAAATAATATTTTCAATAATAATGGTGTATATAAAATATCATGTAATGACTGTAATACAGCATATATCGGCAAAACAGGCCGAAAATTGAAAATTAGAATAAATGAACATAAGAAATTACCATCTTCTAAAGTTTTTCAACATATGTCACAAAATAATCACCATTTTACAGATAATAATGTACAATTATTACATAAATGTATAAAAATTTTTAAACTTAAACTACTCGAAGCATATGAAATTCATAAACATAATAAAAAGAAAAAATGCATTCTTAATGAACAAACAGATATTAATTTCGAACCATTATTTAAAGTCCTTGAATACTAAGGTGTATTTTTGATTTTCGATTTGTATTGTAGCCATTATCATTTATCGGTTTTTTTTCTAGCCATGTTGGTTTTCCTAATAATAATAATAATAATTTTATAATGATTTTGTAAGAGCCAGTGTAACGATTGCTCACATTTCTTTGCTGGTTTGTATTGTGACGTGTGTGATGAATTGATTAGCAATTTTATGGTTGTGTATTTTGAGTTTTACTTTTGATAGTGTATTAAAAATTGTATCGCACTTAATTGCTGATATACGTGCATGTTATAAAAAAGTTTGTAAAAACATTTGTATTGGAATTATCAGCGAGTTGGAATGTTCTCGATTTGATTTTAGTAGTATAAATATGTATGTTCTGGACCAGGAAGTCGGAGCCAATTTTCAAATTCTCCCGCCAATTGACATCGGGAAGTGACGTCACGGCGCGGAAGATTTGAAATTTCAAATCGACCAACTTAAAATCTAGAAAAGTAAATTCCCCCAGACTTTCTGCCAACCTAAAATCTATGCAAGTAAATTCCCCAGATATCATGTCAACCTGTGACGTCACGGCGCGGGAGATTTGAAATTTCAAATCGACCAACTTAAAATCTAGAAAAGTAAATTCCCCCAGACTTTCTGCCAACTTAAAATCTATGCAAGTAAATTCCCCCAGATTTCATGCCAACCTAAAATCTATACAACTAAATTCCCCCAGATTTCATGCCAACCTAAAATTCTAGTAACTAATGTCAATTTGTAGCCCTGTAAACAGCGGAAACGGCGGCAAATTTGAAAAAAGTTGTTTTTATTGTTGTCAACAAACAAAATTTACGTTGTCAAATTAGCCCAGCCTAGCCTGACTTTTAAATGGGAAATTTGAATGAGAACGCAAAAAGTAAATTGTATACTTTTTATTGAAAATATACAATTAATTATATAATAATAATAATAATAATAATAATAATAATAATAATAATAATAATAATAATAATAATAATAATAATAATAATAATAATAATTATATAGAAAATCATATTTTATTAATCTTCATCATCCGATGAAGACGTATTAAATTCTATCATATTCATAGACTTTCTATGAATTTGTTTACAACACTGCGTGTAAGACATAATTTGAAAAAGAGGAGTTTTTAAACAAAAATCACACCAAGAATGATCATGTTTAACGTAATTTTGTATGGAGTCTCTCTTGAGACCTTTATGAAAATGAATTTTTTTGAAAATTTCATTCTTATTTGGTTTATAATTATTATAGCACTTTTCACAAATTCTCAAATTTATATATTTATAAAAAGTGTACGTAATACAAAGATGTTTAGCTCCATAAATTTCTCTATAACTAGGTAACCAAAGAAAGAACTTCAATAAATTCTCACAATTTACTTGGTCACCAAATGGAAAATTATCTAAATCATATAAATCATGGTTTGGTATTACTTCCAAAAACTTTTCATAGCCTTCTGTATCTTCTGTATCTTCAACTTCATTCCAAACTTCTGTCCATTTTTCCGCACTGAATTCGTCTAACAAATCACTAACTATAGTTCTAGGTAATAATTCATATAATTTTGGTAACGAAAAATTGTCAATTGTCAAGTTTTTCGCCACTACTTGTAAGCACATTGAGTAGAGATTAGACATTTTTGAATGAAAGACTATCACTATAATTAAATTAAAACTAGTGCATTAGATAATCACTCTCTTGAAGTTGAACTATTGACTATACCTGCTCTAAATTATTCTTAATTTATATGAAAATTAATGAATGCAACTATTGTTGTGATAAAATGTGATGACAAACGGATAATGTAAATAGAATAATATATTTTTTAATATAAAAATATAACAAGGTCAACCATTAAGAATATATCATTTCTTCTCAAACTGACTTTAGTTGTTTTTTAAAATTTATGTAAGAAAACTGCGCAGACATTAGTTACAAGATACGATATTGGTATTCGAATACGAATACGTATTCGAATACGAATTTCTGCTTCAACAATTGAACAGGTAAGTAATATTGTTTCTTTCTTATATTGTTATAATAACGTATAAATGATTAGAATGTGGATGGCATACTCTCAACAACATTATCCAAAAATTGTTGATGTTCGTTCATCAATTGATTATTTAAGACACATGTTTAGTGATTTACTCTTCGAGGCTCAACATGAAGGTGTTTATGGTAGAAATTGGTTTTCGTCAGATTACTTGCATCAAATATCAGGAGAATATAAAAAAGCTGAAGAAATCTGTCAGTTATATTTAGATGGTAAAAGAAATTTGGATAATACAATTTTTGATTTGATTGAAAAGTGTGATGCAAAAGTTTGTCTTCGCGATGTAATGCACGAACTTCCTTATGGAATAGTAAAGAAGTACGAAATTGATAAATCTATTTACGACAGCGACGATAATGATGGAAAAGAAAACAAGAAATAAATTATATAATTTTTATTAAAAATAAATATATTTCTAATAACAAATTCTATTGTTTTAATCTATTATTTAGAATATTATATTAAATATAGTAAAGATTCATATTTTTTATTCCTTTCCGAACAAAACTACTTCAAATTATATTCTTTACAATTCCTGTCAATTGATAATATTCGAATAATTTATCATGAACAATAATACAATATGCTCTAGTTTTATTAGGAAAATTCACACTACTTTCAAATTCTAACTTTACGTCAACTGTTGATGATTGGATGGCTTCGTTTTGTTTTGAACAATCAATGACGAAGATCGATCGAAGTGCAAAGTTTGTATAGGTCGTCGTTGGTGTTGATGAGTGATTATTATGAAAATCACGATGAAAATCGATAAAAGCTTGATAAGCTTCAGTATATTGATTTTTTTCAAAATCAAAATTTTGATTTTCATATGGATAGCACTGGGAATTCAACCATACACGAAGATTCGTTAATTTAACATGATCGAATTTGCTGATTTCCTTCTTCGGATTGTCTTTGCGATCCGTTTGGAAGGCAACAATTACATATCTTGGTCGTTCTAGATTGGTAGTTGTCTTAACGCTCCATATATCCTTCTTAGATTGTCTTAGTGAGGGTAATTCAAGAAGCTCCCAATTTCTAAATCCAATCTGTATAGGGATATTTTTATTCATTTGATTTAGAAGATATAATTTCGATTGATCACTCGGATATACGTGTTTTAATTTTAAGCATAAATCTTGAATTTTAATTGTTGCTGTCTTTGTTCCATTAGTAAAATAACAGTTGTCATCAGACCGACTGCGTACTAATCGAATTTTGTGTTTTCCATTGATAATTGTCTTGTAATCGTGAAAGCAGGCAAATAAAAATGATAATGGAATACGTAGACTAACATACTCGTTATCAGCTGCTAGAGATACTATTGTACCACTATCGGGACACCAACCAGCTGTTTCTAAAGCTCTACTTTCATCATGATTGTAACACAATAAGCCTTTAATGGTTGTTGTTGTTCCAACGTCTCGTACTTTTTCAATTTCTTTACCATTTAATTCGTATGCAATTGAGTCGAATAGATATGCACCAAAATTATTAGATAATTTACAATCACCAGTTGCCGTTGCATTAGCAATTTCTTCATATTTACAAATTAAATACAAAAATGATTCATAAAACGAAATAAAAACATCCTGTTGATTAATGTTGATTTCAATTTCATCGTTATTTTGAAATGATGAAATTGTCGGATGATACGTATGATATTCTTCTTTTTCAATACTATCGTCGAATCTTACTTTTTTGTATATTTGTAGTTTTTCGGACATTGTAACCAAGATCTTTTAATATTTGAATGCTTGCTTGTGTCAATGATGTTGTTGTTGTTGTTGTTGATACGGATGATAACGACGTCTGACTAATCGGAAATGATTGAATTTGAGGTATTTTATAGTAAGCACCTCTATCCCCACCACTATGGAAAACTAGGCCCATTGCTTTTCAATTCTAATCTGATAACAAGTTCTTCTCCTTGGAAATTAACCAAATCACCGTTTTGATCTAACACTCTGATGGTTAAATTGTCAATGAAATGTTTATTCAAAATTGGTAAATATATATGATTTCTTGGCTCAATATTTATAGCATAACCTGGATTTACAGCTGGGGCAAATTCATAAATTGTGTGTGATGGTCGATTATTATAGTATGATCCTGTTGTTATATTACATTCAATACGAATTGATAAAACTTTGATTATCTCCACTGGTTGATCAGATGAATAAAGTTGATTAGGTGGCAGAACTTGTTTTGAAAACCCTAATAACGTTCCAATACCATCGCCTTTAGTGAAGTCAATTTCATATTTACTCTTCAATTCACACTTTAACGTATTATTGTTCGGCTTCAGTGAAAGAAATTCTGCTTTATTAATATCATTAGGTGGACTAAGTTGTTCTTGTAGGTAGTCTTCAATGTGTGTTATCTCATATGCACCAGTTGGAATGGTTATTTCTTTTTCTATACCATTATCTTTATAGTAGAACTTATTCTGTCCCTCTTCAATGTTTGGTATTGTATTGTATGTATGAAAGCCAATAAGGGCCAATGAATAACTACAGTTTGGATTCAAATTGATTGGAGGATAAAAGTCTGCAGATAGCACACTGCTACGACCTTTTAATGTGAATGTTAAAGACATGACTGAGCAATTAATGTTCAAGCACCTTTATTATATAAGAATTTTAGACATAAATGTCCACAATTATATGTATTATATTTTTGTAGATTATTAAAATTATATAAAATATTTTTACATTTCCAATACTTGATTAGTTCTTTTGGAGGCTTTAAATTTCCATAACTATCAAAATAAAGCACTTTATTATTTTGTTTATAATATGCTACCCAGTGTGTACCACTACCTTCTCGAGAATCTAAATTAACAATACCTGTTTCGTATTTTCTAATTTTTTGAGGTAAATCATCTCTCATGAAAACACCTCGAAAATTAGGAATCTTAAGCCTTTCAGCATATGTTCGTAGTTGATGATCAGTTAGGGGATGAGAAGGTAGTTTCAGTGGTAGTTTTTTGTCAAATACAATCCCAATCCTGTTTTGTGTTTTTTCAAGTACAATCCATTACCTTTTCTACCTAAGGCAATGGCTTCCATTGTGCGATTATGACGTTCGGCCTCTTCCAATTTTTTTCTTGCTGCTTTAGCATCGTTCACAGCTTTTGTTACAGCTGCTGCACCGCCTGTTAATGCTCCTAATGCAGACAAACCACCGAATAATAAGGGTAACCATCCACCAGATTTTTTTGGTATGGGTATAATTCGAGGTAAACGAATACGTTTACGACCACCAGCTTTTTTAACAGCAACACGAGCCGCTTTAACTATTGTTCCAATACTATCAGATCCATTGGTGGTCTTCTTCAGTAGATCGATAATACCCTTTTTAAATGCACATTTCTTCAATTGTTTTCGTCGTCGTCGTCGTCTATGTCCCATTCCCAATTTTTGTTTGGCTTTCATTATATTCGTTACCAAATAGGCGGCTGCTTTTTCTCCTAGTGAAGCGTCACGTGACGTAACTCTTTCCCAAGCTCTATTCTCTAAAATTTTATCGGCTCTATGTCGATCTTCAAGATTTTTACTCTGCGAATACGCTATATCGTGTTGTTTACATGCACGATCTAATTCGTTAATTCCCGGATCGCCCCGCTTCAATCGTTTAGCTAGTTTCGTACCAGGTCCACAGTATTGATATCCGGGGATATGTAATTCAATTGGTAATTTGTTAATTAAGGAATTAACAAGTCCGTCACCTTTGAACGTCAACATTAAACTGACAAGATGACGTCTGCCTTCTTATATAAATACCCGCAGACTGACAGACATGCCTTCAGTAGTTATGATGAACGTTGTCAAACATAAACTATCTCTTAAAATAAATAATCATGACGTGTTAGTTGTGAAAAATCATCATCGACACAGTCCACTACTTCCCGATACGATGAGAACAATAATTTGTGGACCTAGTGGATGTGGTAAAACAAATGTGATAATTAGTCTTTTACTGGAACCGAATGGGTTACGTTTCGAAAATGTCTACATATTTTCAAAATCACTCTTTCAACCGAAATATGAGTTCCTTAGGAGTGTCCTTTCTAAAGTCAAAGAAGTTGGATACTATCCATTTACAAATAATGATGAAATCATACCCACACGTGATGCAAGAAGTAATTCTGTATTCATCTTTGACGATATAGCTGTACCTGGTGAACAGGAGAGAATCCGAGAATACTTCAGTATGGGTCGACATAAGTGTATTGATTGTTTCTACTTGTGTCAAACATATACACGCATTCCAAAACAATTAATACGTGACAATGCAAATGTAGTTGTGATTTTTAAACAAGATGAACATAATTTGAAGATGATTTATAGTGAGAATGTAGGAAGTGATATGAGTTTCGATGTATTCAAACGTATCTGTAATGAATGTTGGAAATATCAGTATGGATTTTTGGTAATATTAAAAGATGAAAATCTACGGAATGGACGCTATAGAAAACGATTTGATTGCTTCATCAAACTATAAATAGACTGATAAATCTACATCATCAAACATTCATTGTTCAACTGTGACAATGTTAAGTCAACAACAGAAACAAATTAAGAAGAAATTAATAGAAGCCGCTGATAATGTTAGAAAAAAATTTAAACAATTAAAGAATGAACAAATAGATCAGACGGAGACAATCGATAGACTTTTGGAACCGATTAAAAAGCCATTAGATGAACTGGTGTTGGAAAAGAAGAAGAAGAAAAAGAAAACTATTAAAAGAGAACAAATAGCAGAAGATGAACAACAACAACAAGCACTACCTCCACCAAAAATTAAAGTTGAGGAAAAAGAAGAAGAAGAAAGTGTACCGCGATTTCCGTATGTGTCGAGAAGACACTCCATTGCAAGTAAATTCGCCGCCGACGACGGCGAAGATGAAGACGATGACGACGATGACGATATGGAAGAATTATTTATGGATCAATCAAAAGTATCTGACAAGGCTTATGCTGATTACATCAATCAATATCCAGCAATTGCACAACCCTATATTGAAAAATTGATTCAAAAACATCAAACAATCACTTCAAAAATCAATTATGATGAGGCGACGGAGAAGCTAACTCTGGGCAATACAGTTTTGTATATTGAGCCTGATGGTGATATAAAAGTATTGAATGAAGTTTTCAAGGGAACAGAAGGATTGTATGATTTGTTGTTTTTGAAAAATGTCTCCCATAGTAAGTTTTCAATTAAGGATCAAGACGCTTATAAGAGAATTATCAATCTTACAAATGCCTATCGACAGAACTATGATCCACAGAAGAAAATACAAGGAGATACATCATATAAATATCAAAAGGTTATTAAACCATTATTAAGATCACAGAGTTCCCCTTCTCCTTCGGGGCGGGGTGTTCAATATTTACGATACAATAGAAAACCAGTTGAATATATTTATTGGGATGATCCGAATGAGTTAGTTGCTCGTTTGGCTTTGTTGTGTGCATCAACTGGTGCGGGAAATAATTCTCATCAAAACGAGATTATTGCTATTGAAAAAGAACTACGTGAAGCAGGAGTGATTTATTAGTATAATGACCTCATCATCGTCATCGTCATCGCTATCGTTGTATATAGATGTACAAGGTTTCCGAATACCAAACAACAATAAATTCCTACCAAAAGAGCTAGCAACCTATGATGGATATAAGATAAGTCATTTCATCTTCAAGTCTCCCTATTGTTTTAAAGCATTACCACTGGAATATAAGAAACAAGTATACTGGTTGACGAAAAATCATCATGGATTGAAATGGGAGGACGGTTTTATAGATCCTAAGGAATTTAATGGAATTATTAATAGAGTAACATCTGGATACAGTGATATTTATGTTAAGGGCTTGGAAAAGAAGAAATTCATTGAGAACTTTATCTATAATACATCAATAGTTCATGAATTACCAGACCAGCCACGTTTATATAAATCTAAATCCACTTGTGTATTTCATTCAATATTGAATTGTATGTGTGCCTTAACCAATGTTATAATATTATATGAAAATTTTCATGATAGTGATCAATAAAAGAATGATGTATAAATATGCTGTTTTTCCTTAAACCTTATTTAGTATCATTATGAGCATTGACAAATTCGGACGTGCTTGGAAGAGAAAATTCAGTGAAAATGATAATAAAGCGAGTGGAAGTCGTGTTTGGCACAATCTATATAGTTATACTACTGATGGCAATCTTGACTTAAAGAATCATCGAATCTGTAATCTACATGACGGTGAAGATGTAAAGGACTCAACCACTAAAGGGTACGTTGATGAACTAAGAAAAGAGATAGAAAATCAAATTAAAAAAAATGATAGTATAATTGAGGAAAAGATTAAAAATTTAGAACGATTAATAGAGGAGAACGAAACTCAAACACATAAACACATTCAAAATAGTCGAAAAATTGAAGGACTTTATCAATCAGATATACCAACAATTAAAGATCACATAAAGAAGCTTAATGATAGTTTTACAAAACGAGACAAATCAATTAACGATAAATTCACCGCATTTGATAAGAAATTGAATGAACTGAATAATACAATAAGGAGTACAAGGGATCAATTGGAAAACATTGAAAGGTTAATTAAGACATATAACCAGAAATTTATTGATATTAATAAGATAATACAACTACAGAAAAATTAAAACAATTTAATAGATAGATTTAGAAGATTTATTAATGAAAACAATTGTGAAAATTGAACAGTTCTCATCAGAAGGTCATCGTGGCAATACCTCTTCATCGATATCATTTTTCAAATCCATTATACACAGCTAGTGAAGTGAATAAAATATCGAAAAGAAATAATGTCATTGAAAGAACATGTTGTTAATGAAATATATAAACCAGCTCGAAAAAATTTCCTTCGACGTCGTACAATTATAAAAGGTCTAGATGAACTTTGGCAAATGGATTTAGCCGATCTTAGTAAACATTCAAAAAAAAACAATGGATACAAGTATATATTGGTGGTAATTGATTGTTTTTCAAAATATCTCTGGACTCAACCATTAAAATCTAAATCAGGCAACGATGTAACGTCAGCAATGAAAACAATATTACAACAACAAGGTCGTCATCCAAAGAAGCTTCAGTCAGATCAAGGAAAGGAGTTTTTTAATAAACAATTTAGTGCTTTAATGAAGAAATATGGAATTAGTCATTATCATACATATAGTGTAAAAAAAGCTTCTATTGCTGAACGTGTAATTAGAACTTTAAAAAGTAAATTATATAAATTATTTACAATGAATGCGTCATATAATTGGATAAAAATTCTTGATGACGTCACTAAAGATTACAATAATACACTACACAGAACGATAAAGATGAAACCTAATGAAGTAAATAAAGATAACGAGCAAGAAATTCTACAGGCATCCTATAATAATTTGAAAAAATTCACTGCTGGAAAATTCAAGAAAGACGATCTTGTTCGTATCAGTAAGATGAAACATTTATTCGACAAAGGTTATACACCCAATTGGACAACAGAATTATTTAAAATTATAAAAGTAAATAATAGCAATCCTGTGACGTATTTACTGGAAGATTTACGTGGTCAACCAATCAGTGGATGTTTCTATGAAGAAGAATTACAAAAGACCCACTATCCAAGTATCTATTTAATTGAAAAGGTGCTACGTCGTAAAGGTCGTAAATTATTTGTTAAATGGTTAGGATTTGATAGTGTATATAATAGCTGGATTGATATGAAAGACATTACATAAAAATGATATATTCATTTATTTCTATATAAATGTAATTGTAAAAAGTTCGTCTAAAAATAGTTTTTCTATTCAATTTTATTGAAAATTTCATTTACTCTCACTTGTACTTTTATTTAATCAAAATTGAAAAGAGGGGATAAATTTATGGTAGTGGGAATAATGGTATATAAAACCTAAATTTTTCAAAAGTACTCAGTTTTTTGTGCAACGTTTAGAAGAAAGAAAAGAAACATTTTTTGAGATTAAATTGTGAGTGCAGTATGTATGGATTGAAATATTATATTAATGAAGCTAAACTGTTACTTTCGGATGATAAAGTTCATAGTAGGGATAAATTCTTTATAAGAAGGTTACTAGAAAAACTTTCACCTTATGCAGATATGCAAGAGGTTTTAAATGAATATGGTAAACATTTTATAGATTGTGTTTGGTCGAATAGTGGTGTGACTACCGGGCCAGACACATGTAATTGTTTTTATACACGCAACAGATTGAACTCTTTGAAAAGTTTAGTAAATAAAATAAAAAACTCGTGGTGCAGCGATAGTAGTGATAGTGATTTTGATTACTATGTCACAGAGTGCAGTGATTCTACAGAATGCTCTTGATACAGAAAATGCTGTATCATGCATTAGAAATTTAGTTAAAATAAATTTATTGAAAATGGATCCTTTACATTTAAGTAATATTTGGTTGAAGTTACCAGCATTTTATCAAAACGATGAAGATTTAAGAAACTTAATCATTTGTGGACAACATGAAGTTAATCGTGAAGACAATCAACATAATCACCCATTTAAAGTGTATTGTACCGCTTGCCTTTTAAACAATGATTTGTATAACTTTTCATCTGTTTTCAATGAATTATAAATTAAATAAAGAAAAATTATTTTAAAGTATGTGTTTTAATGTCCTTTTATATTTACTGTTTTATTTATAAAAACTGGATTTGAAACTGCAATAACAATATATACAGGAAATGAAATTAAAAGAAGACAATTCTGATTAATAATCATATTTTTATTCTATAATTAAACCTAGTCAATTGTTAACTTTTATTATACAATAATTTTACACATTTTATGCCATTTATTTTGGTATGTTAATTTTTCTATCTCATAGCTAGATTTCCGTCTTCCTTTTCTTCTTCTTCTTCATCTTAAAGAAAACTAGTATTTCTTCTTTAATATATGTTTAATTATATTTTGTAATAACTAACCTTATTCTAAATTAAAAATTTACTTGATTTATTGATCTTCATCAATTCTTGCTCTTTTTGATGTTGTTGGTGCTTCAATGGCTTTTATGTCTTCATCTTCTTCAATATTAAATTTATATTTAGTAATTGCTTTTTCTAGCATGTCCAATTCTTCTTCGGATTCTAATTTCATTCTTATATATCTTACTGGTAAATTACCAAATTTTTTCTGAAGTGTTGTAGTTTTCGGCGAGTACGATAAGTAAATTGAGACTCTATCGTCTTTTAAGATAATATCCTTTACACCGTATCTGATATATAAAATTTTCATTTAGGAAAAATAAAAATATAGAAAATATTTCTACTTACTGAAAGATTTGTTTTATAATGACATGTAACAAATTGATTGGTAAATTAACTTTATCTTCTGTGAAAACCACAATTGTTGATGGTGTTGTTGACATTTTCTTTTTTGTGAATCGTTAAGACTTTAGGAAACAAATAAGTTTACTCTTCAGTAACGCTCTTTACAAGAAAAGATGTATCAAATGACTAACAATTTAAATATCCACGCTTATATATATACAGAAGTTTAAACAAAGACAACTACGTTTTCCAATAGCATTTCCACTGAATTGCAAAATATTAATAAACAAGGTCAATTCTAAAGAGATCATCAATTGTCACAAATTATAAGATGACTGTTAAGACATTTATTTTTCTAAGAATTTTCAATTTAGAGAAAAAATTGTAACAGAGAATCCTTTGTGTAGGAAATTGAGTATTGTTTTCCAATAAAAATTCTAGACTGCAAAATATTAATAAACAAGGTCAAATATTAAAAAGATCCTTTGTACAAAGAATGATGTATTGTTATCCAAAGAAAATTCTTCATTGCAAAAATATTAATAAACAAGGTCAGTCAATAAGAGTGTTTTTCTAGAAATTTTTATTACGTTAATTCATAACGGATTTTGCGTGGTATAAAAGCAGGTTGTAACGCAGAGCTCAAGTATTTTGTTGAAAGTGTTTTAAAGTGTCACACGCGTACAACAAAACTGCTTGTTAAAAATGTCTAAAGCACAAGTATTATGTAATATTTGTTTCAAACCGTTCTCAAAAAAATACAACTTAAATCGCCACATAAAACGTGTTCATTCTTTACC
Source organism: Mylabris phalerata (assembly GCA_020740385.1). Lineage (NCBI taxonomy): Eukaryota > Metazoa > Arthropoda > Insecta > Coleoptera > Meloidae > Mylabris > Mylabris phalerata. Next base: position 84,848 of record JAJEOX010000069.1, on the reverse strand, counting down.
AGGTAAATGTTTTTTAAACCACCTCATTACTTTTCTTCATTTACCGCTTCCAATTTTAGGATGCGAAAAACCTGAACTTACTAAAGAAAGGTGTAGTTTATGTGGAACAGATATTCCTGTTGATAAATGGTTATGTCATTTACGCACCTTAAGTCATCGATTAAAATCAGCAGAACCATACACATCAAATTTGAAGGTGGTTAAAAGTACTTTCCAAGGACGAATTAAAACATTACTTTATGAAAATAGTGACTTATCTAATTTGGATGTTGATGTATTTCTAAAATCTTCTAAAGATGTTGTAGTTCCTAAACTTGTACAAGAGTTAATTGAACATACATTAATTAAATTCAATTTGGAATTGTTTGCTGAGTATGTGAAAATGGTTGACGAAAACGAAGAAAGTTCGATAAAAAGTTTCAACTCAAAAATGACGTTGGTGCAGAATGACGATGATATTACATTAAACTATGACTTGATGATTGAAAAAATTAAAACGAAAACAACTGAATTCCAAGAAAGGGATAGCGGTTGGGCGTTGACCGGAATAACCCATTTAGAAATTAATATAAATCAATACCAACCATTGAGAGGAAGTAGTCAGTACATAGGATTACCTAAGAAAATCCAAGAAAAGCACGCTTGTATCAATGTCAAAAATAACGATGAATATTGTTTCAAATGGGCTATAATTTCGGCTTTGTGTCCAGTCGATTTCCATGCAAATAGACCAAACTCATATTGTGTTGAAGACATCACTGCCAATACAATAGTTTTACATAATAATATTGTATTAGAATTTGATGATTTAGACTTTCCTTTGAAAGTAAAAGACATTAAAATATTTGAAGAATTGAACTCGGAAATTAGTGTAAATACTTTTGGTTTAGAAGATGATCAAATTGTTGGACCATTGTATTGTACCAAAAGAGAAAAAGTAAAGCATATCAATTTACTGTTGATAGAAAAAGAAGAACGGAGCCACTATGTGTGGATTAAAAATGTCTCAAGATTACTGCGAAGCAGCATTACAAGCCATACAAATAAAATTTTCATTTGCAATTTTTGCTTATTACATTTCGATTCTGAAAAAAACTTATTAATACATAAAGAGGAGTGTAATCGTATAGTTACAATCATGCCAACACATGAGAATTCTGTAGTAGAATTTAAAAATTATGAACGACAAGTTGAAGTTCCATTTGTAATCTATGCAGATTTTGAGTGTCTATTACAAGACATTGATATTTGTACACCGAATCCAACTACATCGTCAACAACTAATGTACAAGAACACACACCGTGTGCTTTCGCTTATTACATTAAATGTTCGTTCGATCAGAATTTCGATAAATTACAAGTTTACAATGGTGAAGATTGTGCTGATCAATTTGTAAAATCATTAACGTACGATATACAAAGAATTTATAATGAAATTCTAATGAAACCGAAACCAATGGAGAATTTAAATGATGAACAACTTGAATCATATCTTGAAACGAACATCTGTCATATTTGTAATCAAACAATAGTCAATGATGATAAAGTGATGGATCACTGTCACTTTACTGGTAAATATAGAGGACCAGCACATCGACAATGCAATTTGCAATATCGCATACCTAAATTCTTTCCAATTTTTTTTCATAACTTTTCTGGTTATGATTGTCATTTGTTTGTAAAATCGTTGGAAAAAATTGAAGGTGATATTAACTTAATACCGCTAAATAAGGAACTCTATGTCTCCTTATCAAAACGAATTTTTGTTAGTGAAACAGAGACAGTTGATCTGCGGTTTCTAGACTCGTTCAGATTTATGTCATCTAGTCTAGATAGTTTAGCGCAGAATTTATCACCTAATGATTTCCAAACTGTTAAAAGCGTTTTCAACGATGAAGAACAATTTAAATTACTGATAAGAAAAGGTGTGCTACCATATGAGTACTTTAATTGTTGGAAACGTTTAGAAGAGACATCATTACCAGCGCAAGAAAAATTTAACAGTCGATTTTCGATGAAATTATGCTCTGATGAAGATTACAAACATGCACAGAATGTGTGGCAACAATTCAATTGTCAAAATTTATGGGACTACATGAAATTGTACTTGATAACGGATGTATTGCTGTTGACTGATATTTTTCAAAATTTCCGCAAAGTCTGTCAAAAAATATACAATTTGGATCCTTGTCATTATTACACAGCACCCGGATTATCATGGGACGCCATGTTGAAATATACTCAAATAAAAATTGAATTATTAACCGATATCAATATGCATACATTTATTAAAAGAGGTATACGTGGTGGCATAACACAATGTTCACATCGACATTCTGTTGCAAACAATAAGTATATGGAAAGTTATGACTCATCTAAACCAAGTACGTATTTAATGTATTTAGATGCTAACAATCTATATGGTTGGGCCATGTCACAACCACAACCCTATGGTGGGTTTCAATGGGTCGAAGACATTGAATCAATTGATATAATGAAAATTCCAACAAATTCCGATATAGGTTACATCTTCGAAGTGGATCTAGAATATCCAAAAGGTCTACACGATCAGCACAATGATCTTCCATTTTGTCCGGAGAATAAGATTAGTTCAAATGCAAAATATTCCAAATTGATTACTGATCTAACAAATAAAAATAAATATATAATACATTATAGAAATTTACAACAGTGTGTCAAGCATGGTTTGAAAATTAATCAAATTCATCGAATATTACAATTTAAACAATCGTGTTGGTTGAAAAAATATATCGATCTGAATACACATCATCGTACATTGGCCAAAAATACGTTTGAGAAAAATTTTTTTAAATTACTAAATAATGCAGTGTACGGTAAAACTATGGAGAATGTAGATAAAAGAAAAGACATCAAATTGGTTACAGAGTGGGAGAGTTGTGGAAAGAGATTGGGTGCACGTGCACTAATTGCCAAACCACATTTCCATAGTGTAGCCCATTTTACACCTAAAATGGTGGCAATTCAGTTGAATCGTGTCAAGACCTGTTACAATAAACCAATTTATATTGGTTTTACAGTATTGGAATTATCAAAATGGTTGATGTACGATTTTCATTATGAATACATGAAACCAAAATACAACGATAAATTACTATTAAACTATATAGATACGGATTCACTTATTTATACCATCAAAACTGATGATTTCTACAATGATATTAGGGATGATATAGATATTTATTTCGATACATCTGAGTATGCAAAAGAGAATCCATACAATTTACCATTGAAAAATAAAAAAATTGTTGGATTTATGAAAGATGAAAATAATGGTAAAATAGTGAGAGAATTTATTGGTTTAAAATCGAAAATGTATTCAATTGACGTTATTGATGGTAAATTGATCAAGAAAGCTAAAGGTGTAAAGAAAACAGTTATTAACGGTTTCAATTTAGATGACTATCGAGACTGTCTGTATAAAAAGAAGATTTTTTATGGTAACATGTCCACATTTAGATCCGTCCTTCACAATATCTATACACAAAATTTGAACAAGATTGCTCTTAGTCATTTTGATGATAAAAGACATATTAGAGAAGATGGTATATCAACATTTGCCTGGGGACATTACCACATAGAAGAATAATTCAATAAATATTACACTGTATAAATTAAAATTTTAGTAGATTAACTTTAATTTATTTCTATAATTATTTTTATCTCAATTACACGTTTTTGTTGTTGTTGCTGATGTTGTTGTTGCTGATGTTGTTGTTGCTGATGTTGTTGTTGTTGTTGTTGCTGTTGTTGTTGTTGTTGCTGTTGCTGCTGTTGTTGTTGCTGCTGTTCTTGTTGTTGTTGTTGTTGCTTCTGTTGTTGTTGGTATTGTTGTTGTTCTTGTACCCATAATTGTACTCTCTTTTGCTTTTGTTGTAGTTGATGTTGTCGTTCTTGTTGCCGTTGCTGTTGTCGTTGCTGTTTTTGTTGTTGTTGTCGTTGTTGGTCTCGTTCCCGTAAACATTCCAGGATTCTTTGTTGCTGTTGTCGATCTAGTTGTTGTTTACAATAATTTGAAATTAATGTAAATATGTATAAGTTATAAATTAATACTTACATTGTTCTTCTTTCTGAAAATGCTCAAATTGATGTTCTATCAAATAATTGAATTGATCCTCGGTGATCTCTTCACCTTCGAAAACTGTTTTATGATATTTAATTAAAAATTAATTATAAATTAAATGTATGTTGTAAATGAATATGTACTTACTCATAATTTCTCTTGAATTCATTTTTATTCACCAATTAATATTCACCAATTGAAATTCACCAATTAAATTAGGTACTTGACGATACACTGATTTACTTTAAGACTGGTTGATCTTATACATATATTATTGTGATTGCAATTCAGCATTCTTATTAAGAAGATTTCTTATAGAAAGGATCCATTGTTACAAAATCTTTTATTTGAAAATTGTTAGAAAAGTATATGCATCTATGATTTTCTTATTATTTGAAAAATGATGTATTCTTAATGGTTGACTTTGTTATATTTTTATATTAAAAAATATTATTCGAATTATAAATTAATAGAGAGATCTGTACTTTGTGTCTGTATGAAAGTCATCGAAAAGAGATATTACAGCAGAAATACACCAAATTTCCACTAATAATTATTGATTTGCTTTAAATTTAATTCATACTGTATATTTTTGTGATTGCAATTCAGCATGCTTATCAAGAAGATTTCTTAAACAAAGGAAATTTTTTAATATTAATAAATGAACAATGCAGGTATTCATTACCTATAAATTATATATACATTCTTTTATTTGAAAATTGTTAGAAAAATATATACATATATTGTCAATGTTGTTGTTCATCCAACTATGCCAATTAAAGTAGACTTTGTGTGCCCTTCCTGTAAGGGTGAAAGTGATGAAAGGGGTGAACAGTGTCATTGGTGCCTTTATCAAAAACTTGTAAATAAGGAAGGGTACAAACATTTAAAGTGGCAAGGTGCAGCACCTGGGGACGACGACGACGACGACGACAACACCGATTAATAATTGGTGAATTTTTCAATTATTAAGTCTTATTATTATTATTATTATTTAGACTTTTTTCAAATTTGTTTGAAAATCACATGCTACTGATCTTCTTAAAAGTCAGGTCAGGCTAGGCTAGGCTAATTTGACAACGTAAATTTTGTTTGTTGACAACAATAAAAACAACTTTTTTCAAATTTGCCGCCGTTTCCGCTGTTTACAGGGCTACAAATTGACATTAGTTACTAGAATTTTAGGTTGGCATGAAATCTGGGGGAATTTAGTTGTATAGATTTTAGGTTGGCATGAAATCTGGGGGAATTTACTTGCATAGATTTTAAGTTGGCAGAAAGTCTGGGGGAATTTACTTTTCTAGATTTTAAGTTGGTCGATTTGAAAATTCAAATCTCCCGCGCCGTGACGTCACAGGTTGACATGATATCTGGGGAATTTACTTGTATAGACTTTAGGTTGGCAGAAAGTCTGGGGGAATTTACTTTTCTAGATTTTAAGTTGGTCGATTTGAAATTTCAAATCTCCCGCGCCGTGACGTCACTTCCCGATGTCAATTGGCGGGAGAATTTGAAAATTGGCTCCGACTTCCTGGTCCAGAACATACATATTTATACTACTGCTACAGAATGTCGATGCGAACATTGTGTAATGCCACCTCGTATACCTCTACGGATAAATGAATGTATATTGATGTCAGTTAATAATTCAATCTTAACTCCAGTAAATTTCAACATAGCATCCCATGATAAACCAGGTGCAGTGTAGTAATGGCAGGGATCCAAATTGTATATTTTTCGACAGACTTTTCGAAAATTTTCAAATATGTCCGTCAACAACAAAACATCCGTAATTAAATATAATTTCAAATAATCCCATAAATTTTCACAATTAAATTGTTGCCATACTCGTTGTGCATGTTCATAATCTTCATCACTACAAGATTTCATTAAAAATCGACTGTTGAAATGTTCTTTTGATGTAATCTTGTTTCTTCTAAACGCTCCCAACAGTTAAAATACTCATATGGTAGCACACCTTTTCTTATCAACAATTTGAATTGTTCATTATCATTGAAAACCATCTTAACAGTTTGAAAATCTTCAGGTGATAAATTTTGTGCTAGACTATCTAGACTAGATGACATAAATCTGAATGAGTCTAGAAATCGCAAATCAACTGTATCTTTTTCACTAACAGGAATTCGTTTTGATAAAGAAACATACAGTTCTTTGTTTAATGGTATTAAATTAATATCACCCACAACTTTTTCCAATGATTTTACAAATAAATGACAATCATATCCAGAGAAATTATGGAAGAATATTGGAAAAATTTTGGTACACGATAACGAAGATTACATTTCTGATGTGCTGGCCCCCTGTATTTTCCAGTCAGATGACAATGATCCATTACTTTATCATCGTTATCGATAATTTTATTGCAAATATGGCAGATGTTAGTTTCAAAATGTGTTTTCCAGTTGTTCATCGTTTAAATCTTCCATTTCTTTTGAATTCATGATAATTTCATCATAAATTCGTTGTATATCTTGTACCAATGATTTGACAAATTGATCTGCACATTCTTCACCTTTATAAACTTGCAATTTATCCAAATTAGGATCGAACGAACATTTGATATAATAAGCAAAAGCACATGGGATGTGTTCTTGAATATTTGTTGTTGAAGAAGTGGAAGGATTCGGTGAACATGTATCGATATCTTGTAAAATACATTCAAAATCGGCATAGATTACAAATGGAACTTCCATTTGTCGTTCACAGTTTTTAAATTCCACCATAGAATTTTCAGGTGTTGGCATGATCGTTACCATTCGATTGCACTCGTTTTTATGAATTGAAAATTGATCTTCTGAATGAAAATGTAACAAACAAAAATTGCAAACAAAAATTTTACTTTTATGTTTGGTAATGGTAGTTCTTATTAATCTCGATATATTCTTAATCCAAACGTAATGACTTCGCTCATCCTTTTCCAACAATAATAAATTGATATGTTTGTTTTTTTCCAATTTAGTGCAATACAACGGACCAATTATTTGATTGTTTTCGAATCCAAATACATTAACACTGAGTTGTGGTTAAAGTCTTCAAATATTTTGATGTCTTTCACTTTCAACGGAAAATCTAAATTACCAAATTCTAGTTTGATACCATTTTTTAAAATAATAGTATCCAATTTAATGTCTTCAATATCATATGATCGCGGTCTATCTGTATGATTATCGACAGGGTACAAAGCAGAAATAATCGACCATTTAAAACAAAATTCATCGTCATTTTTAACATTAATACAGGCGTGTTTATTTTGGATTTTTTCAGGTAACTGTAAATATTGACTTGCTCCTCTCAATGGTTTATATTGATTTATATTGATTTCTAAATGAGTTATTCCAGTTAATGCCCAGCCACTATCTCGTTCTTGAAATTCATTCATTTTTGTTTGTATTTTTGCCAACATTAATTGATAACTTGATTGGATCTCATCTTCATTCTGTACCAACATCATTTTTGTGTTGAAACTTTTAACAGAATGTTGTTCTGTTTCAACAGAGTGTTGTTTCTTCTGATTTTTCTTTCATTTGTACATAATCAGCAAATAGTTCCAAGTTAAATTTAAATAATTTATGTTGTAGTAATTGTTGTTTAAGTTCAGATATTACATCCTCTTCTGATGATTTGAAAAAATCTTCTGTATTCAAATTAGACAAGTCACAATTTTCATAAATATACGTTTTAATTCTTGCTTGAAAACTACTTTTAACTACTTTCAATTTAGACGTATACGTTTCGGTGGATTTCAATCGATGGCTTAAAGTACGTATATGACACAACCATTTATCAACAGGAATATCTGCTGAACATAGGTGACACCTTTCAGTTTCAATTACAGGTTTCTTGTATACTAAAAAAATTGAAAACAATAAGTTGAAAAGACCACCTGGAAGATTTGATAAGATTTACCTGCTGCCGCTGACGAATGGACTCGTTTTGTGTGTCGATCTAATGAATCTTTCCTTGCAAACGATTTACCACAAATATTACACGATACTTGTGCTTTAGGCATTTTTTCTCTGATATTGTTTAATACTTTCAACGAAATAAACAATGAACTGCAGTTAACTTATTTTTTCACAAACGATAATACCACAAAGCCACTTGATTATAAAATCAATAGCAAACTGTGTTTAATGTTATAAATTGAATTTCGATAATCTTCTATTGAATTCTGACAATCTCCTCTCCGCACTTCTTGAGAAGATTACAGGGAAGTCAAATAAAATCCAATAAAAATGTCTAGACAGTCCCCTTTCTGGATCTCTTTAGGATATTAGAAAATCTACATTAAAATATCAATAATTTTGGGAAAAAGTTATCCTCTTTCCACACACTTCTTCTTTCTTTGTCTATCACCTAATTATTAGCAGGAAAGTCAAATCAAATTAACAAGAACGTCTATGTTTATGTTATCTCATCTAGTCTATACACTTGAAGAAACGCTATTTGATCAAAACAAGGTCAAATCAAATCAACAAGAATGCTTATGTTTATGTTATTTCATCTAGTCTAAAATCATCCTCCTTCCCCACTTTTTTTGTTACGAATAAGTAACAAATTATAATCGACGTTAGTTACTTAATTACAGCAGTGCGATACAGTTCGTATTTTAAAATGGCAACAGTACCATCAACTTTAGTGATTTATACCAACGATAAAATCAATTTACCTACGAAAATGCTACATATAATTGTGAAACAAATTTTCCAGTAAGTAAATTTTCAAATTTTATTCAAACAATTATTACATTAAATAAAATTTAAGATATGGTGTAAAATCGATCACTGTTAAGGGAGATCGAATTATGATGGCGTTAAATTATACACCCAAGAGTATTACTTTAATAAAAAAATTCGGGAATTTACCTGTAAAGTACATGAAGGTGAATGTTGAAACATCAGAAGAATTCGATATATTAGAGAAGGCCGTAAAAAGATTCAAATTCAACATGTTAGAAGAAGAAGAAGAAGAGGTTAATAAAATGGCAATTGAACTGAATCAACAACAACTACCGATTGAAAATGAAAGCCAACAAATGAATTTATAATAAAAAAAAAAAATCAAACGTTTAATGTAGTTTATTAGAAAACATAAACATAAACAAAAAAAAATACAATTTATTTTTCCTTTCCATTATCTTCGTTATCATCATCATCATCGATAACGTTATCATATTCGTTAAGTTTATACTTTTCCACTATTTCCTTAGGAAGATGATGCTTTATGCCACGAACAAATTCTCTTGCATCACAATTTTCAATTAAATCGGAAATTGTATCTTCTAAACTTTTTTCACCATTTAAATATAATTCGCAGACTTTTTCAGCTTTTTCATATTCTTCTGATTTTTTATTTAAATATTCAGGATCCAATGGCTCCGAACTTCGACAATATACCTTTTCATGTTCAACATCAAAAAGTAAATCACTGAACACCTGTTTCAAATAATCGATTGATGAACGAGTATCAACCCTTTCTGGGTAACAAGAATATGCCATCCACATTCTAAAAAATATATACATATTGAATGAAATTTAAACACAAAAAAAAAACAACTTACCTGTACAACAATTTTTACGACAATAATTATTTATATTCAAAAAATTCGTAACTTAAAAACTACGCATGCGCAATTGTCCGATAGAAAACATGCGCAGTAATCTAGTCCAGCCTAGCCTAGCCCAGCCTAGACTTGACACAAGGATAGAAAGCATTTCAAATTTCCCACCAAAAAAAAATTGCGGTTGGCAAACCTGTTTGTCATCAAATTTTGGGTTGGTAACAGTGTGTGTGTGTGTGTGTTTCCAAATGTCAAATAGCGCAAGCCGCGCTACATTTAAATGACACATCTGTCAATTTTTTTTCTTTTTAATTTCAAATGTCAAATAGATGGCGCGCGCGCGTATTTAAATGACACATCTGTTAAATTTTCAAATTTCCCACCGTATTTTTCAAATGTCATATACAGGGCGTGGGGGGCTAATTTTCAAATTTCCCACCTTATTTTTCATATGTCATATATCGGGGCTACATTTTTCAAAATTCAAATTTCCCGCCTTATTTTTCATATAGGAGGCGTGCGGCTACATCTGTCAAATTTTCAAATTTCCCGAATAGGGCGGGACTACAAATTCAAATTTCCCGCCAATATGGGGGCTGCAAATAGTTGAGGAGATGTGGCAACCCGCAATACACATCCGGCAAAACAAGGGTTGTCCTGCACTAGGCCAAAATTCAAATTTCCCGCCAATTTTGGCATTTCCGGTTAAAATTGAATTTGGCGCGCCTGGAGAGTAGGCAACCAAACGTACTCCCACCGCAACTTCCGGTCCAGAAGCCCCATATTTATACTACTATTTACGTAAAAATTTCTTGGTGTCTTTTGATTGAAAATACAAGGCGCTGTTTAATTTCACGTTGATAGTACAAATTATTGATGGGATGTACCAATTTTACAAAATTCTTCTTTGAACATTTCATTATTTCATTTATATGATCATAAAGTAAGATTATTATTTCAACTTGATAACAGTGGGCTTCAGCTAATACAATTACTGCTAGACAAGTGGACATTTTATAGATTTTCGTTAAAATTTTTGAATAATTCGGCAATGAATCAACAATGAATTTGACTGTTAGATAGAAGTTATAATCAGTTGGATTCAGGTAAATTAAAAAGACAAAAATAAACGGATAAAATGTAAACAAAATTGTAAACCGTTCAATAAATTCCATTTCTTTCCTAATCTTCCGCTTCTTTTGAAGCACTATCGATGGACCACACGAACAATTCGTCAAATAGATTTTCAATTAATTTCGGTTTTATAAGCAACGTTAAAATTGCCGTAAGTGCCTGGAAAATAAACATTTTAAATTCTAATCTCAAACAAAATTTACTTACATAGAACCAAGAAAAGAACATGGGTCCATATTGTATAAATTCTTCTGCATTGAAATTGTGTAACAATAAATATGCTTGCAATATTTGACTAGAACCGTGTATAATTAACAATAAAATTATTAGAAATTTAACGAAACGATATTGGTAAATCCCCGATGATATAAATTTTGTGCTTTTTAACCCATCAACTAACATTTCTTTCTTTCGCGTAAATTTCATATTTATCTTCTAATTCTTACGTTGCCAACTTCAATTCTGTATAGATTAGGAAATATTTTGTATCCTTCACCTTTATTTTAATAATTGATTGATTAATTGATTATTGCCTAACTTTCCAGTGAGTTTAACTCAAACAAGACACGTATACTTACTCTAATTTATTTTTGTTGTTAGTTTAGGAAACTCATTTTGAAATTATTATCATTTCTCTTACCAGAAACTTCGATTTTTGACTTTTATTTTAATCAAATCTTCATCAAATTTTATTTAACCGTTTGACTTCAAATTTGTGAAAATTTTCCAACAGAAAGGAAATAATTAAAAATAATATTTTGGCATATATGTGGGAATGGTGGTGTGGAATTAAACGGCTTTGCTGATTAAATAATATAATAACATATAATAATTAACGAAACAAAAGAAAAACACAATGATACAATTTTACGACAACTTCAGTTCTTTTTTTTGCGCACGAACTGAATAATGCAGGAGCGCAATTACGGAATTCTGGACCCCACATGTCAACCCCCCCGAAAAGAATTCGCCTCGAATTCGTCAGGAACTGCATTGGTGGACCATGGCTTAATATGATCGGCACTGCAAGTAGTTTTCTTAGGGCCTGCGTGATTTCCTAACTTTTCGACTGAAAAACGATAGTAGTATAAATATGTACCTCCCCGACCGGAAGTGCCGGAGCAGGGTCAATGACCTGTATATCTGGTCGCCTAACTGCCAGGGGCATGTATAGATGGTTGCCTGACTACCATGAGTGTGTAAATGGGGCTGCCTATATGTCAGATGTGTATAGGTGGTTGCCTAACTACAAGGGGTGTGTATATGTGGTTGCATAGTGTCCTAAATGTAGCCCTAAGTGGCGCCCCCTAAACATGGCGGGAAAATGCTACCAATCAAAATTCTCCACAGTGTTGTCAACTGTAATTTGACAAATTTGGCGGGAAAGCTGTAGACAACAAACAAGGTTGTAAACAACATATGGCGGGAAAGTTGTTAACAACAAACAAGATTAGCCTTGTTTGTTGTTAGCAAGTTAACCTCAATTTGTTGTTAAATTGCGCATGCGTTACGAAAATTAGAGGGAGATTTGAAATTCCATTTGAGATTAAAAGTAAATATCACTCTTTTGATTGAATTTTTTATTTATGTAAAATATTTTATAAAGTTATTCATTATAATCGTTTAATAATTAAAAATTTACATAATTAGACGTTGTTGAAATTATTAAAACTTAATTTGATGATGATAACGCAGATTCTGTTGACGAGGCACTTATTAATTTACCATACATCCATCGTTCTCTAATATAATAAAATTTAGAGAATTGATGACAGTTTCGGCAGATTCCATTGGTTAAGATTCGCAATTCATAACAATCTGAATCCCGTCGATCGTAGAAGGCACCCCTTCTTTCATCATGATCCCATTTGTACACCAGTTTTTTATGTTGACACAAACTGCACACTTTATATTCATAAATATCCATATTTAATTATAAAAATCTTTATCAAAATTGTACAATGTTCAAATATAAATTCAGAACAGCGACTGTAAGTACAACTACATTTTTCTGCTTATTTATACTTGAAATGATAGCCTCTCAAGAGAAGTGGAGGTGGAATTTCGCCTTGACAACGATAAAAGTGGTTTTCGTACGCATCTTTTATCTTATCACTCAAATAAAAACGAAAAAAATTAAAAACAAATTAATTAGGTTTTTGATATCTGTTTGATGTAAGATGTCTTCCATCGGAAAATGGTTTTCCGCCGTAACAGTGGTTTTTGGTTTCCGCACGTATCATCCTTTATCTTATCATTTACAAAGTTCTTTAAATTATATTCTTTACAATTCCGGTTAATTGATAATATTCGAATAATTTATCATGTACAATTATACAATATGCTCTGGTCTTATTAGGAAAATTCTCACTACTTTCAAATTCTAATTTAACATCGACTGTTGATGACTGAATAGCTTCGTTTTGTTTCGAGCAATCAATGATGAAAATCGATGAAAGCCTGATAAGCTTCAGTATATTCATTTTTTTCAAAATCAAAATTTTGATTTTCATATGGATAACACTGGGAGTTTAACCAAACACGAAGATTTGTCAATTTGACATAATCGAATTTACTGATTTCCTTCTTCGGATTGTCTTTGCGATCCGTTTGGAAGGCTACAATTACATATCTTGGTCGTTCAAGGTTAGTTGTTGTTTTAACGCTCCATATATCCTTTTTGGATTGTCTTAACGAGGGTAGTTCTAGAAATTCCCAATTTCTAAATCCAACCTGTATAGGGATATTTTTATTCATTTGATCTAGCAGGTATATCTTTGATTGATCACTCGGATATACATGTTTCAATTTTAAACATAAATCTTGAATTTTAACTGTTGCTGTTTTTGTTCCACTGCTACGGTAACAATTATTATCAGATCGACTGCGTACCAAACGTATCTTGTGTTTGCCATTTATGATTGTCTTGTAATCGTAGAAGCAAGCAAATAGAAATGATAATGGGATTCGAAGATTAACAGACTTTTTATCAGATGCTAAAGTAACAATTGTACCACTATCAGGACTCCAACCAGCTGTCTCTAAAGCCCTCTCCTCATCATGATTGTAGCACAATAGACCTCTAATGGTAGTTGTTGTTCCTACATCTCGTACTTTTTCAATTTCTTTACCATTCAATTCGTATGTGATTGAATCGAATAGAAATGAACCAAAATTGTTGCTTAATTCACAGTCACCTGTTGAGGTTGCATTTCCTACTTCCTCAAATTGACAAGTTAAATATAGGAATGATTCACAAAATGAGATAAAGATATCCTGTTGATTAACGTTGATTTCAATTTCATCATTATTTTGAAATGATGAAATTGTTGGATGATATGTATGGTACTCTTCTTTCTCGATACTATCGTCGAAGCTTAATTTTTTGTATATCTGTAGTTTTTCGGACATTGTAACCAAGAGATTTTAAAATCTGAATATTTGTTTGCCTTAATGACGATGACGTCAACGGTGATGACGACGACAACTGACTGATGGGATATGTCTGAGTGTGAGGTATTTTATTACAACCGCCCCCACCCCCTCCACTATGAAAAACTAACCCCATTATTTTTCAATTCTAATCTGATAACAAGCTCTTCTCCTTGGAAATTTACCAAATTACCGTTTTGATCTAACACCCTGATGGTTAAATTGTTAATGAACTGTTTATTCAAAATCGGTAAATATATATGGTTTTTTGGTTCAATATTTATAGCATAACCTGGATCTACAGCAGATGCAAATTCATAAATTGTGTGCGATGGCTGACTGTTATAGAATGATCCTGTTGTTATATTACATTCAATACGAATTGATAGAACTTTGATTATCTCGACCGGTTGATCAGATGAATGAACTTGGTTTGAGGTTAGAATTTGTTTTGAAAATCCTAATAACGTTCCAATACCATCGTCTTTGGTGAAATCAATTTCATATTTACTCTTCAATTCACACTTTAACGTATTATTGTTTGGTTTCAATGAAATAATTTCAGATTTATCGATGACATTAGGTGGACTGAGTAGTTGTTGTAGGTAGTCTTCAATGTGTGTTATCTCATATGCACCAGTAGGTATTGTTATCTCCTTGTCTACACCATTGTCTTTGTAGTAGAACTTATTGTGTCCTTTTTCAATATTAGGTATTGTATTGTATGTATGAAAACCAATTAGAGCCAATGAATAACTACAGTTTGGATTCAAATTGATTGGAGGATAAAAGTCTGCAGATAAGACACTGCTACGTCCTTTCAGTGTGAAGGTTAAAGACATGACTGATAAAATTTTCAAACACCTTTATTATATAAGAATTCTAAACATAAATGTCCACAGTTGAATGTATTGAATTTTTGTACATTGGTATAATTAAATAAAACATTTCTACATTTCAAATAATTGATTAATTCTTTTGGGGGTTTGAGATTTCCGTAACTATCAAAATATAACACCTTATTATTTTGCTTCAAATATGCTACCCAATGTGTTCCACTACCTTCTCGAGAATCTAAATTGACAATTCCTGATTCATATTTTCTAATCTTAGAGGGTGAGTCATCTCTCATGAAAACACCTCGAAAATTAGGAATTTTGAGTTGTCTAGCATACAATCGTAACTGATGATCTGTTAGGGGTTGAGAAGGTAGCTTTATTGGTAGTTTTTTGTCAAGTACAACCCCAACCCTCTTTTATGTTTCTTCAAATACAATCCACTACCTTTTTTACCCAAGGCAATGGCTTCCATTGAGCGATTATGTCGTTCAGCCTCTTCCAACCTTCTTCTGGCTGCTTTAGCATCACCTACTGCTTTTGCAACACCTGCTGCACCACCAGTTAATGCTCCCAATGCAGATAAACCGCCAAAGAGTAAAGGCAACCAACCACCGGGAAGGTACATATTTATACTACTAACGATCAATACCAATTATTGATTTAATAATGAAAGGGCCAATAAACTTAGGCAACAATTCAGCACCAGTCTCAAACTGAGTCTTTTTAATAGCAACCATTTCACCAATGTTATACTTTCTAGCAACCTTTCTTTTCTTATTAAAGCTTCGAATGTTCTCGTTTTGTACCTTCTTCATTTGCTGTTTAGCATCGTTACGCAGTTCTTCGCGATTTGCTATAAAGTTTGCAACAAGTTCTTGTTCGATTATTTCTGTTAGATTTCTATCTTTAGCGCGATTCATGTTAGTACCAAAGAGTATTTTAAACGGAGAATTACCAATACTACGTTGATAGGTGCTGTTCAGCGCTTCTTGCACCTTTCTAACATGTCGATACCAACATTCAGGCTTATCTAATGAAAGTTTTGTCAAAACGGGAATAATAATTCGATTAATTATTTCGGCTTGACCATTTCCTCTTGAAACGCCAATAGTAACTCGTATGTGACGTATATTTTCATTTTTGCAATAATCTTCAAACAATTTTGACGTAAAGGCCGCACCTCTATCCGATATTATCACTTTCGGATTACCAAATATCGTTTTTTGACTTGTCAATTTATCAATTACTTCATCTGTCTTAGTGGTTTTTGTGGGATATATCCATACAAATCTTGAAAAAGCGTCTACTACTATCAAAATATACTTGTAGCCTTTACCAGTAGTACTTAAAGGTCCTAAATGGTCTATATGATAAGTAGTTAGCGGTCGATCTCCTTTATCAATCGGATCTAACAATCCTTCTAGCTTACCAGTCTTACGTTCTGTTAAAATGCATGGAATACAATTGAGAATAAGTTTCTTAATCTTGGCATCTACATCATCAATGTAATAATCTCTTGAGATTAAATCTTTTGTCTTACTGACTCCAAAGTGTCCATTCTCATGCGCGGATCGGATAGTATCCGTTTGCATTTCGGTAGGTATTACCAGTAATTTTTTTCCATCTTTTTCTTTAAATAAAACACCATTTTCGACACAATAATTATCATAGGGATTTGATTGCAAAATTTTGCTGATTGCTTTCAAATGTTCATCTTCATTTTGAGCATCTTTTATTTTAATTAAAAACTCATTTTTAACGATCGTCATCACAGGACATCTACTAAGCCCATCACAGTGTTTCATGTTGATTCCACTACGATGTTCTAAAGTATATTGGAATTCTTCTAACAATAGAGCCCATCTAGCAACTCTTGTAGCCAAATCTTTTTTCTTCATTGTCATTGTGAAAGCTTTACAATCAGTTTTGATTTTGAACTTGATACCCAACAGATAGACACGAAATTTTTTCAATGCTTCGATGATAGCTAGAACTTCTAGTTCATAACTTGTGTACTTTCTTTCGGCGTCGGTTGTCTTTCGACTCATATAATACACAGGATGAAATTTTCCATCAACATCATCTTTCTGTAGAAGTGCTGCACCATAACCAAGTTGACATGCATCAGTATGTAGCTCTGTCTCTTTGTCATAGTTGAAAATTTTCAAAACAGGATCTTCACACAATTTCTGCTTTAGTAACAGAACGATTTTTCTTCATCACAAAATTTGAATTTGTTACCAGATTTTAATAGATCACTAAGTGATCTTGCAATTAGAGAATAATCTCGAATAAACTTTCTGAAGTATCCAGTTAAACCGAGAAAACTTTGTACTTGCCTCAGATTAGTCGGCTTCGGAAATTTCTGTACGGCAATTAATTTTCTGGGTGAAGGACTTATAGACCCATTTTCGACGTCATGACCCAAATATTCAACGTTCGTTTTCAGAAATTGACACTTCTTCCAACTGATTATCAAACCGTTTTCGGCAGCACATTTTAAAACCATTTCAAGTCTTTCGATTGCCTCCAGTTCATCACGTGCTGGAATTACTAAGTCATCGAGATATGTCAACACAATATCTTTTGGATTAAATCTTTGAAAACATAATTGATGAATCTTTAGAAAACGGCTGGGGAATTACACAAGCCAAAAGGAGCTTTGAAAAATTCATACTGACCGGTTGGTGTAACAAACGATGTGTATTTTATCGAAGATTCGTCAACTGGAACATGAAAGAAACCATTTTTTAAATCTAAAGTTGTAAATACCTTAGCATTAGCAAGCTTGTCCAGCTGATCTTCAATAATGGGTAACGGATATCGATCTTTGACGATTTTCTGATTCACACGTCTGTAGTCTACACATATTCTTGTTTCACCATTTCGTTTTTTAACCAATACAATTGGGCTTGTAAAAGCGGAACAACTAGGTCTAATTATTCCATCTCCAATCTATTTTTGAATAGTTTCGTCAACTTCTTTTTGTTCGATCGGTGACAATCTTCGTGGTTATTGAAAGACAGGTTCTTCGTCTTGTAAAATGATTTTCATGGTTACTTCTGACTTCTTAGTTTTAGTTGGTTTATAATTTTCGACTAACTGTAAAATTTGTTTTTCGTTATTCTTGTTTCCTATATCTAGCTCATCATGAATAATATGAATATTGTTTAAATTATTTTCTTCGAATTTCAAACAGCTAATAAGATTTATTAATCTTTTGTTCACTTGTATAATCTCTGAATTGACAGTTATCGTTATTTCTTTCAATGATGGTTTACCAATGATAAAATCGTAGACCATCGCATTATTCGGTACCACATGAGTGATTGTCGTAAACTGAACGTCATCAACAGCAATGATTACGGAACATTTTCCAAGTGTAACAGCACGTCCTTGGCCGAAACCAGTTAAATTTATCACACATCCCTGTAGTTCAATGTTTAATGGCTAAATAACATTTTTCAGTAATAAAGTTGTAATCACTTCCAGTATCAAAAAATGCGGTTATTAGACATCCATTAACAGTTATTTCTTTCATCATATCATGTTCGTTATTAGTTTTTACAACTCTGTATGTGCTTGGGGTACTTTTCGTTTCTACTATGTTTGTACTTGGTGTAATCTTCGTCGTCTTGACTGTATTTGATGAGTTACTTTGATTAGATGTTGTTTTCTTGGGACAATTTGTTGAACGATGACCCAACTCATTACACGCAAAACATTTTACTCCTAGATTTTTCGAATCACAATTCGTTGCTTTATGACCTTTGTTTCCACAATTAAAACATCTATCCTTCTTTTCTATCGAAACAGTTTTCTTTTCGAATTTCGTTTTGGTTTGACAACTTTTATTTCTGTTAAATCTGACATATATTTGTAGCTTTTCTCTTAAATCTTCAACATTTCTGGCACCATAGAGCATTACTTTGTCATTACTGCCATCAACTATTCCATCTGCAACATATTCAATTAAATCTGATTCGTCAACATTACCTTGTGATGCAATCTCTTTGAAGCCAGAAAATTCTCGAAGATTTCTACGGCATTTGCGCTCTTCATCGTTCTCAAAGACCAGTTTATGTAAAACTTTAACCGTGCGATAAGCAGCTGATGAAATGTTTTCCAGAATCGTCGGAATTTGGCCTAACGTCGTCATATTGCTTCTTTAGATTACAGCTTTGCCAAAAATCACTTATTGGAACAACACTACACCAATCAACTATCAAAAGTTACGAAAGTCTCACACAACCGTCGAACAAACAATGAACAATGGCGGCGAACCACACACAAGGAAAAACCATTCACGTGTTATTAAACATTCGAAACAATCCCGGTTGAGCCCGCAAATTTGTGGGAATGGTGGTGTGGAATTAAACGGCTTTGCTGATTAAATAATATAATAACTAAGCTTAGGGATCGTGTTCCCGCCTTTAGATGCTGCGCGACAATCGTCTACGTACATCACAGACGTACGTGACTTTCAATTCTTACTGTAATTTCAATTACTAAAACGATAGACCGATTCTCGAACATTGTTGTGTTCGTGCAAGTACTTGAACCCACTCGCTCCGCTTATGAAAATCCAGTAAGAGAGGGGCAACAATCAGCTGCAGTGAACCACTTATTTATTGTTTGTGACGTCGCCCGTTCATTTCATCAACTACGCTGAATGATTATAGCGATCCAACAGTAACGAGTAGAGGGGTTATTCGAATACGGTATCGAGTCGTTATTGTCGATCGCTAACTTGCAATAGAGTTTGGAGAAGTCACGTGTTTGCCCCAAATTCGGGGCAAAATCCCGCTGCTAGATAATAACAAATAATAATTAACGAAACAAAAGAAAAACACAATGATACAATTTTACGACAACTTCAGTTTTCTCTTTTTTTTGCGCATGCACTTGCGCCGCACGAACTGAATAATGCAGGAGCGCAATTACGGAATTCTGGACCCCACATATATTGCTTATTTAATTCAGAATAACAATTTAATATGTGAGAAATACGTATCGATATTTGAAAATATTAAAATTTCTTGCATTTTTCTCTCGAATTACTAGTTCTTAAGGCTTATAAACGCTGACAGTATAGCATAAATACCTCTTATAACCTAAAGAAAATTAGATTAATTCAGCACTTAGTAATTAAGCGGAATGCAAAATTGACTGATTTACGATTCTTATAATTCATATTGTATCAATCCATATGTTGAACACAACAGTGTTGAATCCAGATATTTTACCGGGTTGTTTGATTTTATATTTTTTCACACATAAGCCCATTCTTATAATCAACTTTAAATCGACTTTATTTTTTAAAGTGACTTTAAAAATAATGTTGATTCTTATAATTAAGCTTAGGATGTTTTATTCCGTACGGTAGCTCTGACATACCGCTCCAAACTCCAACACTTGTGTGCGATCTGCAGTTGGAACCACATCATTCTACAGAATTATATGTTTATTCGCTTGTTGCGCTTGTAGTACTAAAAATCATTCAACACGATTAATAAAGTAAGAAAGCGAGGTCATATATAATAAACAAGGGGTCCATTGTGGTCGATATTTACTTGTTTTACACTATCGTACCACAAGCGCAGCAAGTAGATGTAAATACGATAGGGGAAAAGTGGAAAGTTGGGGCGGAAGAGATGTATGGGCCATTGTCAGTTACTCCGATGTTTTTAAAACTGGCGCCTTGTTGTTTTGTTTCATAGTAAAAATTACTAAACTACCGCGCAAAAACCATAGAGTACTGAACAACGTGTTTGTTGTTCCAGAAAGTAAATTTCTTTTTTATTAGCTGTAAGTATTTTGCTTCATTAGTCTATTTAATATCGAAATCTTGTCTGGCTCGTCGATTTAATCATTACTTGGGCTTTCGAATCACATAGTTAAATGCAAGCTAAACATAACCTACCTTTAAATATAATCCAAAGGATACCGTTATGTGTAGGTGGGATGTTTGAGACAATAAAATAAGGTGTATGTGGGACATGTCCCAAACATACCCTCCTAACTCATGACTTAGCCTAGGATTTTTTATACCGTACGGTAGCTCTGACGTCATCGCTCCGAACTCCAATATATGTGTGCGATCTGCAGTTGGAACCCGATCTCTCTGTAGGATTATATGTTTATTCGTTGTGCTTGTAGTACTCCAATCATTCAACGTAGTTAATAAAGTAAGAAAGCGACGTCACGTACAATAAACAAGGGGTCCATTGTGGTCGATATTTACTCGTTTTAGACTATCTTTCCATAAGCGCAGCAAGTAGGTTTAAATACGATATGTATGTGAATGGACAGATTCAAATTAATGTTTTTTTAAATTTTTTAAGACATTAAAATAATAATACAGATTATAAAAAATTTATGAAATTATCGAAATATCAGGTACATTTAAAAAAAAATTGAATATTTGAAAATAAAATTATAATTGTTAATATTTAATTTGTAAAAGATTAAAAGCAAAGACCAAGGTTATTTCTATACATATGTAGGTGTTTATATGTGCAAAAATATCCAATGAGACCACGGAGAGGCGGACATACCCTCACCAGGGTAGGTAAAAATTAATGGGGTACATTTTAGAACATAAGCAACTACAAAATGGTTAGTCGAGTTATTCCATTCAAATGAAACAATAAACAAAAACAATCTCATGCATTAGAAATGTCAGTATTGATGACTGAATATTTCTCTAAATTAGAAGAAGAAAATTTCAATCTCTGGTCAGATACAAATGATTTAAAAAAATTACTCCTATTAATTTTCTGTGTTACTTTTTTCGTCAAAGTGTCTATCTAAACAATTAATATTTTATTATTAAAATAGTTTGTTTCCATTATACAAGGTCAATTTTATCCCTGATTATGATAAAACTCCAACGTGTATGAACTAAATTAATATTTAACTTTAATTCAATTAATGTGCAATATTTGATATTTTTTATTTGCGTTTACAATTTTCTTCTTTTGAATTGAATTTTTGAATATTGAAAAACATCAAGTTTCATACTGAAGTAACTATATTCCATATAGTTATCATTGCGATTACAGTAAGATTCGAAAGTCACGAACTTCCATGGCGTGAACTAAAGGTAGTTACAGAATCCTAAGCTTACTCATGACTTAGCTTAGGATTTTTTATACCGTACCGTAGAGTCCAATCGGAATTAAAGGACATACTTAAGATAAAGCACGTTCGTCTCTAGCCACGCCTGGCTGGTGGAGTTTTCATATCGCAACCAGTGGCGTGTTCAAATTTCTAGATGAAATTTGTAAATAACTAGGCCAATGTTTAAAAAGCACAAAATATTCATTTATTTGAAAAATAAATTGATAATAATTAAATAATAAAAATTATAAACATTTAGTATCTTACTTTAAGCAATGTAAATTGAAAAACAAAATTCAATTACAACTATGTAATTGTTTCCACGCCACTGAATAGTTTTTTGTTGTCTCATTATTGGTTATCATCTCATTTTACTCCACCTACTTTTAACTGGAATTTGTGTGGTTTCGTACGTGCCTTATCTTAATTATGTCCTTAAATTGGTGTCCGAGCTATAGCTCTGACGTCACCGCTCCGAACTCCAACACATGTTTGCGATCTGCAGTTGGAATCCGATCTTTCTGTAGAATTATACGTTCATTCTTTGCGCTTGTAGTACCCTAATCATTCAACGTAGTTAATAAAGTAAAAAAGCGAGGCCACGTACAATAAACAAGTGGTCCATTGTAGTCGATATTTACTTGTTTCACACTATCGTGCCTTTAGCGCAGCAAGTAGGTTTAAATACGATATGTATGTGAATGGACAAAATCAAATCAGTTTTTAAAAATTTGTTATGTCATCCAAATAATAATACAGATTATAAAAAAATTATAAAATTATCGAAATATTAGCTACATTAAAAAAAAAATTGAATATTTGGAAAACAAAATTATAATTCATAATGTGGTTTGGACAAAATAAGGTTTATTTTATTTAAGATGAAGAGTAAGAAGAAAAATAAGTCGATCCTTATTAAATCTTATATTTAGTTGGAACTAGTTTCGGTCAATTGACCATCTTCAGCCAACACCTAATTATATTTGATATTAGAAACAGATCTTATTTTTTGTATAAATTACTTACGTCAAAAGTTTTTCAAAAAATTACACAAATTTTACACAAATTTTAGTTGCAAAGATAAAAGAACGATAAAATCAACAATTAAAAAATCCTTTACAAATTTTTCTTTTAAATATTATAAATTGAATTTTGGATGTTATTTAGTTTACAATGATTATCAATTTTATATGACTGTATTATTTAAGAATTTAATTTTAATTTTCGATTAGAAAAATACAACGATTTACCTTTCCGTTTTATGAAAGACTGACGCCTTGCTTTATTCTATAAAATATTAAACGGATTTTCAGGTTTTGAATTTTGATAAAAATTATCAATTTTGTTGGAATTTTGATTTTTTGGAAACAATATTACAGATTTTAAATGTTTAGATTTTCAAGTACAAACGAATTATTATAGATTTTTCAAAAACGAAAACAGAGGCTGGAAACTCAAATCAATTTGATCATTTAGAAGATTTGTGGATTGTTTTTTATGTTTATAAATTTCTAGCGCTTCAGTTAAAATGAGTTTCCTCCCTTTACAGCCCTTATACAATATATCAACATTATTATCATCAACTGATTTATGTTTTGTAAAATTAAGATGTTGGAAAAATTTTGAAGTAATAGACTTTCTATGTTCGTTAATTCGGGTTTTAATATTTCTGCCAGATTCACCTATGTAAAAACTGTTGCATTCATCACATTTGATTTTGTAGACACCCGAATTTTCTAATTTATCATCTAAATCTATGTTGTTTTTTAATAATGAATATAATGTTTTGCTAGATTTAAAGGCAGTTTTTATTTTATATTTATCTAAAAATTTAAAAAGATTGTTAGAAATATGATTATATTCAAATGATCTGTATAATACTTTATCTTTATTTTCTATGTTATTATTATTATTATTCAAGGGGTCGAGTTTTGTTCTGTTTTTGAATTATAGTTTGTCGATAATGAGTTTATTATAACCGTTAATTTGAGCTAGTTGATATATTGTATTTAATTCCTTTTTGTAATTTTCTGTTGTTAAAGGTGTCTTTATAAGTCGATAGAAAAATGAATTAAAAGTAGCCATTTTATGATTAAAATGATGTGTTGAGTTAAATGGAATTAGACAACTACAATTAGTCGGTTTTCTGTATATATTAAATTGAAATTCATTTTTATTCTTGATTATTGTTAAATCCAAAAAATTTATACTATTGTTATTTTCAAATTCTGTTGTAAATTTTAAGTTTGTATGTATATTATTTATATAATCATTTAAATTTTGTATTTCTTTTTTATTATTGTTATTGTAAACTACCAAAATGTCGTCCATGTACCTAGTCCATAAAAGAATATTTTTGTAATAGGGATTGTTGTTATTTAAAATATAATTATTCTCTATGTGATCTAAATAGAAGTTTGCTAATAAACCTGAAGCTGGCATACCCATCGGTAGACCATCTTCTATTTTGTAATATTCTTTATCAAACTGACAGTAATTATTGGAGACGATAAGTTTCAATATATTAATTAAATCATTTTTATCTTTAATATCGATTTTTGTTGAAATAAATTCAGCAACAATTTTCAGTAAAAAATCTACAGGCACGATAGAATACAGATTGGTTACGTCAAATGAAAATAAAGTGATGTTATTATAATTTTCGATTTCTAAATTTTTATTCTCTCACCAGAGTAGGTAAAAATTAATGGGGTACATTTTAGAACATAAGCAACTACAAAATGGTTAGTCGAGTTATTCGATCTAAATGAAACAATAAACAAAAACAGTCTCGTGCATTAGAAATGTTAGTATTGATGATCAAATATTTCTCTAAATTAAAAGAAGAAAATCTCGATCTCTGATAAAATACAAATGATTAAAAAAAAATTACTCGTATTACTTTTTTTTGTTACTTTTACCGTCGAAGTGTCTATCTAAACAATTCATATTTTATTGTTAAAATAGTTTGTATCCATTACACAAGGTAAATTTTATCCCTGATCATGATAAAACTCCAACGTGTATAAACTCAATTAATATTTAACTTTAATTCAATTAATGTGCAAAATTTGATATTTCTTAGTTGGGGTTACAATTTTCTTCTTTTGAATTGCATTTTTGAATATTGAAAAACATCAAGTATCATACTGAAGTAACTATATTCCATATAGTTATCATTGCGATTACAGTAAGATTCGGGAGTCACGAACGTCCATGACGTGAACTAAAGTTACAGAATCCTAAGCTTACTAATAGAAATACTTATCCAGCATCTATTTTGAAGACGGACAGTTGGAAAATAAGAAATTGTAATAATAGATTTTCTTTACTATTGTTTTATTATCCGAGCTAGATATTTTAAGAATTTTTTTTCTTTGTTTTATCAACCACTTAATAGGGAATATTACATATTTTACTTTCTTATTTTAATTTTAATTGAATGTCTTTGTTGTATATTTTGATTGAATGGTGAAATTAAGGAGAATTTTGATAATAATTCTGATGAACAAGGAGTACATCTCAATTGTTTTGCCTGCGATTTCTCGCTCGTCCTTGGGACTACGACAACCAGAGATAGATTTTTGGAAAGATCATTTCTTATAACCCGGAACGATTCTTTCCGTTTTTCAAAATGTTGATATAAATTTGAATTACAGACGAAAATCTAACATGTTTTTTTTTTGTATTTTTGTACAATTTCTTATATTTTCTCTTATAATATGGCCAATTTTGACTATTTTGCAAAAAATATTGTACTATTATATAGAAAATAATAAGTTCTTTTCAACTCTTTAAGACATTTTCCGATTGCGCCGTTAGTTTTCCGGAAAATTGAGAATTAAGAGGAGATATATTTGAAAATTGCCTGAATTATCGCGGAAAAACTAACTATTTTTTCTGCCATTGTTTTCACTTATTAAAATTAATTATTTTGCTTTAAAATACATACGGTTAGGTATTGGATTATAACTACACTAAAAGATTGCTAAGGACACACGATGATATAATAGTGTCGAAATCAGATAAGGGTAATGGTACAGTCAGACTTTACAAACATACTTAACTCAACTAGAAGATATGAAAGTAGAATCAACAAATTTGTGGAAAAACTTTTTCAAATGGAGGAAATTAGGTGGCAACAGTATGCTGGTATAAGCAGATACAACTATATCCCTCCTAAATTATATTGTTTACAAAAAACGCACAAACATAATACAGCATTTCGTCCAATTGTAAACTGTATCAATACACCGGCCTTCAATTTATCAAATTTCATTAATGGGATATTGTCTCCGATTGTTACTACGTTTAAGTACGACATCAAAAATTCACAACTACTGGAATCGATGAATGAATTGGTAGTTCTACAAATTTCATTTGTCGTAATTATTGTTATATAATTTTCCAGAAAACTCTATTTTCAGTCAAATTAGAACGATCCTTTCCAATTACAACTTAAAAATTATAATAATTTTGTATTACTAATTTTATAATAAATCTGAAGAAAACGTCACTTCAGTGACATTTCAAAACATTCTAGCATTAATTACTTTTTAGATTAAATCAATCTTTAAATTATTACCCTCCCTCTTCGCTAAGAGTAAATGGCCTTTAACAGATCTTTTGGAAAATTTTGCATGGCAATATAGGATGCTGTCTTAAATTTAAAACTTCAATCAGTATTACCTTATACATTGTGAATAAAAAATACAATTAAACTCATATATGGGATTATATTATAATGTTAATGAAATAAAGCAAAAAAATTAAAACTCGAAATTAAAAATTCACGTAAAAGTAACAATAATAATTGGGGTAGCATATGTTTCGGGACAATTTTCATTTTCAGATCATTCTTTTTTACATTCTTTTGGTGTGAATTATCAAATTAAAGAAAAGCAAAAACCTACAATAAACCCTCGATTATCCGTCAGGGATGTGGCCGGTGGGTGACGGATACAAAAAATAGACGGATAATAGAAAATACATACCATAGAACCAATGCCCTTCTTCATTTTTTTATTAATTAAATTTCCCAATTGTCAAACTTGCCATATGAATAATTAAAGATAAAAACATTCAATTTAATTTGAAAAAATTTGAAAGTGGCCGAATCTAAAAATCGGCCTAATAAC